>QJPP01002414.1:0-362333 GCA_003996215.1 Jaltomata sinuosa
GAAATCAACTCCCTAGCTCAAAGATAAGAGATGATCCTAGGTGGTGCATGGCTAACAGAACCCTGCCACACAACTGGGGATACACCGTACACGGCTATGGTAACGGTCTTGGCATAATAATCCAAAATTGCACAGTGAGGGGATAACCAGTTTGTGCCCAGTATTACATCAAAATCTAACAGATAGAGTATCATCAAATCACCCCAAGTCTCCAAATCACCAACAAATATCACACAGGATCTCACAATCCAACCCACTACTGAAGAATCTCCTACTGGGGCTGAAACAGAAACAGGAACAGATAATGGCTCACTAGCCAACCCCAAACAAGGCGCAGATACATATGAACAAGTGGATCCTAGATCAAATAAAGCTATAGCAGACTGATGGCACACAAAAATCGTACATATAATCACAACATCTGAGGCCTCTGCCTCCGATCTCCAAGGGACCGCATTGAACTGACGACGACCTCCAACTGCCTGATCGCCATCCCTACCACCTGCTCTGCCATGCGGAGCATCACCTCTAGCCTGACCACTACCCCTCTAGCTGCAGGCTGAACTGTACCCTGCTGGGGATAATCTCTAGCAAAGTGCCCAATAATTCTGCACACATAACATGTCCCTAACGGTCTACACTGTCGAGATGAACCAGCTGAACCCGTGTGTCCACCACAGCCTGATTCCCCAAAAACAGAACCCTTCAGAGTCTGACCACTGTGACCCTGCTAGCTACTCTGCCCCTGCTCAAACTGAGAACTACCAGAAGTCTAAAACAAAGCCTGAATCGGTCGACTAGACTGACCTTGGAGATGTTGTGGCTGATAACCTCTGTCCCACTGTCCTGAACCTCTACTACCATGATGAGAACCACTATAACTACCCTAGTAACAGGACCTCTTATCCCTAGACCCGGGTTTATGAAGGTGCATATCCTCTATGGTACGGGCATAATCTGCGATAACCTGAAATGATCAACCACCGTTAACTAATATCTAAGCTGGTAGCCTAAGCTTTTTCCGCAACCATCAAACAAACCTACGGACTCTACCAGGCTCTGTAGGCATGATCATAGCTCTAAATGGAGCAAGCTGGTGAAAGCGGGTCTCATACTCTGATACGGTCATAGAACCCTGGATAAGTCTGGTAAACTGCTCTCTTACGAACCATCCGCGGGACAATAAACTAGAATAGGTGATATTTCAGGAACCCATCATGGATAAGACTCACGATATAGAGGCAATAAGAGAGTAGTATTTCCTAAGATGTCACTATAGCCTCCCGAAGATTGAGTACGGACGTCTCCGCCCGATCCGCAGGACTCTACTAGACATTGGCTCCTATACCGATGAAACTGGTGAAGCTAGAGCTCTGATACCAAGCTAACCCGATTAGTAATGGGCTACCCTCTAACACTATAAGTCGAAGAACAGTATAATAAGTGGAAGCTAAGGAACATGATAAAGAAAATAGATAACAGGAGTAATATATATACAATGCGGAAGCTACACCAAACCCAAAACCTTGTATCATAGAGTATAAGAGCCGGATCTACATAAGGAGTGCAAGGGTCCAAAATAATATATACATAAATGTCTCTGAGTGGTAATAGAGTACATGAGAAAAATATAAACTAAAAGCTAAGCTCCGGTTGCCAAGAGCTCACCCTCAGTCCAGAATGACAAAAAAACTCCAAGCACGAGTCTCCCACGAGCTAGCGGCGATGGCTCACACTAGGATCTTCACCAGAAGATGTAGTGTGTAGGGTAAGCACCAAATGCAAAGCATAAGGTACCCAGTAGGTATCATAGGTCGACTGGGCACATATAAGATAAAAGAGCAGTAACAGACGGAATAGAAGCAAGTAGTCACAGAAATCAACAAAGCGTACACAGGAACTAGCCCAGAGGGAAGTCAACAGAACAGCATACAAGGTTAGCAAGTAGAATTTATATACACAACAGGAATAGGTTTAAGCAAGAAACAACGCACCTGGGACCCTTGCAATAACAGTATATACATAATAAGTTTAAGAAATGGACGGTATACCGGTAACCTCAAGTACAAGGAAAGGAAGAGAAAAATAAAGGTAGGCATGCTCAGAAACAGGAACGAATAACCCAACTACTCATACCAATCTCACATCCAACAAGTAACAATTTAACCGTACATAATCTTATAAGCATAACCGTGACAGGGGATAACACCGCGCATAAGTAACAAGAGGTTACCTACAGTCCCTCGCCCGCCCATACAACCGAGGAACGCAATCAAGTGAAAACAAACCCTCCGGCATCCCATACTACCGGAGCATACAATCAACAAATAGCAAACAAGGGTGTAACCTCAAACACTGGATGATATTATCCATGATAACCTCAGGGTTGGATAGAAACTATGTATGTACTTCCTCCGGTGCTGATCAGGCCCAACAGGTAGGTTCCATGGAAGGACACTGCCTGTATACCTGTACTCCACCATATACCCTTCCTCTGGCACATGCAGCCCAAAGTCCCAGGCCCAGACAGTAAGGTCCATGGAGGTCCCCGACCCCATACTAAAACTCAGTATCAAGACATGTCATTCGAAAGCAAGTCCGAGTTCAAGATAGAGACCCAGTCTCGAAAATGCATGCCCAGACCCTGTCCAGGACTAAAGTAGTGGGAAAATATTTCAAAAACTCCTCCAAGGGTTCTCGGGCATAACCGGGTCTAAACACTAGAAAGTCATCCCAGATGCTCGGTCTGACCGAGACTAAAATCATTCCGGTTTAGTAATAAACTTAACTAGTACCCCAGCCCTGTTGAGTCTAGCGGTAATAGTAAACTGGTGATAGAAATCATAATTTATCCTTCTTTTACCTCAAGAATATTCATAAGTTAAATCAAATCATTTTCAGTTCATTTACTATTGAAAACGGGTCCCCGGGGCCATGCAAGGTTTAGAAAACAATTTTGGTAGGCTCGAAGCCAAAATTGTAGTAAAACATGGATAAATCCTCTTTATATGCATGGAAATGAATGATCAACACAAATAGCCGCCCAACAGCTTACAATCAACCTATCTGCCCTGCACAGGCCCACAGCTACTCAGCAAACATAACCAGCCTAGAAGGATATTTCTATTTTCGAGACTCGCGGACATTCTCAATAACCCACCTTCTATGTTCCAGAGTCAATACAAGGCCACACAGGACCACAAGGGTGATAATATCGTCTATAAAAAAACTAAAAACATCAGAGAAAAGAAACGAATTGAACATGAAGAAGCGGTCAAGGTCTGTGGTACCAAGCTAATAAGCCCAACCCAACGATGCCCATTAATACAATTTTATCCTATATATGCAAAGTCTAGAGGAGTTAGACCATAACTTACCTATCGTCTGACGATAAGCTGTTAGAATGATGATGTCCAAGCCCGAACCGCTCCGAGAAGCTCCGAAACAAAATCAAACTTGAATTCGGGCTTGAATAACTTGACGTAGATAATCGATTGCTTTCGGCCAATCAAATATAATGTTTAAAAAAATCCTGAAATCTTTTCAACGTACTACTAAATACTTATTTAGGTAAAAGATAAATATTTCTTACACACTATATGAAAAATGAAGAATCCTTACAGTAGTTTATATAGGAATATAAATAGAGAAAAGCTTATTTTGATTGAAAAGGAAATGAATCCTCTCTTTTTTTCAATTTATTATAATATATATATATATATATATAAACAAGAACTTACAGATGCCACAAAGCTTGGTAATATAAACAAGAACTTACAGATGCCACAAAGCTTGGTAATATGTTTCTCACTTCCTTCACCTCAACGTGTTGTGGAGGTGGAAGTACATAAATTACCTTCATCCCGTTATGTATGTATTCGGGTATTGCATTATAAGTTCGTGATAAAATATATATAACCTTTTGAGTATACCATAATTAATAGAAAATTATTTCCAATAAAACCTCCTATATTATAATAATAATTTCTAACATAGCTAAGTTTACTATCTCCATTAAAATATTAATAATTTATAAAACTCTTATAAAATAAATACATACACAAGTATAATACATCAAAAGTATTTTTCATAAATATCTAAAAAAAATTAGAAAAAAATAAAACTTTTTACCAAATTATAATTTAAATCAAATATTTTCAAATACGCGTGATGTTAATAAAATTCTCAAATGGGAACACCCCATTCTCAGGAATTCTATGGCACCATAAATCATGATTGACCTTTTCACAAGGCTAGTTGAGGTCATACGATCGCAAATCACCATCGCACGATTTTGATAATCGGCTCCTATGTCTCGGCTCTAAAATAGGGGAACGACCATAAGGACCAAATGAACGGCCAGGGTACCAAACCACCGGTCCTAGCAAGCCATAAATGACTTGGGGCTGCTATAGGCAAGCTCTAACAGTACACGAAAAGCGTAAACGCAGGAATGACCGGAAGAGTCATTACAGTTCTTTTGGATTAAAATGTGATTATTCTGAAAACTAATTCTTTATATCAGTTTGTTTATGTTAAATCTAAAAAATGATTACACATGGTGATTTAATATGAATTGAGATAAGATAAGAATGCAGGTCATATGTTTAACTCCTAAAGATTCTTTAAGTCACTTGATTTTTGAATTTTGTCATAGATTTGGAGATCTAAAATTTTACGAACTCCGATTGACCTGAAATTTGATATGTTCATCGAAAATGACCCAGTAAGCAATACTCACTATTTTTCAGTGAATTACATCATATGTTAGCTATTTGGGGTCATTAGATGGTGTTTTGGGTATTTGTTTTCGTTTTCTGAAAATGAATTTTAAGGAAAATAAATCGATTATGACCTAAAGGTGGTATAGATTATTCTCTATAGTCTTCATGACTAAATTCTAGTGAAAATGATAAATTTACGTGTTGACTTTAGGTCTTCCTCCATATTGGATAAATTTATTATGGGTTGTCACTAAATGTAATTACTAGTTATTGATAACTTGTATTAACTCTCTATCTGAGTTACATGTTGGATCAATAGAACTAGGGATGAAAATGATGATATTCACTTGGCTTAAATTAATAAGTATGCTCTTTATATGAGTTAGCTTTAGTTTTAATTTATTAAAGTGAATAAAAAAATCTGACATCACATATGTATATTGCATGAATAGTTCTTTTTCCCAACAAAATTCATTGTTCAAGATGCATGAATACTGATGTGGTGTGTTTTGACTTTTAATATTCAATGATTATATAAATATGCTTTTTTTTCTGAATAGTATTGAGATTATTTAAATAGGTTTTAAAATTTTGTGCTTTGTTCTTGATTCATGTATATTAGTATGCTAATAATAATATGTGATAAGATTTATTGAACGGAAAAAATTTAAATCTTATTTTGGACACATAATATTTTCAATCGAATTGATCATGATTTTGGAATTAAAAAAAAAAAGGACTCTGATTGATCTGAAATTCGGTAGGTTCATCAGTAATGGCCTAGTTTGAAATTTATGTCATTTTTGACGATTTGGGCCGTTTAGATGGATTTTTGGTCATTTTGGGGATAGGGATTCTTCACATCATTATCAAGATTAAATAGTAGTGAACTATTAAGTTCATGTGCTGGCTTAGAGCTTCCTCCATATCGGATGAAATTAATACAAGTCACTATGTATTTAATCGGTAGTTTTGATAATCTGTATTAACTCTCCTAAACTGAGTAATATATGATTGGATCAATGTAACTAGAGTTGATTTTCACTTGACTTAAACTAACAGTAGACTCTCCATCTGAGTTAGGTCTGTAAAAGTTCATGGAGTGAATAATCAGTCATTGTATATGTGTATTGCATGGATAGTTCTCCAATCCCATCGATTGACTATTCAAGATGCATGAATACATATGTACTTAATGAGCCCTGAATTTTATTATTCGGGTCATTCGATATATTATGATCTGTTTAATATGTTATCTCAAGGTCTCAATAAACTTTATTGGCCCATTTATTACTGGTTAATATTTTTTTGTTAGAAATAAGACATTAACCTAAATAATGCATCGTATATGTGCCTTATGTTAGAAAGAATTTAATTTTAGTTTCTAACTAAATAAGAGATGGATACTTAATTTATTTTTCTTGTAACTCTTGAGTTATTAAGTTTGATAAATATTTTATCTCTTGTTGTGCATTGATGGATTGACTCTAAATTATTGCTATCTCTCATGAATTGAAAAATATTAATTTGTCTCAAAAGAGAAAATATTCTTTGGAATTGAATGAAACTTATTTGTATGCTAGCGTCTATGTTATTTTTTTCTAGATAGGACTTTTAGGTTGGTCAATGTGGTGGACTTCAAAGTTCATTGAAAGTGAAGACACTACCAACTTGTGAGTCTTATTAAGAAGAAAAAAAAAACTAAGAGACCTTTCCTCTTAATATAACAAAAGAGGTAGTGATAAGTTAGAAATAGTCCATCTTGATTTATGTAGAAAAATGAACATTCAGTCAAGAGGTGATTTTGAGTATTACGGAACACTCACTAAAGATTACTCATGATATGAATATATTTATTTGATGCTTCATAAGTCTGAATGTCTTGATAAACTTAAGATATTTAAGACAGAAATGAAAAGGCATCATCAGAAATATATTAAGTCGTTGTGATCTGATCGTAGTGGTGAATACCTCTTTGTAGAGTTCACTAATCACTTATCTGATAGAGTGATTAAATTTCAATTACCTACACCTGACACTCTATAATAAATTGGTATAAAAGAGAAAAGATATAGACTCTTACGGAAATGATAAGATTAATGATTGACTCATTCATAGTTGTTTTTTTTCATCATATTATATTAAAAATGGGAAGCTCCAAACTAAAAAGTTGAATTACTATTTTACCCCTACTCTAAATTAAAATATTATAAATCATCAAATTAATTGTTAATTAAATATTAAATAATAAATTTTGTTTACCACAAGGCTGAATTATTACATGTTCAGGTGAGGGAATAAGAAGTTTAGCAGCCCCTATTTTAATGCTTTACATTTTCTAAAGTTGTGCAGTTTTTTTTCCATCATTGAAATTAATTACTTACATGTTAAACTCCCTAATAACAATCCATAACTCTTTGTAACTGAAGTTACGCTTTGCTCCTTTGAGCTTCCACAATTAAAATCATCCTTTCACAACAATGTTCTTTTGATTTTTAGGTCTTCCTATCTGGTTACAGGTCCATGCGATATGATAAATTGTACTGATTATAACCTCTAAATATTTAAAACTTTAAGATATCTTTTAGTATTAATCTTTCATTTTTATTTTTATAAATTCATCTTTTTTGTTTCATGAGACCCCTACTCAGGATTATCCTTTTCATTCTATAGTTAAAAGCGCTTATATCATTATTTTACTATTTGATTCATGCTTCAGTTTGACTCGAGGAATAAAGCTTTCAAATTTTGATTGGTTATGGGAGATGGTGTCGATAATAACTCGAAAAATTATGTATTGATTATGTATTTCATTTTTCATCTATATTGTTATGATTAAAGTCTTAAGAAGGATATAAATGTTATATTTTTCTTCTCTAAGAAATTACATGGGATACACGTGCCCAAAAACTAGTTTTGGAATATGTCTTAAGAACTACATATTACATTCTGAATTTAGTTTCTTCCAAGTCAGTATCCTTGATAACTATAGAACTGTAGATTTGACGTATGTCTAGTCTGTGAAAAGTTCGGATATAGAATTGCCCAGTACATATACTGAAAGAGAGGAACAGACAAATTGAAATTAAGAATGTATATGCTTAGTGAATATCCAAAAAGAATGAAAGAAAGTTTATTTTAACGTCCTAAAGAAAATAAGATAATTATTAACACAATTGTCGATTTTCTAGGAAAGGACTATTTAATAAACTATGTTCCTAGAAGTAAGATACCTTTACAGGAACTGATCAAAGAAATAACAAATGAGTCAGCCAAAAAATTTAGATGCTCAAGAACATCTAACCGACATGTTAGAATTAACGTTTTATTACATTTAAGTAGTGGGAGAAAACTTAATAGACATAAGAAAGTGTCTATGTATTAGATAGTGATACTCTATATCTGAGTGGGAATGATGTGAGCATAGAACACTACATGAAGAAGTCATTAGTATTTCAATACCGAAAGGTTTTGTAGAAAATATTAAGACTCTAGAATATGAAAGTGTTACTACAGTAGTAGTACTTAGTCGTAGTGGGAGAATCATCACAGAGATCAATGTGTTACGTATTTTTGAGAGAGTTTCATGATAGAACACACACTCATGGAGTATTTTTTGATAGGATACTTAAAGATCTAGTACCAAATCGATCAGTTACGACGAAGCACTACTAGACGAAGTTGCATAAGAAAACAACTTGGTAAGATCCTTTTGATAAGTAATATAAAGGATTATCTGTGAAAGTTGTAGATGCATAGTTAAGTGTCTAAGTGGGAGATTGTTAATGTATATACTATTAACCATGTGTTTAGATATAGTATATTATAACAGTTATGATGGTTAAAAGTCTAAGTGGGAGATTGTTAGGATATATACTATTAACCATGCATTTAGATATAGTATATTATAACAATTATGATGGTTAAAAGTCTAAGTGGGAGATTGTTAGGATATATACTATTAACCATGCGTTTAGATATAGTATATTATAACAATTGTGATGGTTAAAAGTCTAAGTGGGAGATTTTTGGGATATATACTATTAACCATGGTATATACTATTGATCATGTGTTTAGATATAATATTTATTATAGAACAATTGCTAAATCAATTTTAATAAAAGATTTAATAGGTCATGTATTCATTTATGTGTCTGTTTAATTATATAGTAGACGATTTAGTGTATAGAGTTTTAGCTTATACACAAAGGATTAAATCATCGGTTCTTATAAGTATAAAGATTTTTGTTCACAATCTAGGATAGAAACTGGACAAGCCATCGGTATGATTGTAGCACAAGATTAAATGTAATTTTTCTTGATTATGGGAATCGTGTAGTTTTGACTTCTTGTGCTAGTGCATTTTGTATGTATTGAACGGGATCGAGCAGAGATAGATGTTTTAGACGGACTGATAAAAACATATTCTCTAAACTATTAAATGTACTTATATTCTCAATCTTGATATAACTATTATGAGCTGTATATATTAATTATCATTTTAATTTATTAAAAGGTGAGATCCTGAGATGGGTCAATATGCCTGATAGATTATATGATAATAATATATATTGGTAAAATAATAAGTTAGTTGATAGAATCAATATCCTCGGTATAGAGATTGATGATATGCCTCTTTGAGAAGCTTATAAGTTTTCACTGTGTCAAATCTTGCAAGTGGATTTTATGAATCCGACACATGAAATAAGTTAAGCAGTGCTCAAAAGTAAATTAATCATTAGATTCAATTCGTCAGTAATTTAATTTATTGATTAGTATCTGCAATCTTAACATGGGGAATTACATAATTGTTTAATGGGGAATTTCACAATATAAATAGAGGAGTGCAATTATGAATTTCTAGTGGAATGATTTGTAATTTATTATGGCAAGAATAATTTAAATCAAAATTTTGAATTATTTCCATAATAGGGAGCCTCAGTAATTAATTTCCTGGTCCATGCAGTACCCATATTTAACTAGAACTCAGAATCTTATTTTCTAGGGAAAAGGGAAGAAAACAAGCATTTGTTTTCTTGTTAGAAAACAAATAGGTTTTTGTTCTCCTTTTTGGACTAGGAAAAGTATCTCTATAACTATGGATTCTCCTAACCTAGAAAGACGATCAGTTTTCTATGCGATACTTGCCCACCCAAGTATTGAGAGAGTTTGGTTGTGAGTTTGGGATCACTAAAGAAGACTGCAGAATTAGAGTCGGACTTGCAGACTTGCTTGAAGATATGTGTTCACGCTTCGAGAGGTATTTATCGAATTAAATTTTAGCAAGTTATGTGTTCTAGCATGATTGTATGTGTTCTAGCAAAAACGAATGTATTATCTATTATTCATGTAAGCAGTATATTTCTGGAGTGCTTCCGCTGTGCATATGTTTTCCAACAATGGTGCCCGAGCAACTTTTTTTTATGGTTCTTAATGGGTTAGCAAACCTAGCGTTTAATCTAAAAATTATGAAACGTTGTATCAGAGAATCTCAGTGGCTCTTTCTTATCAATAGCTATGAGTTGGTTCTTTTTTGCTTATTAAGTTATTGGGAAAATACAATCTAAAGATGATCATTTTAGGAAGCATATGCTTGGCTCATCTCAATTTTTAACTCTATCAACTAGTTAGTCTTCCAGCTCTGTGACATCAGGTGTCCCCTTTCCAGATCTTCCTTCTTAACTTCCTATCCAACATAACTTGGATATAATTGTTGGTCATAAAAAAAAGCTAGATACAATTGGTTTGACAAATTGATACTAGTAATAATAGTATTTCCCTTGCTAGCTGGTTTACTTAAATGTGAAGTAGGCACATTATTTTCAGCATCTAAGAAATTTGAGGGAGTCCTTTTTCCCGAATACATGGATGTATAAGTTCTAGAAGTCAATGATGTCTCAGTGTGTTGCTTTAAGGTTATGTTGGTTGTTTTTCACTGTTCCTATCTCTTGTGAAAATCAGTCTTGATTCAATCAGCTAATCTCGTGAAAACTTTATTTATTTCACTTGTGGTAAAACATTTTTAAAAAAACCATCGAAAGAAAATTTGGCAAAGAAATCCATTTCACAAACTTTGAATTTTTAGGAAAACTTAACTACGGAACAAACCCAAAAATTTCTGATAGAAGTTGAAAACATCTGAAAACTGACATCTACATAGGTCTACGGAGCCTCTAAGTACATGAGTCAATTCTACTAGGACAAGGCCCCAGCTATAACTTAATACATGAAGCACATCTAATCATTAATATAGCACATGTCTTTTTGAAGATGGAGGGCTTACTATTAGCTGATACGAATGGACCTAGCTGCACGAAAATCACAAATGTACATCTTGGATCCTGCATCATGAAATGATGTAGCATCCAAGATTGGCAATACAATTAAATGTATTGGTATGTAAAACTGGGAAAGAAAGCATAACATCGAATATATTTATAAAACTGAAACCATAAACTAAATGAAGGAACACGAGACATTATGGACATAAATCATTAATTGAAAAGACTCATTAACATCATTTAATTTACTTCAAAACTAGATGTTATCACAAATATCATATATACACCATGACCTATGTGGATCTTATCAATACCAAAATGGGGGAGTCCCAATCCACATTTGCTGCATGGATCAAACTATAACATCATATAGGTCTGCATAAATTATCCTCATAGAGGAGACATCTAAGTTTGTCTGAATTACCAAATGAACCATCTGTCAAGACCCGAGTCTACACCCTAGATGTAACACAATGCTCGGAGCCACAAGTGACCCCAAGCTAACTCATGGCATGGCATAATACTAAACAATTCACATACTTTAGAACTGAGCGAAAGCTAATTGATAAAAATGTAAGTCTTAGAATTCAACTGAGAAATGTCTGAAATAATACTAAGTTTGAGAAGTAAAACTCAATCTGAAGTAAGCTAAATATCTTACACTATGTATGAAAGTCTCTACTACTAACTATATACTAGGACAAGTCCCCAGCTAACTCTAAATGCGGAAAACTAAAAAATGCTAAAGATAATATCATAAAATCCATTCTCAGATGATGAGGACTCACCACTGGTAATCGCTGAAGTGGCACTGGATCGAACTAACCGCGATGTTGAGGCTGAACATCTGAACCCGATATATAATAAGATATAGCGCAAAGAAGTATGTGGTATGTACTTTTAATTTATTGACCATGTGAGATATGTAAACTATAAGTTAATTAGATATGCTGAAAACACTGATAACGGTACTGAAATGCAAACTAAGTGCAAAATTGAACTATAGTACAATGACCCAATCATAACTTGAGTGTGATAAATATGAGATATAATCTGAAGTAAAAAGCATAATGAAAATGCAACTAAACTGAACTGAGGGCCATGTACAATCTACTAAGTCTAAATTTGTGGAAGAGCATGTTCACTAATATAAATCACGTGACCTAAATATGGAGTCCAATGTATACGCCTCATCGAGAACACCCAATATACCTTTTCAGGGTATAAAGGCATGACTATCGTGATCACTAAATCTGAGCCCAAATGGAGGGCTAAATAAACCTATGATAGCACATAGTTATGGGACTTCAGGTAAAAACTAGAACCCTAGTCCAACTCGGTGCTAAGTATTACTCCCAACTAAAATTTCTGATAGCTCCTTTAAAACTGATGTTCTAAAAATAGGGTTAGAACCTAACTTAACTGAACTAATTCTGAAAGACTCAATGCTTAAAACTGACTGAGTTCTACTTAATCTGAATGTTGATAATATGAGCTAAATTCTGAAGGAAATACTAGATCATGAGAAATTTCTAAAAATTCAGGCTAAATTCATTCTTCCAAATATCTTGGGTGAGAAATTTATTTACAAGATTTTATACAAAAACCATTCTAATGAGGATAATAAGCATAAAAAAATATCAAGACATCAAAATCATAGGAAGTCACATGCGTGGGTGTGAACCCTAAAATCATAAATTGTAATAATCGCAACTAAAGCTAAAAACTTTGGGCATGAGGGTGAAAAAGAATCCTCATTGAAATTTCACATACCTGTTTATCAAAAACCTTGAACAATCTTGAAGGTGTAAAAGCTTTGGAGAAAAATCCCTAGGCTTTAGGTTGAGAGAAGATCGCTTTTTTTCTTTCTTTTTGATGTTAGTCGAGATAATAAGGGGAGGGGGATCGACTTAGTCTAATAAAACCCATCCAATAGGCTTAAAACGTCTTGGTATAGGATTTAAATGAGTGGGAAATATCCAAAATACCCCGAGAAATTAAACTAGAAAATGTAGAAAAATTTGAAATTGGGGACCCGTGGTGGGAACTACGGTCCGTGGTCCAGTCCATGCCACATGGACTTGGCCCGTGGTTCTCAAGGATTTTGTTAAGCTGCAGGCCTGATTTCCACATGGGCAGACCACGACCCATGGACTGTTCCACGATCTGTGGGTCCCTCTCATGGATCTCGGGCCAAATGCTAGGGTTCAGGTGGTTTTTCATGGGTGGAGTCCATGGTCCGCTGTCTGTTCCATGGTCCGTAGAATCCTCTCGTGGTCATTGTCTGCAATTTTGATAGATAGACACTTCTTTGTAAAATATTGATAACGTTTTACTCTAAACTCCATTTAATGCATGATAGGTGTCATTGGAAAGAAGATTCAATGATCTTTAATTTGGTGGGTACTAGGCCACCTAACACTTCATATTATATGAAGAATAATCATTTAAAGTTGACCCTAGTTGAGTTTTAACTTAGAAACTTTCGGGGTGTTACAATATCTTCCCTTGGGACCATTCGTCCTTGAATAAAGACTAACTAATCTGAGATTGGAGGGAAAGAGCTGCAATCCCACAAACTAAGTCTTAAGAGCTGAAGTACTGACACAAATACTGATTTCTAACTGAAATGTAACTAAACTGAATTTGTGAGACATGAATACATATTAGGAGTATGAGAACAGTTAACGGTAAAATACTAAGGAGGAAAATATTACCTCAAACTGGAACTGAACTAGAAGAAAATAGGTGAGGGTTCTTGGTCATCATATTTTCTTCTATTTCCCAAGTTTCTCCCTCGATTAGCTGGTTCCTCCAAAGGACTTTTATAGATGCGACTTCCTTATTTCTCAACTTATGAACCTAACGGTCAAGGATCTCAACTGACACCTCTTTGTAAGAGACATTATCCTTCACACCCACACTCTCTAATGGATCACCAATGCAATTCATCAACAGAGACACATGAAAGAATGGGTACACCGATGCTAACTCTGTGGGCACCTCTAAATCATAAGACACATTGCCAACTCTCCTCAAAATCCTGTAGGGACCAATATACCAAGGACTAATCTTTCTTTTTTTACCAAATCTCATTACTCCCTTCATAGGTGAAACCCAAAAACACTCAATCATCAACTGCAAACTCTAAGTCTCTTCTCCTCACATCTGCATAATATTTTTGATGACTCTAAGAAGTCTTCAACCTCTTTCTAATGAACTGAATTTTTTCCGTAGTTTCATGGACTGAGTCTGGACCTATCAATGCAGTTTCACCTACCTCAAACCAGTCAATAGGTGATCTACACCTCTATCCATAAAGTGCATCATACATAGCCATCTGAATGCTAGAATGAAAGCTGTTATTGTAGGGAAATTCTATAAAAGGTAAGCAATCATCCCAATTACCTTTGAAATCAATCACACAAACTCTCAACATGTCCTCTAGAGTCTGGATGCTATGATCCACCAGACCATCTGAAAGCAGATGAAATTCTGTGCTAAGATTCACTTGAGTACCAAGACCTTTCTGAAAAGACTTCAAGAACTGGGATGTAAACTGAGTGCCCCTATCTGAGATGATAGACAAGGAAAATCCATGCAATCTTACTAACTCATGAATACAGAGTATGGCATAATCCTCTGCTAAATCAGTAGTCTTGACAGGCAAAAAGTGTGTTGATTTTGTCATTCTATCTATCACTACCCAAATAGAATTGTGTTGTCAGCGAGTACGTGGTTAGCCTGTAACAAAGCCCATATTGAACACTTCCCAGTTCATACTAGGAATGTCAATATACTGAGTCATACCTCCTGGTCTCTGATGTTCTACTTTCACCTGTCGGCAATTTGGACACTTAGCCATAAAATCTGTAATGTCCCTCTTCATGCCATTTCACCAATTGACTTCTCGTAGGTAACTATACATCTTAGTGGAACCTGAATGGATAAAGTATCTAGAGATATGAGCCTCAGTCAAAATCTGTTGCCTCAAATCATCAACACCTGGAACACATAACCGACCCTGTAATAGAGCACACAATCTCCTTTTTTGGAGAAAACCTCTATCTCTGCTGATGAACAACACTCTTCAGCTGGTGCAAAATAGGATCAATGTCCCACTTCTCCTTCACCTCAACTACCAATGAAGATTTTGACCCATTTTGAACAATGGCACCACCATCAACTGAATCTGTAAGGTGAACCCCTAGACAAAAAAGCCTATGAATATCCTTAGCCAACTCATCCTTCTCTTCTTCAACTTGTGACACACTACCCATCGGTAACCTTCTAAGTGCATCTGCTACTATATTGGCCTTACCCAGATGGTAAAGCACACTCATGTCATAATTTTTAAGGAGCTCAAGCCACCTTCTCTGATGAATATTCAACTCCTTCTGGGTGAACACATATTGGAGTCTCTTATGGTCAGTTAACACAACCACGTCGAGACCATACAAGCAGTGTCTCCTAATTTTCAAGGCAAAAACCACTGCTGCTAACTCAAGTTCATGAGTCTGATAGTTCTTCTCATAAATCTTAAGTTGTCTAGAAGTGTAAGTAATTACCTTGTCATGTTGCATCAAAACACAACCCAATCCAACTCTAGATGCATCATAGTAAACAACAAAGCTATCTGAGCCCTCTAGCAAAGTCAAAACTGGAGTCGTAGTCAACCTAGTCTTTAGATCCTGAAATTTTTTTCACACTCATACGATCACTGAAACTTGACCTTTTCCTACATCAACCTAGTCAATGGGGCAGTAATAGAGTAGAATCCTTCAATGAACCTCCTGTAGTAACTAGGCAAACACAAGAAGCTCCTAATGTCTGATGGAGAAGTGGGTCTAGGCCAATTCTTTACTGCCTCTATTTTTTGTAAGTCTACTCGAATGCGTTTACTGGACACCACATGACCAAGGAATGAAATTAACTTCAAACAAAACTAACACTTACTGAACTTAGCAAATTGTCACACCCCGAGGCTACCCCTTGACGTAACACGGGACTTGGAACCACAAGTGCTCCAAGATAACCCTTGGTCATAGCATAACTCAGATAATTCAAGTAGACAAGCGGAAGCATAATAGGAAGATCCAAAATCAAATGTAAAGATAATTAAGTCAAATAGGAATACAAATCCAAAATGAGACTCTCATATTGTCTGTGTCTGAAAAAGCCTCTAACTGTCATAAAGAGTTGCTGGGACAAGACCCCAGCTAACTTGGAATCTAAAATAAAAGCATAAAGATGGACGCTCTAAATCTAGTCCTTGAATAATAAGGACTCACCAATAATCAGCTGAATGTCTGGCGTAGTCTAGCCACGAGTCTAAGGGCAGGTGCCTGAATCTGCATCATAAAAGGATACAGCACAAAATGCATCAGTACTATAGGATGTACTGAATACATGAGTCTATGCAATAATAAATGTGAACGTGCTTGAATCATTCTTGAAAGACTGAAGTCATGCATAATAAGAGAATTCATGAGTTAGATCATAGTTAAACATAAGACATGAAAATAGAAGATCAACTTCAAAAGTAGATTATCATATAACTTAAACTGAAAAGATTTTATATGGGAGTTTCTTATAACTGAAAATAGACCATGTGAGCTACATGAAATCTAACTATACAACCCTAGTTAGCAATGTTGTTTCAAACCCTTACAAGGTAAAGAACACCATAATCCAACTATATCACCCTAGTTGGAAAAGTTGCCCAATGCCCCGCTAAGGCAAGGGCACCATGATAATAAAGAGTGGAACCACTTTCATAAGCCCATCAGGCGATACATAACCTACACAAGAAATGTAGTTTTGGACTTGGGTAATTGAACCCTCATCGCTCGGTGCTAAATACTACTCCTAAAACATATACATATAGCTCATAATACTTGTGACATATCTGATGTCAAAACTGTTCATAACTTAGGTAGACATATCTGGATGCCAAACCTTTCATAAAACATAAGGACATACCTAATGTCCAATACTATTGGAAAAGCATAAGGACATATCTGATGTCACGCAATTCATAAATCATGAGTCTTAAAGATTTGAACAACCATAATTCAAAATATACTTTCCTTTCTAAAATCATAGCTTGAAGAATTAGGCATGCAATTTTATAAAAATAGAGGTCATGTTATCTAAACATATAAATTTTACTTGAAGACATGCAATTCAATAAAACCATGTTAGAATTCATCATCAACATATGGGCTTTTATAACCACTTAAGGAACCTCAATTAAAACATGGATAATGAATAAGAAGTCATGAATTAATACTTTAAAACAAAGCCTGTCAATTTCCACTAATTTGGGTAAGAACCCTAATTTAGAAATCCATAAAATTCAATTTAGAAGATTAGAGTTTTGGGCATAAGGGTGAAGGGATTCCCTTATTGAATACCCACATACCTTGATTGAAGCTAACCCAACTGAAATTGAAAAGAAAAGGAGGCTTGAACTTGGAGCTTGAGAGAGTTACTTTCCTCTTTTGGTAGATGAATAAGGGAATGAGAAAGTACTTAGGCTAATAGGTTTAGAAATCATGCTAAGAATGGCCAAAACTATCTCACTTAGGAGTTAAAAAGGTGAATAATGACTGAAATACCCCTGAGACTTAATTAAGAAAAACTATAAAATTTCTCGGCTTCAGGTTCCACGGATGGGTTCCACTGGTCGTAGACTGAACCACGACTCGTGGTTCCTGAGCAAAAAGACAGGCTACAGAACAGGTTCTACGAGTCAACATGATGAATCGTAGAATAAACTATGATCTGTAGACCTCAGTCGTAGTTCTGGGGAATTCACTGATCTCTGCTTAAGTTCTATGAGTTATCAGGACGGTCTGTAGTTCAAACTACGGGCCATAAAAGCCAGTCGTGAAACCTAGGGAAACTGCCAACCCTCTGATCTGATTCCACGAGTTGAAAGGATAGGCCGTAGTCAGAACCACGGTCCGTAGAACTAACTCATGGTTCTCAGACCAAAGACTGAACCAGCAGACTGGAACCACGAGTTCACTTCATCACTCGTGGTTTAAACCACGGTCCATGATTTGGACCCGTAATTTCTGAAAAGTTTAAAATTCTCAAATTTCTTAAGTTTAAAAGCTGGATCAAATTCTGAGGTGTTATAATATCTCCCCCTTGGGATCATTCTTCCTCGAATGAAGACTGAAGAAGGGAAAACTTAAGAGAAAATAGCCCAACCAATCAACAACTCATAAAATGTGGAGAACAAACATGAAAAGTGAACTTGCAACTTAAAACATGATAATACTATCTTCGGAAAACATGAATGCATGCTAGGATCATGAGAGAAACTAATGGAATAGAATCGGAGGGACATATTAAGGATGAAACTATTACTTCAAGCTGACACAGAGTCGAAAGGGAAGAGATGAGGGTACTTGGCTTTCATGGTTGATCTGCTTCCGAAGTAGGTCCCTCGACTAGCTGATTTCTCCAAAGGATTTTTACCAAGGGGACTTCTTTATTTCACAACCTCTGAACCTGACGATCAAGGATCTCTACGGGAACTTCCTCATAAGTGAGACTATCCTTCACACCCACATCCTCCAAAAGAATAATCAAGGACGGATCACCAACACACTTCTTCAACAAGGACACATGGAAAACTGGATGAATCGCTTCTAAATCCAATGGCAAGTCCAACTCATAAGCAACACTACCAACTCTCCTCAAAATCTAATAGGGACCTACAAAATAGGGACTAAGCTTCCCCTTATTTCCGAATATCATCACACCCTTCATGGGTGACACCTTCAGAAAAACCCAATCATCCACTTCAAATCCAATTCCATTCTCCTCACATCTGCATATGATTTATGTTGACTCTGGGAGGTCTTCAACCTCTCTCTAATGGTATGAACCTTCTCCATAGTCACATGAACCGAATCTAGACCAATCAAAGTTGCCTCACCTACCTTAAACCAACCAATAAGAGATCTACATCTCCGACCATAAAGTGCCTCATAAGGAGCCATCTGGATGCTAGAGTGAAAGTTGTTGTTGTAGGCAAACTCAATAAGAGGTAAGTGATCATCCCAACTACCCTTGAACTAAATCACACAAGCTCTCAACATATCCTCCAAAGTCTGAATAGTACGCTCTGCATGGCCATCCATCTGTGGGTGAAAAGTTATGCTAAGCTTCACCTGAGTACCAAGACCTTTCTGAAACAATCTCCAAAACTGAGATGTAAACTAATTACCTCTATCTGAAATGATGGACAATGGAAAACCATGAAATCAGACTATCTCACGGATGTAGAGTCTGGCATAATTCTCAGTTGAATAGTAGTCTTGATAGCCAAGAAGTGGGCTAATTTGGTCATCCTATCGAAATCACCCAAATAGAATCGTGTTGACTTCGAGTATGAGGCAAACCTGTAATGAAGTCCATATTGATCGCTTTCCACTTCCAAGTAGGAAGGTCAATATCCTGAGTCATACCACCCAGTCGCTGATGCTCTACCTTCACTTGCTGACAGTTGGGACACTTAGCTACAAATCCGGCTATGTCCCTCTTCATACCATTCCACCAATGGAATTCTCATAAATAAAGGTACATCTTTATGGCACCAGGGTGAATAGAATATCTGGAACTATGAGCCTCAGTCAAAATTTGTTGTCTCAACCCATCTACATTTGGCACACATAATCGACCCTGGTAACAAAGCACACCATCTCTCCCTTGGGAGAAAACCTCAACCCTTTGTTAATGGACTGCACCCTTTAGCTGAAGCAAAATAGGATCACTGTCTTTCTTTGCCTTCACTTCAGCTACCAAAGATGATTTCAAACCATTCTGAATAATAACACCACCTTTTGTCGAGTCCATAAGGCGAACTCCTAACCGAGCAAGCCTAAGAACCTCCTTAACCAATTCCTTCTTTCCGTCCTCAATTGAAGACACACTACCCATGGACAATCTACTAAGTGCATCCGCCACTACATTGGCCTTACCTGGATGGTAAAGCACATTAATGTCATAATCCTTAAGGAGATCAAGCCATATCCTCTGACGAAGATTCAATTCCTTCTGAGAGAACACATACTAAAGACTCTTATGATCGGTGAATACATCCACATGCACACTATACAAGTACTGTCTCTAAATCTTCAAAGCAAAGACCACGGCTGCTTACTCAAGATCATGAATAGGGTAGTTCTTCTCATGGATCTTAAGCTGTCTAGAAGCATAAGCAATCACCTTAACACATTGTATGAAAACACAACCTAAGCCAATTCTAGAAGCATCATAATACACAACAAAGTCATCCGAACCCTCGGGTAGGGTCAACACTGGCGTTGTGGTCAACCTAGTCTTCAATTCCTGAAAGTTCTTCTCACAAAGATCAGACCACTGAAATTTCACCTTCTTCTGAGTTAATCGAGTCAAAGGGGCAGCAATGGAAGAAAACCCCTCCACAAATCTCCTGTACTAACCAGCCAAACCTAAAAATCTCCTAATATTGGATGGGGAAGTGGGTCTAGGCCAGTTCTTTACTAGAAGTGGGTCTAGGCCAGTTCTTTACTGCCTCAATCTTTTGAGAATCAACTAAAATACTATCTCTAGTCACAATATGACCCAGAAAATCAATATACTGCATCCAAAACTAACACTTACTGAGCTTAGTAAATAATTTTTGATCCTTGAGAGTTTGAAACACAACTCTCAAATGGACCACATGCTCCTCCTCACTCCGGAAATAGATAAGAATATCATCAATGAAAATAATCACAAACAATATAGATACTGTTTGAACACATGGTTCATCAAATCCATAAAGGATGTAGGAGCATTCGTTAAGCCAAAAGACATAACCACAAATTCATAATGACCATACCAAGTTCTGAAGGTTGTCTTCAGAATATCACACTCTCTAACACGAAGCTGATGATAATCGGATCTAAGGTCGATCTTGAAGAAGAAACTAGCACCCTAAAGCTAATCGAACAAGTCACCAATCCTAGGAATGTATACTTATTCTTGATTGTGACCTTAGTCAGCTGACGGTAGTCGATACACATTCTGAGAGAACCATCTTTCTTTCGCACGAACAAGACTGGAGAACCCCATGGAGAGATGCTTGGTCAACTAAAACCCTTATCAAGGAGGTCTTTCAGCTGCTCCTTCAATTCCGTAAGTTCTACGGGATCTATTCTATAGGGAGGAATAGAGATAGGATTCATATCTGGAAGAAGATCTACCCCAAAGTCAATCTCTCGCTCAGGATGGACTCTGGGTAAATCTTTGAGAAACACTTCAGGGAATTCATACACAATAGGAAACTAAAAGGATGGGGTTTCAGACTTCATGTCCATAACCCAAACTATATGATAAACATAACCTTAGAAATCATCTTCCTAGCTTTAAGATAAGATATGAAATGACCCTTCAAGGATGGAGGACTACCCTGCCACTCTAAGATAGGTTTATTTGGAAACTTGAAACTGACAACTCGTGTACCACAATCAACTGAAGCATAACAAGCATACAACCAATCCATACCAGGAATAAAATCAAAATTAGTCGTCTCCAACTCTACTAGATCCAATGAAGTGACTCTATGAAGGACTGAGATAGAGAAATTTTGGTAGATTCTTTTGGCTAGGACTTACTCACCAACAGGAGTAGAAACACAAAAGGGTTTTAAAATATTATTCGAACACATCTCAAATTTGCATGCTACATAAAGGGTCACAAAATATAGGGAGGCACCGGGGTCTAATAGGGCATACACATCAAGAGAGAAGACTTTCAACATACTAGTAACGATGTCCGGTGAACTCTCTTACTCTTATCGAGAGGACATGGCATAAAGTTAGTTCCAGAGCTGAGCACCAGAACTAGAAGCAGTACCCTGCTGGGCTGGTCGACCTCCTGGAGCTGCTGAGGCACACTGAGTCCTTCTACCAACCTATCCCTTCTTACCTAAAGGGCAATCTCTAATCCGGTAATCAACCTGTCCACATCCAAAACAACCACCTGAACCAGCTAGACACTCGCTGGGATGATTCTTTCCACATTTGGTTCAAACGAGGTAGGAAGGCCCCTTTGCAACACTCCCCTGAGAATAAGAGCTCACACCTCTACCAGATTGATCGTGATGAGGCCTGGAGTCTTAAGAAGGAGTACTAGTGGTAGAATGCACAGGTCCTGATGACCTCTTATGAAAGGAAGATCTATGTATGCCTCCGGACTTTTGATATCTAAATCTCGAACCCTTAGATCTGACTCTTTTGTTCTCCTTAGCCATCTCCCTAAGTTTGTCTCCCTCAATCTGGTGAGCATGATTCATAATTCTGGAGATACTCATGTCACTCACCAGCATAGAAGATCTACACTCCTTCTTTACCAGATCCGAGACTCCATAGATGTCCTTGCTCATCTGATCCTATGAGTCAGCCACCATAGCAGGAGCATATCTTGAAAGTTGAGTGAACCTCAACCTATACTCCTGAATAGTCCTGGATCCTTGTATCAAGTTCACAAACTTCTTGGCCTTTGCTTACCTTAACTCCCTCGGGAAGAACCTGTCAAGGAAAGCCCTTTCGAAACACTCCCAAGTCATAGGGACAATGTCTCTAGCCCTAGCTTCCTTCCATTGCATGAACTAGATATGAGCTACATCCTTGAGTTGATCGGATGCTAACTCGACACTATCAACACCAGCCACTTGCATCACATCAAAGATTTTCTTCACTTTATCGATAAAATTAGGTGGATCTCCACTCACTTTCGAACCCCAGAACTCAGGTGGGTTGATACAGATAAAATCACAAACTTGAGCCGCTACCCCACTTTGAGAGTGGACAGGATAGGAGTCGGCTGGTTGGCCTGAGCAGCCATATTTTGGGCTAGCATATGGATGGCATTCCTGAACTCCTCATTCGTGACCTTAGGGGTTAAAACTGGAGGAGCAGCATTCCGAGAGACTCAGTGAGGTATAGCACATCGAGGCATAATCTGAAACGTACAAGGAAAGGATTAGAGGGATATTAGAGTTAAACTCTATAGCATGATATGATCATGAAAGAAGTGAAGTTTTTCTAATATATATCATAGCTTCCCTCTCATAAGTGTGGTGCGCTTCACAGACATGAAAGAGACGCTACTCAATGAGGCTTTTAGAAATCCTAGGACTCTTGAACCTGAGGCTCTGATACCAAGTTTGTCATGCACTGAGGCTACCCCCTTGATATAACACAGGAACTGGGACCACAAGTGCCCAAAGATAACCCTTGGTCATAGCATAACTCAGATAATTCAAGTAGACAAGCGGAAGCATAATAGGAAGATTCAAAATCAAATGTATAGATAATTAATTCAAATGAAAATACAAATACAAAAGGAGATTCGCGTACTGTCTATGTCTGAAAAACATCTAACTGTCATAAAGAGTTGTTGGGACAAGACCCCAGCTAACTCAGAATCTGAAATGAAAGCATAAAGATGGACGCTCCAACTCTAGTCCTCGAATAGTAAGGACTCACCAATAATCAGCTGAATGTCTGGGGTAGTCTAGCCATGAGTCTGAGGGTAGGTGCCTGAATCTGCATCATAAAAGGATGCAGCGCAAAATACGTCATTACTATAGGATGTACTGAATATATGAGTCTATGCAACAATAAATGTGAACGTGCTTGAATCATGCTTGAAAGATTGAAGCCATGCATAATAAAAGAATTCATGAGTAAAATCATAGATAAACATAAGACATGAAAATAGAAGACCAACTTAAAAAGTAGAGTATCATATAACTTAAACTGAAAAGCTTTTATACGGGAGTTTCTTATAACCGACAATAGACCATGTGAGCTACATGGAATCTAATTATATAACTCTAGTTAGAAAAGTTGTTTCGAACATTGCCATGGTAAATAACACCATAATCTAACTATATCACCATAGTTGGCAAAGCTGCCCTATGCCGCGCTAAGGCAAGGGCACCATGATAATAAAGAGTGGAACCACTTTCATAAGACCATTGGGCGATACATAACTTATGCTGCCAACCTAGTTTTTGGACTTGGATAATCGAACCCTCATCGCTCGGTGCTAAATAATACTCCCAAAACATATACATATAACTCATAATACTTGTGACATATCTGATGTCAAAATTGTTCATAACTTAGGTAGACATTTCTGGATGTCAAACCTTTTTATAAAACATAGGGACATATCTAATGTCCTAAACTGTTGGAAAAGCATAAGGACATATCTGATGTCATGCAATTCACAAATCATGAGTCTTAAAGCTTTGCACAACTTTAATTCAAAATATACTTTCCTTTCTAAAATCATAGCTTGAAGAATTAGGCATGCAATTTCGTGAAAATAGAGGTCATGTTATCTAAACATACCAATTTTACTCGAAGACATGCAATTCAATAAAATCATGCTAGAATTTATCATCAACATATGGGGTTTTAGAAACACTTAAGGAACCTTAATTAAAACATGGATAATGAATAAGAAGTCATGAATTAATACTTTAAAACAAAGCCCATCAATTTCTCCCAATTTGGGTAAGAACCCTAAATTAGAAATTCATAAAATTCAATTTAGAATATTGGGGTTTTGGGAATAAAGGTGAAGGGATTCCCTTATTGAATACCCACATACCTTGATTGAAGCTAACCCAACTGAAATTGAAAAGAAATGGAGGCTTGAACTTGGAGCTTGATAGAGTTACTTTCCTCTTTTGGTAGATGAATGAGGGAATGAGAAGGGACTTAGGCTAATAGGTTTAGAAATCATGCTAAGAATGGACAAAATGACCTCACTTAGGAGTTAAAAAGGTGGGTAATAACTGAAATACCCCTGGGACTTAATTAAGAAAAACTGTAAAATTTCACGGCTTTAGGTTCCATGGATGGGTTCCACGGGTCGTAGACTGAAACATAACTTATGGTTCCCACCGTGGTTCCTGAGCTAAAAGACAGGCTGCAGAACAGGTTCTACGAGTCCATTGGATGACTTGTAGAATGGACTACGGTCCGTAGGCCTCAGTCATAGTTCCTGGGGAATTTGCTGATCTCTGATTAAGTTCTACGAGTTAGCAGAACGATCCATTGTTCAAACTATGGGCCGTAGAAGTCAGTCGTGAAACCTAGGGAAACTGCCAACCATCTGATCTGATTCCACGAGTTGATAGGATGGGCCATAGTCAGAACCATGGTCCATATAACCAACTCGTGGTTCTCATACTAGAGACTGAACCAGCAGACTGGAACCACGGGTTCACTTCACAACTTGTGGTTCAAACCTGAGTTCGTGATTTGGACCCATGATTTCTAAAAAGTTCAAAATTCTCAGATTTCTTAAGTTTAAAAGATGGATCAAATTTTGGGGTGTTACACAAATAACTGGTGGTCTTTGAGAGTTTGCAGCACAACCCTCAAATGGTCTTTCATACTCCTTCTCACCCTGAGAATAGATGAGGATGTCATCTATAAAGACAATGACAAACATATCCAAGTACTACTTGAATACCCTATTCATCAAGTCCATAAAAGGTGCAGGAGAATTTGTTAGTACAAAATATATAACCACAAATTTATAGTGATCATACCGAGTTCTGAAGGTTTCATTCAGAATGTCACATTCTCTAACTCTGAGTTGATGACAACTGAATCAGAGGTCTATCTTAGAGAAATAACTAGCACCCTAAAGTTGGTCAAACAATTCATCAATCCTAGGAATAGGATACTTATTCTTAATTGTGACTTTTTTCAATTGAAAATAATCGATGAACATTATGAGCGAACCATCTTTCTTACGCATGAAGAGAATTGGAGCACCCCATAGAGAAATGTTGGGTCTGATTAAACTTTTGTCTAAGAGGTCTTTCAATTGATCTTTCAATTCCTTAAGCTCAGGTGGGGTCATTATATAAGGAGGAAAAGAGATGGGCTGCATATCTAGAAGAAGGTCTATCCCAAAGTCAATCTCCCATTTAGGATGGACTCCAGGCAGATCCTCAGAAAACACTTCAGGAAACTCACTGACTACTGGAACTGACTAGAGAGATGGGGTCTCAGACTCAGAATTCTTAACCCAAACTATATTATAGATGCACCCTTTCGAGATCATCTTTCTAGCCTTGAGGTAAGATATAAAATGACCCAAAGACATAGAAGAACTACCCCGCCACTCTAAGATAGGCTTATTCAGGAACTAAAATTTTACAACTCTGATTCTACAGTCGACTGTGGCATAACAGGTGTGTAACCAATCCATACCAAGAATGATATCAACATTGATCATATCTTACTCTACTAGATAAGCTGAGGTGACTCTGTAAAGGACTAAGACTGTGCAATTTCTATAGACCCACTGTGCTAAGACTGACTCACCACTGGAGTGGAAACAGAAAAGGGTTCTAGAAGCTACTCGAGACTGACTCTGAATTTACATGCAACATATGGGGTCACAAAAGACAATGAAGCCCCATGGTCTAACAAAGGATACACATCATGAGAAAAGACTCCTAATACACTAGTGACTATATCTGGTGAGTTCTCTTTGTCCTGGCTAGAAGACATGGCATAGAGAAGATTTTGGTGTTGACCGCTGCCTGTACCAGAAGTAGTAACATGTTGGGTTGTGCAACCTTCTTGAGCTACTGAAGTAGTATAATAGGCCCTATTACCCCTATTAACAATCCCTACGGAGGGGAAATTCCTTAACATGTGGCTGATTTGACCCCATCTAAAACAACCATCCCTGCTAAGAAGACATTCACCTGGATAGTTCTTACCACACTAAGGACATACTGGAAGTGTGGCTTCCTGAAGTACTTTACTGAGACATTGAGCTTGATGTTCAATTCTTTTTATCATGTCGAGGTCTGGGAGATAGAGCACTAGGTGATGAAGGTGCTGGCCCAGATGGCCTCTGCTGGAAAGAAGACCTACTCCCAGACTCGGGCCTCTACTGGCTGTAGTCAAAGTTACCTATTCTGGCCCTCTTGTTCTCTCTCTCCCTCTCCTTCAGTTTTTCCTCCTAAATTTGTTGAGCATGAGTCATAAGTCTTAAAATATTTATATCTCCAATCAACATAGTGGTTCTGCATTCCTTCTTCACCAATTCGGAAACACCAGAAACATACTTACTCTTCTGGGCCCTCAACTCAGCCACCGTCGCTGGAGCATACCTGGAGAGCTGAGTGAATTTTAACCCATACTCATGCACTGACATAAATATTTGCCTCAAAATCACAAATTTCCCAGCCTTTGTATCCCTCAACTCGCTTAGGAAGAACCTATACATAAATGCCCCCAACAAAGCAATCCCAAGTAATAACAACTACATCCTGCCCCTACTATCCTTCCACTGAGTGAACCAAATATGAGCCACATCCTTGACTTGATAGGAAACTAGGTCAACACTCTCTGTACCAGTCACCTGCATAACCTCAAGAATCTTCTTCACCTTATCAATAGAGTTCTATGGATCTTCACCAACCTTTGACCCAAAGAACTTTAGCGGATTCATACGGATAAAATCTCTAACTCTAGCAGCAGCTGACCCCTCATCCGGGTTAATAGGAATAGGTGCATACTAATTAGCCTAGGAAGTCAAAGCTTGTGCTAACATTTGGATGGCATTTTGGAATTTGGCGTTCATAACCTTGTGGTATGGAACTGGAGGATTGACATTCCTTGCATTGTTTCTGTGTGGAGGCATTATCTAAAATGTGTAAACCACCGATTAGGAAGATACATAGAGTTAAACTCTATAGCACGATCAAGAACATGAAAGAAGTGAAGTTTTTTTCCTAAAACATTTTACAACCTCCCTCTCATAGGTGTGGCGCATTTCACACTCATAGGAGAGACTATACTTAACGTGGCTTTTAGACACCTAAAACCTTGATGCTCTGATACCAAGTTTAACATAACCTAAGTCTACACCTTGGACAAAATATGATACTCGGAGTCACTAGTGACCCCAATATAACCCATGGAATGTCATAATACTGAACAATTCACATACCTTAAAACTGAGGGGAAGCTAATTTCTAAAAACATAAGTATTAGAATTCAACTAAAAACTCTTTGAAATAATACTAAGTCTGAAAAGTAAAACTCAATCTAAAGTAAGTTGAATATTTTACTCTATGTCTGAAAGCCTTTACTTTCGATGAGCTACCAGTACAAGTCCCCAGCTAACTATAACTATGGAAAACTAAAAATGCTAAAGATAATGTCATAAATTCATCCTCAGATGAGGAGGACTCACCACTGGTAACTGCTGAAATGGCATTGGATAAAACTAACTGCGATGTTGAGACTGAACACATGAACCTGATATCATAATACATAGCACAAAGAAGTATATGGTCAGTACGTTGAATGTACTGAGCATGTGAGATATGCAAACTATAAAATAACTAGACATACTAAAAACACTGATAACGGTACTAAAATGCAAACTAATTGCAAAACTGAATTATAGTACAATGACCCAATCATAACTTTAAACTGAAATGAGGGTCATGTACAATTTACAAAGTCAAAATCTCTGGTAGAGTATGTTAACTGACATAAACCACGTGACATAAATGTGGAGTTTGATGTATATGCCTCATTGAGAGAGCCGAATATACCTTGCTAGGGTATAAAGGCATGACTGTCGTGATCACAAAATTTAAGCCCAATTGAGGGGATAAATAGACCTATAATGATACGCAGTTCTGGGACATCGAGTAAAAACTGAGATCCTAGTCCAACTCGGTGCTAAGTACTACTCCTAACAAAAAATTTTGATAGATCATTTAAAACTGATGTTCTTAAAATTAGGTCAGAACCTAACTAAACTGAACTGATTCTGAAAGAATAAATGTTGAAACAACTGACTGAGTTATACTTAATATGAATGCTGACAATATGAGCTAAATTCTGAAAGAAATACTAGATCATGAGAAATTTCTAAAAATTCAAGCTAAATTCGTTCTTCCCAAAATCTAGGGTGAGAAACTTATTTATTGGATTTTATACAAAAACCATTCTAATGAGGATAATAAGCATATAGAAGTTTCAAGACATCAAATTCATAGGAAATGACATGCTTGGGTGAGAACTCTAAAAACATGAATTGTAAGAATCGCAACTGAAGCTGAAAACTTTGGGCATGAGGGTTAAAGAGAATCATCATTGAAATCCCACATACCTATTTGTCGAAAACCTTGAACAATCTTGAAGGTGTAGAAACTTTGGAGAAAAAATCCCTAGGCTTGAGGTTGAGAGAAGATCACTTCTTTTTCTTTCTTTCTGATGTTAGTCGAGAGAATGAGGGGAGGGGGATCGACTTAGTCTAATAAAATCCCTCCAATAGGCTAAAAACGGCTTGGTACAGTATTTAAAAGAGTGGGAAAAGTCTAAAATACCCCTAGGAAATGAAACTAAAAACTACAGAACAATTCAAAAGTGGGGAACCACGGTCCGTAATCCAGTCCACGACTCATTGACCTGGCTCATAGTTCTCAGGGATTTTGTCAAGCTGCAGGCCTAATTTCCATGAGGACAGACCACGGCCCATGGACTATACCATGGTCTATGGTTCCTTCTCGTAGATCTCAGGACAAATGCTAGGCCTCATGTAGTTTCCCATGGGTTTGTGGGTCCTTCTTGTAGATCTTAGGCCAAATGCTAGGCCTCATGTAGTTTTCCACGGGTAGATTCCATGGTCTATGGTCTATTCCACAGTCCGTAGAACCCTCTCATGGTCATTGTCTATCATTTTGACAGAAATGACAGATAGACACTTCTTGGTAAAATGATGACAATGTTTTATTTTAAAGTTTTTTTAGTGCACGGTTGGTAGCGTTAGAAGACTCGAAGATCTTTAATTTTGTGGGTACTAGGCCATCTAACACTTTACATTCTAGGAGGAATGATCGTTTGAAGTTGACTCTGGTTGAGTTTTAACTTAGAAACTAAAGAAAGTTGGTGCCCACTACTTATCTCAGGAACCAGGTTCTTAGCACAATTCCACTTAAAGCAGTAAGTAAATTTACACACAAAATTTATGTGGAAAACCTCCTAACTCCATGAGTAAAAACCACGAACTCAACTTTACTCACAACTTCAAGTTTATGATTACAACTCTATAATCAAAGGAACTAACTCTAGCACCTAGTCTCAAACAATACATTAATATTGTTTCTTCTCTCAAACTCACAAACTCTCTTAATCTCTCTCAAGAAGCCAAACCCACTTCTTGTTACAAGCCTCACAAATTCACACACTATCTCTTAGCAACCACACAGGGTTGCACTAAGAACATCTCTCTCTTTGTCTTTTGGAATAGCTTGTTGGAGATCTCTATTGCTTGAAAATAACTCCTTCTCAGCTTTTCGCAATAGGTGATCCATTTCTTCTTTGCTTCATTGCTTTTATAAAAGTCTCAAGCCTTATCTTCTTGATAGGAAAGGTGCAGTCCTTTCCTTGTAGGACTTGGTTGCCACCTTTGAATCCTTTCCTTGTTGAACATGGATACATGCCTTCTTCATGGATACGTGCCTTTTTTCACTCTCTTTCCTTGTTTGACATGGACATGGTAACTACCTTTTATAATTAGTTTCCATAAATAGCTTTTTACCAAAAATAGGTTTTGCCTCATTATAAAAACATGTTTGACAAGGTTTCTTCAATTTTCCCCTTTTAGATGATGGCAAACTCTATCCTATTTTTGAGAAAAAATTAGCAATACAGGAACTTGTTTGAGCAACATTTCAATCAAGGGAATCAAGGTTCAGTAATAACAACTCACACACTGTGTCATACTAACCATCATCTTCCCCCTTTTCAAATCATTAAAAATTCCACAGGATAATGGATAGAAGCTAGCGGATACTGCATGTAAAAGCAAGGTTACTCCCAACACCAAAGTTTAAGCATATACCTCAAGCATGAGATAGTAAAACCATAAGGCAAGCAGATATATCAAGGTAAGCACAATTTAAACCATACATTGGCCCAAAATAAAATATATCAAAATTAGTTACAAAAATAATTATCTATTAATGAGAACCAATCACAAGAAGATTTAAGCAAGGGGGAGGGGTATAGAGTACAGACAGTTAATGAGGATCAGGAGGGAAGGCTTGGGGATGAGGTTCATAAGGGACTGTATGTTATCAAGGTGCTTTGATTTCTATAGCATTATCTTAGTCCTTAGAGAGTCCACTTGGCCCTAGGAAGCTGCCAGACACTCTTGCAAAGCAGTATTCTCTCTTTTTAGCAAAGCAATCTCCTCACGTGCAACTTCTAGGTCCTGTAGGGATTGAATCATGGGACTAGAACTCTTCTTCTTGGGAGCTTGTGCAAGCATACAATCACATTCCTCCAGGGTGTAAGGAGTGATCATATCATTTTTGGTAGCACATACTCCCTTCCTTAGAGGTACAACAAATCTCTTGAACACCTCTGTCAACAGGAATCCATAGGCTAGGCCATGAGGACCAATCCTGGGGGAAGTTACCCTAACAATGTGCTTGATCATTAGTGCTGGTAGGTTTACCCTCTCATCTAAGTCCAGGGCATTCATTATTCCAATATCCCTAAAGCTAGCCTCATACCTCTTTCCTCCTCTAAGCAATATCTCCTTGTTCACAATCTCTAACAAGAGCTTGTGAATGGGAGATATTTTCCCCTTGAACACTTTCCTAGCTACCTTCTTTTCCTTCCCTTAAGAGAATTCCTAGTTAACATGCAGTCGTCATTTATTTTCCACACATATTCTTCAAGACCCTCAGAAGGTACAGTCAAAAATTCTCCTAATCTTGCAGGGTCAAATACAATTTCCACCCTTGCATGTGTGAGCTCACAACCCACCCATCCAACAACTTTAGGTTAGCATAGAATTCTATCACCTTTTCTATATGCATTATAGGCTTGTCAGTCCTAAATAAGTGATCCCAACCCTGGAAACCTATCCTATATAGAAGTTGAAGAATGAAAGGATTTTGAAGTACCTCAGCATCAAGAATTCTCCCTTTCAGGAGAGGTTGGGTGGAGTAGTAGCCAATGGGCCTCACTCTCAAGAACTTCTCATTATTTTTGTTAGTTTTTTCTAGGCTTGGGGGTGGCAGTTTCTTCTCCATCTTCCTCTTCTAACCCTTCCTTATCAAGATCTATAGGTTCATCATCATCTCTTATCTTCTTCTTCCCTCAAGCCACCCGGGCTGTCTTCTTCTCAGCCTCCTTCTGGGCATCAGCCGCCCTTTTTATGGTAAAGGATTTTCTTGGTGGAAGAGAGGGTGAGGGCAAAGGATCATTGGAGGGTTTTGACTGAGGTTTCCTTGGGGGTTTCACAGTAGCCCTCTTTTTTGATCCGTGAATAACAGCGAATTCTGCCCTAGTGTACCTAGGGACAAGACAAATATCTCCCTCGCTATCAATTTCCTCTTCATTATGAGAGGAGGGTTTGGAGATTATAGATGGAGGGGCAATTAGGTCAGTTCCATCTGAACTCCATGAATAGTTCAGAGAGTCAAACTTTTGGGGTTGAAGAGATAAAGGTTTAAGGGAAGAAGGTGATTATAGAGTGGGAGAGGGTGATCTTGAGGGATGTTCCCCTTGAGTATGTGAACCCTGTGGTGAGGGGAAGTCCTCGTCATCAAAATAGTCTATAAGAGAGTGGAGAGGAGAGGGAGTGAGTTTGGTAGACGAAGAACCCATAGAAGTAGGTATGGTATTTAGGAGAGTTTGGATAAGATGAGATCAAAGGAAGTATGAGAGAGGGTTTCATGAAGGTGAATGGTTTCTTGAGTGAGGTGACAGTTGTCAGATTTTGAAAAGGGGAGTATATGATTGCAAATGCAGTTTATTTGATTTTCTCTCTTGAGAGTTTATCTTATTTGAGTAAGTGGAGTTCCTCGGGGGATCAAGTTCTCATGACAGACCAATATCAATTTATGTACTTTAATTTTGACAATTTTGTAAAGGATGTGCGTACCTTGAGGATCAGATTCTTGCGTGCTTTCCCTGCCTTTTCATTGATTTACTTCTTTAGCAAATGTGAGATGCAAACATCAGATCATTGAAGTTTCCTCTTTAAATGTGGTTGTGTTCTTATGAGGAACAAGACTGAGTTAATTTCCACCATCCATTATTCACCCATTATTATCTCACCATTTTCTCCTATATCAGCAGTATCTTCAGATTTTTTCCAGTTCCAGGGCCATATTTCCACCTTGAAGTTTTGCTGGAGAGAGGAAATTGTCAATGTTTCTAGTCAAGTGTCTAGAGCTAAGCATTATCAAGGTACCAAAGCTTGCTCATTCCTCTTTTTCTTTCCTGTAAAGCAGTCAGTGACTCATCTTGGTTACCCATATAAGCTTGGGTCCCCTTTTATGAGTGAAAGGATGGATCAGGTCTCTCTTGGCCCAGTATGGAAGCACTCTTTTGATGGAGAACATTCATCTCAATTCCTTGGACTTGAGCCTGTTGAAAACTTTCAAATTTCTTGGATCAATTTTCAAATGAGTTAAAGGTTAACTCCTGATTTTGTTAACAAAGTTTAGATACCTTTGATCATCTTTTAGATGAATTGAACATTGGCTTTTGAGATGTCCTTCCTTACAACATGAAGTACACACCATATTCATAGAGTAGTTTGCCTTGCAGATCTCAGGTCTAAATCCTAGCCCATGCTAGGAGGTAGTATGACTGTTCTGAATGTGAGAGAGAAGAGTTGAGGATTTTATCCATTTCTGATTGTTTTCCAACTCAAGTTTGGCTTTATTCAAATCTCTTGTTAGAGAGTTGTTTATTTTAGACAACTCTGAGAGCCTTATTTTGAGATTTTTGATGTCTTCTTCCAAGGATTGTTGAAGAGCAGTGGCCTGATTTTTACCTTTGTCAGAAAACTCTTTGAGGGAGTTCTCTAAAGAGACATTGTCTTCCTCAAGACTCTCACTTTCCATCCTTAGGAATGCATAATCATTTAATAAACTTTCTTTCTCAGAACAGACTGAGTAATATGTATCTATGAGAACTGTTGAGAGAGATTCAAGATTCCTTTTGGAGTAGGTATGTAGGTTGGGTCTGAGGTCAGAAAAGCATACCTTGGTCTCATCTTGATTGGTGTCAATGTCAGGCTCAGAGCATGCTATGAGGTCCAGGGTTGCTTCAACTGACTCTTCTCCTTCTGAATCACTTTTATGGTCACTCATAGCTATGAGGGCCAGAGTGTCTTCTTCCTTTGCTTCAACCATGGCAAGTAGTAATTTATTATGGGGATCCTCCTCATCAGACTCATCATTATGTTCTCCAATAGCAGCTAGAAGCCTTTTGAACGGCTAAGTCAGCCTCTTGAGAGGTCATCTTCCTATGAGATGGAAGGGTGAACTCATTACTTTGATATCTAGGCTTCTCTGTGGAAGCCTTCTTGTGGTCTATAGCCCACAAAGGGTAGAATTTAATGATGTTATTTGGACTGCCACACTTATGTCACAATTGAGCATCCCTTTCCTGAGCTTTGAGGGATTCCTTTGAAAGTTTTGTCCTCTTTTGAACACTCTTTGAAACCTTCTAGTCACTAATACAAGATTTTTTTCCTCATAATCAGCAACCTCAGTTGTCTTTAGAGAGATATTCTTGTCCTTTTTGTTAGTTCTCATGTCCTTCCCTTGACTCTTTTACATTTCATTGGTGGTTAAATTTCCAATGAGTTCATCCATGGCCAAGGTATCTAAGTCTCTAGCTTCAGTGATTGCTTAAACTTTGCTCTCCCTGGATTCAGGCAGTACACTTAGGAGTTCTAACATCCTTTCTAGTAGGAATGTCTTCTCCCAAAGAGAAGATTTCATTAAGAATAGCAGTAAACCTTGTGTGCATATCCTGGATGGTTTCTCCTTCCTTCATCCTAAAGAGTTCATATTGTTTGTTTAGGTTGTCTATTTTAGCCTTCTTCATAGTAGTGGTACCTTCATGCGCAGTCTGCAGATTGTCCCAAATTTGCTTGGCCTCTTGACAGGAAGAAATCATGTTATACTCATCAGGTCCAATACCACAGATCAAGATCTTTCTATCTTTGGCATTGTTTTGAATGGCTATCTTGTCAGCAACATTCCATTACTTCCTTTCTTTGGGAACTGGTTCCTTTCCATCTTCAGCTTCCTTCATGGGGATAGTGGGGCCATCCAAAATAACATTTCATAAGTCAGCACTTTCACCCATGAGATGGTCCATCATCCTATTCTTCCACCAGCCATAGTGCTTTCCATTGAACAGTAGTGGTCTTGTTTGAGAAGAACCTTCCTGAGTAGTTGGAGGGGCAGCCATTGGATCCTTTTCAGGTGTTAACCTTTAACGAAAAGTCCTGCTCTAATACCAATTGAAGAAAGTTAGTGCCCACTACTTATCTCAAGAACCAGGTCCTTAGCACAATTTCACTTAAAGCAGTAAGTAAATTAACACACAAAATTTATGTGGAAAACCTCCTAACTCTAGGAGTAAAAACCACGAAGTCAACTTTACTCACAACTTCAAGTTTATGATTACAACTCTATAATCAAAGGAACTAACTCTAGCACCTAGTCTCAAACAATACACTAATATTGTTTCTTCTCTCAATTCACAAACTCTCTTAATATTTCTCAAGAAGCCAAACCCAATTCTTGTTACAGCCTCACAAACTCACACACTATCTCTTAGCAACCACAGAGGGTTGCATTAAGAACAACTCTCTCTTTGTCTTTTGGAATAGCTTGCTTGAGATCTCTATTGCTTGAAAATAACTCCTTCTCAGCTTTTCGCAATAGGTGATCCATTTCTTCTTTGCTTCATTGCTTTTATAGAAGTCTCAAGCCTCCACTTCTTGATAGGAAAGGTACAGTCCTTTCCTTGTAGGACTTGGTTGCCGCCTTTGAATCCTTTCCTTGTTGAACATGGATACACGCCTTCTTCATGGATACGCGCCTTCTTTCACTCTCTTTCCTTATTTGACATGGACATGGTAACTACCTTTTATAATTATTTTCCATAAATAGCTTTTTACCAAAAATATGTTTTGCCTCATTATCAAAACATGTTTAACAAGGTTTCTTTAGAAACTTTTGGGGTGTTACACCATCCCTACATTGGAAAAACATAGGTTTCAGGTGTTTGAGTCTCGGGGACTCACACTTTCTCGGTTAGCCATATAATTCTCTTAAGCTCATATTTTTGTGTATGTTTATCACATAAAGAATTCATTCAAAAGTTCATCATGATCTCACTAACCTTCAATTTACGTAAAAAGGACAATATGAAGTTGGTATCCTCATACCAAGACTTGCAAGTCATCTATTCATAGTTCATGGCATCATTATGGAGGTTGTGAGGGTTTTTATATTCTCTTAGATAGGATTCATGCTCTAATAGAGCAATGGACAATTCAAAATACTTAGTAAAAATAACAGTGGTTGTGTATCAATAATTTGACTAAATAATCACAAAAAAAATCATCTTCAAAATTATACGAATCCGGTAATTCCTTAAACAATGAATCATACGAAAAAGGGTTCATCATGAAGCATAAATTTATAAATTCATAAAGTTTCTCAATCCAAAAACAAGTTTATTAGTTCAACACAATTCAAGTGTACAAGAAAGAGTTTTCTTAAAATGAAGAACATGAAGGAATTTAGACTTACCCAACTTTTAAAGAATATGTTTCTAACTAATATTGCATGATACATAATAACTCACATGAGTTATACCCAATTTTCAGTTATGAGATGCCACTTGTTGAGTTATGTGTTTCTATCACTAGTTTTCCTAGTTAAGAAAGTAGTATGAAAATGACACAGTATTTTACGTGGAAAACACCTGGATCATAAAGGTGAAAAAACCACAACCTGTACCTCTACAAGATTTAACCCTAAATTCACTAACACACTGAGCCTTAACAAAATTTAGATTACAAGATCTAGTAACCTTGGAATTAACTCTTATCCCCATTTCACAAACCTCCCTAAGGATTGTGTTTCCAAGCTTAAAGTGTGACCCCAACTTGAAGATATATTCCTAATCCAATTTATATCTCACTGGATATAAGAAAGAACAAAATTACAACTCAACAATCAACCCCAATGCATAATAGCTAGATCCTAGAACAACTAAGTCTTCTAAGATTGAAGCAGGTGCTTCAATCTGTTTCACTGTATCAGGATGCACTTTGATTCGTGAAGTCAAGAACTCATAAATCAAGATTTCACTGTGCTACTGAGTTATTGCCTTTTCTTCTATATAAGTTCTTAAACTTCTTCTTTTGAAGGAATCCCTCATTTATACTCTCTAAGCCTAGAGGTATAATCATACTCTGACTCCTTCCACATCTTGTATTCTCCAATGTCGTGTTGTTGGCAAAGACTGCCTCTATCTTATGATATCTGAGTCTCTAAGTCTTTCTTCAGTTTGATTCTTGCTAGACTTCTTTATTTCAAGTCTTCTAAACTTGTTAAAACTCTTTCGCAAGAGTAGTTCTTCTATACTGTGACTTGCTTTGAAATATTAGCAGATGCACTTGTTGCTTCTATTCGTTCCATGACTTGTCAATCATTAAAACTGCACAAGATCCCAACAAATTTCCAATTTTTGATGATGACAACTATTTCCTAGTGCTTTATCATCTTAGTACAACACTATCAACTTTTGTGATAACAAAGGTATGGAACACTTGAATGAACCAGGTTAGTTACTTGGGTTATAAACAATGCACACCCCTTTTCTTTTCCCTTTTTACATTATCAAAAACTAGTTCAACGAGAAATTTTAGAACAACTAAACCATAGAGTCAAACCACACATGGCCATTGGGGCTATCACAACTACATTCATATGAAAGCAAAAGAAAAATTTAAGATTATATTAAAAAATAGCAAGTGAGGCAACACACAAGACAAAACAGATAACTTTTTTCAATAACCCCACGAATGGAACCAAGCTTAAGAAAGAACATTGCAACATAAGTCTAGAACAACTGAGCAATACATTACATGGGGAAAAACAAAAGAGGACAAAGGCTAAGTACTGGCTCAAAAAGACTAATTGGAAGAAAAAAGAGAAGGATGTGGTAGCAATTAAGTCAAACAATGAATTGTGGCAACATTCTCTACCTTTTTCTGAGCAAGCTCTCCTTGCAAAGACATAATCTGAGCCTCTAGGACATCTTTTTCCAGCTGATGTGCATTGTGAACTTCTTTAAGCTCAGCAGTTTTTTTCTACCAAGGCATTCTTCAGTCATTGCGAAGGAGTGTTGGCACACTTCATTGAAGTAGGTAGAGCAACATGGTTACCCCGGACAATCACATCCTTTGCAGTGTGATAAGTACAAACATGAACAGGAACAACATATTCTTCCAAGATCAGAACCAGCCAAAACCCATAAGGGGCCTGACGGACCAAGTTGAACAACCCATTTCTTTTTGGGAGTAGTTTTGGATTTTAGGGTTGGAATAATACATTTTATAAATAAAAAATTTAATTGAAACATGAGAATGGAACATAAATAGTGACACAAAATCAAGACATAAGCATCTCTGTATTTTAATTCTAAACTAGGTATTATCACCAATCATTTACACCATAGGCTATGTGGGTCCGACCTTCTACCTAACCGACAGAGCCCCAGTCTATGTTTGCCGCATACACAAAGATAAACATCATATGGGATATCATATCATCCTTATAGAGGAAAATCATAAGGTCGTCCAATTAAGGAGCAAACCATCCCTATGTCGACAAAACACAGGTTTTGAGCATTGAGTCACGAGGACTTACACTCTCTCTGTGAACTACCTAATTCTCTTTAAGCCTATATATTTACATTTTCATGAACATTTAACCATTCTTCATAACTCAAGTCTTTCATAGGGGAAACCATTCATTTTGTAGCATCATACCAAAACTTGAAACCCGAACATATCATGCCATAATATTATCATACAACCTGTTAACTCATTTGCCTCATCACTATGAAGACTGATCATAAAAACATTTGAAATCCATTTTTAATTTAAGAGTCACAATAAAATTAATGTTTTTCAAAAGCCAAGGGATGGGGGAAAATCCCTCTTTTCACCAAAATGTTTAGGAAATCAAGCTGAATTGTAAAAGAAAACATGAATTTTTTACCCCCCCCCAACATATCCCAACTACCAATTTAGCAAAATGGAGAATTCATAAATCAAGTGACAATTCTAAATCCAAGTTCAAACGATAAATAGAAATAACTTCATAGAAAAGGGGTGACAAGAGTAAATCATAGTTTTCTTTAAAAAATCATTCTTAACCCTAGATCCTAATTCATATACAAATATACGTACATAGTAAGAAACTAGCAATTTATAGCTTTTGTTTGAAAGGGGATTATTCAACATACCATAAATAAGAAGGATTTGAAAAGTCCTCACTTGAAATCCCTATAATTTCTTGAAGAATCTCTCTTTGAAGTAATGAGGAAATGGAGTGGAGATGAACTGAATTCTTTCTGAGAAACTCTGGCCTATAAGGCTATAGGGGAGGTTAAAGTCATGGGTTGGGGGTTTGGGATTTAGGAAATGAGAAAACAACCCTACAAGGCAATGAAAAGAAAAGAAAAATAAGAAAAAAAAACTTCATCAGACAAGGCCTGGGGCACCGTGCCACTTAAAGCACCAACTGTCAGGGCTCTGATTATCAGGCCTTGGATCACCACACCATTCAGAGTGCCACAAGCCCAATTTTTCCCCTTATCTAAAGTTGTGGGGATGGTGCCCCATGCCAGTCAGTGCCCCATCAATATAATTCATCTAGAACCTAATATAGGCTCCAAGACTTATACCCTTTGATTACTAGGTGCTCCCCAGTGCTAACCACTTGATCCTTAGGCTTTAACGCACTCATGAGATGGCATAACTAAGGCACAAGATATAGGGTGTTACACTTTGGTCTTTCGAGCCTCTAATCTTCTTTCCAGAATGGCCTCACACCTACATCATTGAGCGGGGATGTGGTAAACCATTCCAAAAGCATTTATATGTCTTTCCATTTTGTACCAAGTAAGGTGTTCTAGGTATATTCCTATCCTAGACACAAATCAAGCATTTGTTTTACCAACTATGAGATCTTACTCCCTATATTCTTTGTTCTATCCCAAGATTCCTGATCTTGGGCATATTTATATGCCTGTTTATCATATTTTACCCATGTTTACCTTATGTTTTAAGAGCATTACTTACTAGATATTGTGTGTTTTGAGTTGAATTGCTATATGATGTAATAAGACACATGATTAGATGCTTGTAGGTTAAATAATGTGGGGAATTAATCAATGGAAGGTGATTTGGATAAAGAAAGCATGAATGCAACATAGCGGAATGTTCGAGTGCACGTAAAGAGATGAAAATAGGTATAGAGCATCAGGGTGGCGCCGTCCCAAGCACTGAACTACTGGAGGGGAAGCTTGGAGCATCAGTGGCGTGCATCCCCAAGGCCAAAATAGTTGTACACCAAGTCTAGCGCACTGATGGCGCGTCGCGCAATCCACTGTCCCGGCAAAAATTTCAGCTTTTTTCTAGTCCGATTCCTAGAAGGAAAAGAGGTTATTTCCCAAACCCTATAAATAGAACCTTGTGCATTTTTTGTAAGGGTTCCATCATATTTTCAGAGCATAAGGCAGAGATTAGATTTCACCTTTAGGTTTCTTTTCTTATTCCTTTTCTTAGCCATAACTTTGGATGAAAACATATTTACTTGTGTTTTTTATTAGCATGAGTGGCTAAGAACCCTTGTTCTGGGGTTACGGCTACAAACACATGATTAATTAGTATGAATTTGGATTGATTATTTGTTTGCCATTATTAGTTGTTCTTATATTCCTGTGTTTAGTATTTTGATGCTTGGCCACCATTAAGATAAATATATAACATTGTTGTGAACTCGGGAGAAGGATCAACAAGGTAGATTGAGGAATATAAAGGGCAAGGCCTCTCTTTTGTAACATAAAGGGTAGGCTAGCAACTAGGATAGGAATATACCTAGAACGCCTTACTTAGTTCATACAGGAAGATATATAAATGCTTTCAAAATAAGATGTCACATCCCCGATCAATGATGTAGTTGTAATGCTATTTTGAATAGGCAACTGGAGGCTCAGAAGACCATAGTTGTAAAATCAACCCTCGAATCAACAACTAGGTGAATGAATAAGTCGATTCAAATGACTACTACTTATGATTGTGTAATAAGGCTGTAACCCTGGAATTCTTTCTAAACTTGGAACCGAAAAATCATTACTTGTTAGTATTTAATTCTGTCATTTTATTTTAGTGCTTTAGTTACTACACAACTCATACTCTAGTTACTTTCATACTTGTTTATTTTAGCAGTATATGAATAAATTAGAACATTTTCTAGTCATAAGTCTCTTGGGTATGATATTTGGATTAACTAGTCTATATTACTTGGACGACCACGTACACTTGACTGTGAGTGGGAAGTCACCCAACAAGTTTTTGGCACCATTGTCGGGGACTTAGAAATTAGCAAATTTTTGAATTTTCTTATACAGTTTTATTATTCAAATATTGACAACTTGATCTTAGCCTTTGGAAAAATCTGCAGGTATAAACTTTGAACTGTCAACAAGCTAGAAAAGATGAAAGACCTAGTAGAACCACACCCTGAACCTGAATGACTATTTCATCAATGGAGAAGGGCAGCACCACTTTATCCTATCAAGTTTCCGGAGGTGGTTGAGAATCCAATCCAAATCATTGAGCAACCAGAAGTTGTTCCTGTGGAAATGGCAGCACCAAGGCCAGTGCATGATGTGGCAATCCCACTTGTGACTAATGTCACCAATAGCATTCGGAAACCCGTGCCAGGTGGGCAGTTTGAACTCAAGCAAAACATGGTGCAACTCTTGCACACCCATGGTCAAATCACGGGCTTATCACATGAGGACCCACAACAGCATCACCAGAATTTTTTGGAGATTAGTGATACATTCATACCTACTGGGGTCGCAAAGAACTATGTTAGATTGACACTGTTTCCATTTTCTTTACTTGGGGAAGCGAGGAGATGGTTGAAAGTTGAGCTGCCAAACTCCATCACTTCGTGAAATGATTTGGCCCAGAAATTCTTGATGCGGTTCTTTCCATTTGGGAAGACAGCCAAAATGAGAAGCGAGATTTTGAGTTTCAGACAGAAAGATGGTGAAAATCTCTACACATCTTGGGAGAGATTTAAGTCCCTCTTCATGGACTGCCCTCATCACAACAGACGAATGAGGTTTTGGTTCACACATTCATTGAAGGTCTGAATCCTAAATCAAAGATTCTGCTAGACTGTGCAGCAGACAGGCAAGCACTAGAAAAGACATATGATCAGTTGTACACTCTCTTACAGAGGATGGCACAGAGTAATCCAGAATGGAACATAAACACCAGTAGAGCCACACCGAAGAAGGTTGTCGGGTTACTGAGGTAGATTCCAACACGGCTTTATTTTCCAAGGTGGAATCTATGGCTAATCAGATGAGTAATATAGCTACGGTCCTCAACAAGCTAGCTCTTGGGAATAGTTAGGCACAAGTGAATGTAATACAACCTGCAGCTCTTCAGTTTTGTGATACTTGTGGGGGAGACCATCTATCGGAAGATTGTGCAGCAAATCCAGATTCTGTGAACTTTGTCGGGTATGCTCAGAGAGGTGGAAATCAGAGTTATAAAAATGCATACAATGCAAACTTGAGGAACAACCTGTCATATGGAAACAACCAAGGCCTGAATCAATTCAGGAACCAAGGGCAGAATCAACAGTTTGCTGGAAACAACAAGCCTGTGGTCATGCCAAACAACATAGAGGACATGCTGAAGTCGATCATGGAAAGCTAAGCTAAGTATGAAGCAGATATGAAAGATCAAAAAATGCCATCCAGAATTTAGAAAAGCAAGTGGGGAAGCTAGATAGAGCACAGAATATGAGACCACAGGGTAGTCTTCCAAGTGATACTGACCCAAATCCAGAGCAGGTGAATGCAGTCACTACCCGAAGTAGGCTAGAGCTGAAAGAGCTGGCACCAAAGCAAACAGATCCCAAGGTAGTTAAAGTTGCAACCGGAAAGGCTAAAGCTAGTACAGAGATAGAGGTGAAAGAAGGTGAAGTTATTATGAAGCCTCCTTCACCGTTCCCACAAAAGTTGATCAAACAGAGAGAGGAGGCTGGATTCAAGAAATTTCTTGACCTCTTGAGGCAGGTACATCCTAATCTCCCTCTCATAGATGTTCTTCAGGGAGTCCGGAAGTATGCAAAATATATTAAGGACATTGTGGTAAACAAGAATAGGCTGACCGAATATGCCACAGTTGCTCTCACAGAAGTATGCGTCTCAGATTCAGAATAGATTGCCAACCAAACTGAAGGACCCAGGAAGTTTCACTATTGAGATCACCATTGGCCAGAAAGTTATAGCTCAAGCATTACACAATCTTGGGGCAAGTATCAACCTAATTCCATCTTCAAGCTTCAAAAAGATGGGGTTAGGTAGTCCTCTCCCCACTACAATTGTTCTGCAATTGGCAGACAGATCCTTAGCTAGACCTGAGGGCATAATAGAAGACGTATTGGTGCAGATTGGGTCGTTGATTTTTTCGGTGGATTTTGTGATCTTGGATTTTGAACCAGACCCGGAAGATCCATTTATTTTGGGATGTCCACTATTGGCTACAGGCAGAGCATTGATAGATGTGGCAGCAGGTCAACTCACCATGAGAGCACATGACAAGGTGGAAGTCTTTAATGTTTATAAGGCAATGAAGTTGCCTGCGTTATATGAGGACTTATCTGCTATTACTTTGGTGGACATAGAATCAGGGATGCCGCTCATAACCTCCAAAGATACATTGGAGAGAGCCCTCACAAGGATAGATTTGTATGGAGATGGAGCGGCACATGAAATGGTTGAATGTTTGGAAGCAACTTGGGTGTTGTCTAGTACTACGGAGTTTGAGCCTCTAAATAGACCTTTGAGACCCCCTCCCAAGCTGTCTATTGAAGAGGCCCCAAATTTAGATATGAAACCACTCCCACCGTATCTGAAGTATGTATATTTGGGAGAACATGATATGTTTCCAGTAATTCTCGCGGCCAGATTGAATGAAGCACAGGTGAAAGAGGCCCTAGCAGTGTTGCGGAAGAGAAAGAGAGCAATTAGGTGACAGATGTCTGACACCCATAGGATCAACCCATCATTTTATATGCATAAGATCTACATGGAGGAAGGGTACAAGCTCATGGCACAGCATCAGAGGAGATTGAACCCTCCCATGAAGGATGTAGTGCAAAAAGAGGTGATCAAGTGGCTAGACCCAGGTATTGTGTTCCCAATCTCAGATAGCAAGTGGGTCAGTCTTGTGCAATGTGTCCCTAAGAAAGAGAGGATGACCGTGATAACAAATAAAAAGGATGAGCTGATTTTGACGCGTACAGTCACTGGGTGGAGGATTTGCATAGACTATCGGAAATTGAATGAAGCCACCTGGAAGGATCACTATCCCATCCCATTCATTAATCAGATGTTGGACAGGTTAGCTGGCCAGGAGTACTTTTGCTTTTTAGATGGATATTCTGGCTACAATCAAATAGTCATAGCACCAGAGGATCAAGAGAAGACAATGTTTACCTATCCGTATGGCACATATGCTTTCAAGTGTATGCCTTTTGAGCTTCGTAATGCACCCACTACATTTCAGAGGTGTATGATGGATATTTTTCTGATATGGTGGAAGAGATCATTGATGTATTTATGGATGACTTCTCCGTGTTTGGGAAGTCATTTGATACTTGTCTTTAGAATCTAGATAGGGTATTGGCAAGATGCAAGGAGACAAATCTGGTGCTTAACTGGGAGAAGTGCCACTTTTTGGTCACGGAAGGCATCATCCTTGGCCATAAAGTGTTAAAGATGGGGATAGAAGTAGATCGCGCAAAGATAGAAGTTATCGAGAAACTACCACCTTCGGTCTTTGTGAAAAGTGTTCGTAGTTTTCTTGGTCATGTAGGTTTCTACACATGCTTCATTAAAGATTTCTCCAAGTATCCAAGCCGATGTGCAAGCTTCTTGAGAAAGAGGTAAAGTATGAATTCGGTGTTGACTGTGTGAAGGCGTTTGAGAATCTGAAGAAGCGCTTGATCGAAGCTCCAATTTTGATTGCACCAAATTGGGAGCTATCTTTCGAGCTTATGTGTGATGCTAGTGATGTTGCGGTTTGAGTTGTGTTAGTCCAGAGAGTCAACAAGGTATTTCATTCTATCTTTTATGCGAGTAATACACTTGATTCGGCTCAGACGAACTACACAGTCACTGAAAAAGAGATGCTGGTGTTAGTCTTTGCTTTTGATAAATTTTGCTCCTATATTATGGGAATGAAAGTGATTGTGTATATGGATCATGCTGCGATCTGTTACTTGTTTAGCACGAAGGATGCGAAGCCAAGGCTTATTCAGTGGATTTTGTTGCTTCAAGAGTTCAATTTGGAGATAAGGGATTGAAAAGGCACAGAGAACCAAGTGGCAAATCATTTGTCCAGGCTTGAAGATTGGTCTCATATGCCTAATGAAAGGCATATCAGAGAGGAGTTTCCAGATGAACAACTCCTAGCTTTAAGTGTTGCTGAGCTACCATGGTATGCTGATCTTGTCAACTTAGTGGTGAGTGGGGTGTACCCCCCGGAAGCCACTACACAACAGAAGAAGAAGCTATATCATGACTCACGATTTTATCTGTGGGATGAGCCCTACCTGTTCAAATAAGGTCCGGATCAAATAATTAGAAGATGCATTCCGAAAAATCATATGAGGGAGATCTTAGAGAGTTGTCATTCTTCTCCTTATGGGGGACATCATGGAGGAGAGCGTATAGCACATAATGTGTTACAGTTAGGTTTCTATTGGCCCATAATATTCAAGGATGCAGTAGCTTTCGTCAAAGAATGTGATCAGTGCAAGAGGACTGGAGCAATCTCTAGATTCATGAGATGCCTTTACAGAACATCCTTGAGGTGGAGATCTTCGACGTATGGGGATTGACTTTATGTGACCCTTCCGACATTCTTTTGGAAACAAGTATATACTTGTTGCCGTGGATTATGTGTCTAAGTGGGTAGAAGCGGTAGCCCTTCTGACCAATACTGCAAAGGTGGTGTTGAATTTTGTTAAGAAGAATATATTCACAAGATTCGGTACTCCAAGAGCGATAATCAGTGATGGTGGAACTCATTTCATCAATAACTGGTTTAGAAAATTGTTGTCTAAGTATGGGGTGCATCATAAGGTAGCTACTGCATATCATCCCTAAACTAGTGGGCTGGTTGAGGTATCGAATAGGGAAGTGAAGCAGATTCTAGAGAAGACCATGAATGCACAGAGGAAGTATTGGGCTGAGAAGCTTGATGATGCACTATGGGCATATCAAACTGCCTAGAAAATGCCCATTGGATCTTCTCCTTATCGGCTTATATATGGTAAGGCTTGTCATCTGCCGGTAGAGTTGGAACACCAAGCCTATTGGTCTATAAAGAAGATGAATCTTGATGAAGAACTAGCTGGGCAGAAGAGATAGTTGCATCTTAACGAACTTGATGAGTTTAGGTTGCAAGCGTATGAGAATGCCAAGCTCTATAAGGAGAAGACATAAAGGTGGCACGATAAGCACATCCTTCCACGCTCATTTGAACCTGGTCAAAGGGTCCTCCTATTCAACTCAAGGCTGAAGATTTTCCCCGGAAAGCTTAAGTCTAAGTGGTCAGGACCATTTGAGGTAGTGTGGATGACTCTGCATGGCAGAGTGGAGCTCTGGAGGCCCGATAAAATAGGTACATTCTTGGTAAATGGTCAGCGAGTGAAGCATTATTGGGCTGAGCAAGTGGACAGGGAGAAAACCTCCATCACCTTGTCGGATGAGTGAGTTTTGAGGTGTGTCATGCCGCGACGTTAAATTAGGCGCTGCGTGGGAGAAAACTCACGAATATATTGTAATAGGGTAGGACAAAAATAACAAAAATACAAAAATATGAGTCGTGACATGACTGAAACTAAGGAGCTAAGTGGGAGGCAACCCACTATTTTTCTAATGGTTTGTTGTTTTTGTAGGAGGAAAAGGGCAGCTACAAGTTAAGGACGGCATCGGGGGAGGTAAGTATGAAAAATCGCATCCCTAGGGTCTGGTGCAAAGCTGGTGCGCTGCCCCAGGCGAATTCCCAGCTTGGATCCTTTCTAGCACGCCGCCCCAAGGGCACAACTACTGAGCACCTCGACTGGCGCTATTCTGATGCAACGTGCCATAGGCACAACTACCGACACCCATGTTTAGCTCCTTCTTGGCACAACGCCCCAAGGGCGAAACTTCCGAGGGGCTGACTAGGCACTACACTGGCGCAACACGCCATGAAGAAAACCCAGTTGGGCACAATGCACTAAGCGTAAAACAACTGAGCGCCTTCCCTGGTGCTTCTAGGGTGCAATGCGCCATACCTCCCCAGGCGCCCAAGCTTAGGTGAAAATGGGGCGGGTCAAGGGTCAACCGACCCGAGACCAAAAATCTTAGTGTATACTCTCTCTAAAACACTTAATTTCTCTATTTCTCTCTTTATTCTTGAATCTTGGAGCGCCACCCCCCCCCCCCCCCCCCAATCCCCCCTCTCTCAAATTTTCTCTCTTCCGTCCATTGTTGTCCATCTCAAACTTGAACAAGTTCCATACTTTCTCAAGGTAATATCTCACTTTACTTTCTAACACTCTCTAATATCTTATTTATGCTTTCCATTGTCAAGATTGGTAGGTGTAAACTTTGTTTATCTTGTTGGAAGAATTAACACTTTTTCCACCATTGATGAAAGCATGAACTCTTAAAATACACCAACAAAAGAAGATTATTTTTTGTATATACACTAATATTGGTGAATTTCGAATTTTGTTTCTTGTTTTGTGTTTGATCTTGGTTTATGGAAATCAAGGTAAGTAGTATAAAGAGATGGGTCACTCTAAAACTTCAAGAAAAATTATGATGAATGTGTAGTGCATGGAATGAAGTTGTGGCCTTGAATAGTGTTTAATCTTGAAAAATGGTAGAGAATCCTTGAGAATTGTTTGGAATGTACTTGTGGAAATTATTTAGTGGATATAGTGCCTTAGCATGATGAAACTAAACTTGTGTTGTAAGAGGGAAGTCTGAGTACCTCATGTCATCAACCTATAGACACCATTGCTAGTAAAATAACTGTGGGGTGGTTATGACCCTATAAAAACACTGATTTAGCTAGCTCTAATTGTACTGGGCTGATTTGTGTAACTTGTGTGTTATAGGTACAATGCCTCCAAGAGGAAAGAAACCGGTTACCGAAGGCACGGGGAGCAAAAGGTCCCACAAAGGGGAATCATCAGGGACATCAGCTCCTTCGAATCCGCGGGCACCCCCGCGATAGTTTGGGAAAAGAACAGTAAATATTCAGGGGATTGACTAGTTTGAATCCCAAAGAGAAGCGAAGTATCATGGAGATGAGCATGTTGATGAGGCACGGTTGAAAGCGGAATTCCCCCAAATTCATAAGATGGTCTACAGATTGGGCATCCAATACATCTTCCAGGATCAAGGAGAGTGAAACCTTACTATGGTGAGGGAATTTTAGGCAAACTGGCATACAGGTGAAGGAAAAACCCAAAAAGTGGGAGTTCGAGGGAAGGTCATCCGGTTTACCACACGGGCCCTAAATGAGTTCTTGGGAACACCACATGCCGATGCAGCATCATACTTGGAAATGAAAAAGGAGCCTTCATATAGAGACATACGCCACACACTTTGTGGGGTAAATTCAACGGCTCATCCGGAAAGAAGTAAAGATACGGGGAGACATGCCACCCTACATTATGCGTATTTCAGCCAAGAGGCTAGAGTGTGGTTAAAAATTGTGTGTAGCACTCTTCTACCATGCAAGCACACAACTGAGGTGAAGATAGGGTGGTGCTGGTGTACATGCTCATGAAGGGAATTCAAATCAATGTGGCTTCGGTACTGAGGCACAACATGATGAAATTTCGCAATAACAAAAGATGGTGTTACTGCTATGGAGGATTGGTGACCCGATTTCTAAAGCAAGAGAATATTGAGGAAAAAATTCATGATTTAGTTCCACCTCAAGTCCCGTACCTTGTAAGTCAACTGGTTGATATGACAGACAAAGCCCCAAGATACTTCGCACGGGCCGGTACTTTCCAATGCCGACTGTCAAGCTCGAGATGATAGTTAGATGGGTAGAATGTATGGGATGGCAGAGCTACAATTGCGGATTGGTGGTCGACCTGCGATCGAGGAGGATATGATAGCTTTGAGTGATAGGTACCCGATGACTGAGAGCGCAATATTTATGTGCAAGATGGGGCTAGCATTTCAGGAGCCATTGGATAATAATGAGCCGACCGTACATGACACTAATGATGATGATGATGAAGTCGATAATGCTAGGACCGCGTTGATGACAGTTGATGATGTGACAGCTGAGCAGGATCAGGAATTCATTCCTGATGATGATGAGGATGATGCCTAGAGGCCCAAGGAGTTCCTTCTCTCACTCTTTATCTTTGTATTTAGTTGAAGCATTGAGGGCAGTGCTATGTTTAAGTGTGGGGTGGAGAAGTGACTTACTATGATTTTCATCTTTAGCGTTATGAGCGTCGTGTGACTGGTTTTGAGCTGATAAGAAGGTTGGTTGGTAGGTGACACTTAGTTAGATTTATTTCTTTTGAAATTTTTTTCTTAGGTTGGGTTTCTTGACTTTTGTTTTCGGTTCTTTTACTGAGGATAGTCCCTTTGAACCGGGTAGATTTTTTTAGGATAGATTTCTAGGTGAGTCATAGTAGTAATGACTTGTCCCGATGATGGATGGATGACGACCGTCTTAAGAGAAAATTAGTCATAGTATTGTAGGATTAGAAACCTTGCCTTTGGAACTTAAAAATCCCACTTGAAGCTTAGTTAGACGTCATGGGTAATTCATGTGAAGCCAGTCAAGTGAGTGAGAACTTCATGAGAAACACATAGGCTTTTTAACTAGACTCAAATGACGAAGGAAACGGGCTTAATTGTGTAAATTCACTCAATGTGTTTATGTGTAAGCATGCAAGTGTAATCCTCCAATATGTGCTTCATGGTGCCGTGAGTGTGTGCTTTTGATTGGTTTCTTGCATAGAATAGCATCTAGAACTTTCCCCGCGTGTGTGTGAACGTTAACTAGCATGAAATTTGTGGAATATGATTAAGGCATTTTCTTGAAAAGCCCATTTTTCTTGTTTCTTGGATGATTGTTTGTACCACCTTTACATTGCCATTAGTGAAGCCCCCTTGAGCTTTGAAGCCTATGCTTTTGTTAAGCCGCATAATGAGCCTATCCACTTTTTTGATACCCTATGAATTTGATCCAAATGAAAGTCTCTAATGCACTATGAGCTCGAAAAGTTAAAAAAAAAAGGGAAACAAAAGGAGAAGGGTAGATGAAAGTGAAGGTGAGTGGAGTGAAATAATGATGTAGAGCCCGGTTAAATCTTTTAAAGTGCTTGTTGTTAGGAGTCAAAAGAGTTTGAAAAAAAAAAGAGAAATAAAAGGAAATAAGTTTCGCTAGCAACAAGTACGCATCACATAAAGGGCGAAAAGAAGGTGAAATAAGTGGTAGTACAAGAAGGTCTGAACATAGGAGAAACTAAGAAAGAAGGATGAAGAAAAGGGTAAAAATGTAGTATCATGTGCAATAGGGAAAAGAGTCACTTTGTGTCTAAAAGTATCCTACCCGTCCCGAAGCTAACTTTACAACCAAACGAAAGTCCTTTTGATTTCATAAATGTGATTGCCTTGTTGAATTCACTATACACTACGGGCAAGCCTATGGTATGTTATGATATGTTTGAAACATCTTTTGAGAGAGTGAGTGTTTTATTGATTCAAAATGCCCCATTTAAAGTAGATTGGTGTGATTGAAAACATAGGGGTAATACTAAATTGTGAGGGCACTCATGTCATGTATTTGGTAGTGTTTTTATTTGCGTTGTTTACACATATATATGTTGGCCCGATATTATGATTAAGAGTCGGTTATAGAGGTTTTGTTGTTTCAAGTGAAGGATCTTTAAGCTAACAAGTTTTGTTTTGATGTTGCTCGCTATGTGAACTATGAAAGCATGATTAAAATTGTTTAGCTGCTTGCAAGTGAGGAGGAAGAGTTCCTTAGGTGTTTATGGTGAAGTATAGCATAGAGGATAGTGAGTTGTTCGAGGACGAACAAAGGTTTAAGTGTGGGGTGGTGATCTTGGGCATATTTATATGCCCGTTTATCGTATTTTACCCATGTTTACTTTATGTTTACGAGCATTACTTACTAGATATTGTGTGTTTTGAGTTGAATTGCTATATGATGTACTAAGACACATGCTTAGATACTTGTAGGTGAAATAACACAGGGAATTAATCAATGGAAGGTGATTTCAATGAACAAAGCATGAATGCAACATAGCAAAATGTTTGAGAGCACGTAAAGAAATGAAAACATGCATGGAGCATCAGTGGCGCGCCGTCCCAAGCACTGAACTACTGGAGGGGCATCTTGGCGCATCTGTGGCGCACCGTCCCAAGGCCAAAACAGTTGTACACCAAGTCTGGCGCACTGATGACGCGTCACGCTAGCCACTGTCCCGACTAAAATTTCAGTTTTTTTCTAGTCCGATTCCAAGAAGGAAAAGGGGTTATTTCCCAAACCCTATAAATAGAACCTTGTGCGTTTTTTGTAAGGGTTCCGTCATATTTTCAGAGCATAAGGCAGAGATTAGATTTCACCATTAGGTTTCTTTTCTTCTTCCTTTTCTTAGCCATAACTTTGGATGAAAACATGTTTACTTGTGTTTTTTATTAGCATGAGTAGATAAGAAACCTTGTTCTGGGATTACGGCTACAAACACTTGATTAATTAGTATGAATTTGGATTGTTTATTCATTTTTCATTATTAGTTGGTCTTATATTCATGTGTTTAGTATTTTGATGATTTGCCACCATTAAGATAAATATTTTTGTGAACTCGGGAGAAGGATAAACAAGGTAGATTGAGGAATATAAGGGGCACGACCTCACTTTTGTAACATAAAGGGTAGGTTAGCGACTAGGATAGGAATATACCTAGAACGCCTTGCTTGGTTCATACGGGAAGATATATAAATGCTTTCAAAATAAGATGTCACATCCCCGCGATGTAGTTGTGATGCTATTTTGAATAGGCAATTAGAGGCTCAGAAGACCATAGTTGTAAAATCAACCCCGGAATCAACAACTAGGTGAACGAATAAGTCGATTCAAATGACTACTACTTATGATTGTGTAATAAGGTTGTAACCCTGGAATTCTCCTTAAACTTGGAACCAAAAAATCATTACTTGTTCGTATTTAATTCTGTCATTTTATTTTAGTGCTTTAGTTACTACAAAACTCATACTCTAGTTACTTTCATACTTGTTTATTTTATCAGTAGACGAATAAATTAGAACATTTGCTAGTCATAAGTCTCTTGGGTATGATATCCAGACTAACTAGTCTATATTACTTGGATAACCACGTACACTTGCGTGTGAGTGGGAAGTCGCCCAACAATTCTTCTTCTTAGTACACAATAAGAATATATATTTATTTTAATGAAGGCCAAGCATCAAAATAGTAAGCTCAAAAATATAAGAACACCTAATATGATAAATAAACTTTACTGAATCAATCATCTACTACACAATCATGCGTTTAGCCGTAACCCTAGAACAAGGTTGCTTAGCTACTTATGTTCTAACAAAATTTCAAGAAGTTATGATGTTCATGCATAATTAAAGAATTTGAAAGTATAAAAGTAAGAACCTTAATAATAATGTCTCCTCTCTGATGCATGCTCAGCCAAAACATGATAAACCCTTTTAAAATGCCCAAGGTTCTATTTATAGTGGTAGAAAATAACCCTCTTTCCTTTTTGGACTTGGACTTGACTTTTAAAAGAATCTGAGGCCGAAAATGCAAGTCTGTGCAGCATCTTCAACGCGGTTCCCCGTCTCTGCCATGCGAACTTAAACGCAAAGTTCTTCCTTGGAGCCTCGCCTTTGAATGCGCAAGAGGCACATTTTGCAAGCATTTTGACATTCTCTAACAGGTGCTATACAGACCTTATCTTGTAGTACTATCTCTGTATCGCTTACCTTGCTTCCTCACTACCATAGACCCTTTTTTAGTCCATAAAGCTACTCTCTTGCTTCCTTCGCCATTTTGGATTAATTCCTTGTGCATTTTGGCCTAAAATATGCCTATTCACTTCTATTATCTTAACCATATCAATTTGCATAAAACACATAGATATACATGAATTTATTCTCAAACTTAAGCTCAAACAGGGGTAAAATATGGCAAGACACCAAATGCTAGCCTCTATTTCAACCACCCTGCACCAATGTGATGTGTGACATCCTCGTCTAGCTCCTTATTCCCTTGGTTAATAGCCCCTAGGTACTTGAAACTCCCTTTCTTAGGGATGACTTGAGAATCCAACCTCACTTCTGTTGGTATTTTGTGTTCAAATTAGTAAACCAGAAAAATCAAAAATATACTGGAAAGCAGAAAAGAAAAACCTTTACTTAAAATTCGAGTCCACGGAATTCACTGTGTGTACTTTAGGAATTTAATCCCCTCACTGTACCCAAGGTTTAGGATTATTTCCTCCCAGCATAAAATGGATATACCTGTCGTTGGAGTAGCGGTACCTCAAACGACAACGACTTCGTCGAACTCAACGAACGGCAACAAATCACACATGACTCTATAATTTTTGTTTGTAAGAAAATATGCAAGTGCAGAAAATTAAATCAATGAAAACTGAGGCTAGTACTCTTAATTTATAGACAACGAAAAAGTGGTATGAAGAGGTGTTCTTTGTGACTTATCCGAAAAGTCACAACTCATAGGAAAAGTTACAACCCATCGAAAAGTCACAACCCATCGGAAAGGTCACAACCCATCGAAAAGGTCACAACCTTTCAATATGGAAAGGTGCTTATTCAAAATGCATCCATTTAGAAAAATACCTATTCATTTTCCATTCACACCTCTTAAAAACCCAACAATCCCCCACATGAATGAGGAATGACTATTTGATGAAAACATGCATGAAAAAACTGTGTGATTTGTAAGTAAGAATTAATTGCATCTTGATAAGTAGGTTTCTCTTTGAACTTTCTGTAGAGAGCATATGTCGGATATACTCGGTCAATTAGTAGATTTGATATCTTTGAACCGTCAAGCTTTGGTGTATACCTAGACAACCATATGTCACATAATCAACCCTTTAACCTTCTTTGGTTCTCATTGTTTTGTTCGTTTCAGCCATGAACACATCTGGTTCATAAGTGCGTAGAGAACTGGCCTTATAGAATTCTCCTTGAAGCAGCTTACACTTCACACTTACATAGGTGATTCCTAAATGTGGTATCCCATAGATACACTATTTGATATACCCTGTATCAAACTTAAAAACCATTAAAAAGTCTTAACACTTTAATTTATCCTTGATACTGAACATTGTCTCATCATAAGAATGGACCATAAAAATTATTTTTGACAATGTTGAACCATCATCAGTGACTTTGTTTGATCTCCTTGAACCTAGATCTTGGGATCTCCACTCTTCTAAGTAGAGTTACCGCCACGATGATTTGTCCTCGGCCATAGTCCCATTCCCTTCGATGATCTTTCAACTGCCTCTCTAGTTAGCTCTTTTATAAGTGGATCCAACTTATTATCTCTTGACTTTACATAGTCAATTATGATAATTCCACTAGAGAATAGTTTTCTAACAATATTATGTCTTTGTCGTATATGATGAAACTTCCCGTTATGCATAACACTTTCAGCTTTTCTTTACCTTTTGATTATCACAATGTATGTATACATGTGTCAATGGTATAAGCCATTTCAGAGTTATTCAACTTTTTCACCGGCTTTGTCTAAAGCTATAAACTCATACTCCATTGTAGAGCGGACAACACATGATTGTTTGGATAATTTCCAAGACACTGTTCCTCCACCAATAGTAAAACATATCCACTTGTTGATTTAGTTTCAATTGACCCAGTGATCTAAAATTTGCATCACTATATCCTTCAACAACTGTTGGATACTTGTTATGCAAAATAAAGTTTTGAGTATGTTCTAAATACTCTAAAACTCGTTTCATAGCCATCCAATGATTTTGGTTGGGATTACTTGTATATCAACTCAATTTACTTATAACACAAGTTATATCTGGTCATATACAAATCATGATGTACATCAAACATCCCAACACTCTGGCATAATCCAAATGAGACTGACTTTCACCTTTATTCTTAGCAAGAGCAAGGTTCACATCAATTGGTATTATATTCTTTTTTCAACTTTAAAGTCCAAGTACTTTAATTTTCTTTTTCCAAGTTTCATTTGGATATAATGAGATTGAGACAATACTAAACCTTTAGGAGTTTTGTGAATCTTAATTTCCAATATCAAATCGGCAACTCCTAAGTCCTTCATTTCAAATTTACTAGCAAGCATACACTTAGTAGCATTTACATTAGCAATGGTGTTACTCATTATCAACATATATATACAAACAATGATGACTTGATTTGCATTGTTCTCAATGTAAATACATTTATCACACTCATTAATTTTGAAACCATTGATAATATTATATGGTCAACTTTAGCATGCCATTGTTTGGGTGCCTGTTTCAGTCCTTACAAAGACTTAACAAGTCGACACATCTTCTTTTCATTTTCAGGAACCACGAACTCTTCAGGTTGTTCCATGTAGATTTCTTCCTTCAAATCTCCATTTAAGAAGGCTGTTCTCACATCCATTTGATGGATTTCAAGACCGTACACAACGACTAATGCTATTAACACTCGAATTGTGTAATTCTTATTACCTATGAGTATGTATCAAAGTAATCAAGACCCTCATATTGTCTAAATTCTTTGACGACAAGTCTTGCTTTATATTTGTCAATAGTTCTATTATCTTTCATTTTCCTTTTGAAAATTCACTTGGAACCTAAAGGTTTGTTTCCTGGAGGAATATCAATCAATTTCCACGTATGATTGTTCATTGTGGATTCAATCTCACTATTGTCTGTCTCTTTCAAAAATGATGAACATGTTTGAGGCTCATTTTCTAGCAGCATTCTAGAACTGTTTCAGAAATTAACGATGAAGTTTTTATATTCTTTGAATCGCTTAACTGAATGACATTAGTTCCGGTGAAGTTTTTATATTCTTCAAATCGGAATAACCATTCAAACACAGTAATTAGTAAATCGGTGAAGTTTTTATATTCTTCAAACCGAATGCACAAACTAATTTACTCAGTGAAGTTTTTATATTCTTCGAATCGATCTTTATTCAAACTTGTTTCAAGCTAACAATGAAGTTTTTATATATTCTTCGAATTGCTAACCAAATGAACTCTAAGTTCTGATAAAGTTTTTATATTCTTCAAATCAGAACGAAGATTCAAACGGAGTAGAAAACTAAAGGTTTTAATCTCCAGAAATAGAGTGTATTAATATTGTTATGTCAATAGTGCAAATCATACTTAAAAAAAATATGATATATGATAGACTGGTGACTATACTTAAAGTACATCATTATTATATCCATACTTTTGGATGATTGACCTAAGTTGTGGCCACAACCTTTTGTTAGAATAGTTCTTAATCATTCCACCTTTTATAAGTCTACTTATTCAAATATCCAACTAATAGCACATTCACTGAGGTGAAAATCCAAGCTATTATCATCAATTGGTTCTTTGATATATAGACCAAAGAACCGCCATATCTTTTCAAAAGGTTTACTTTCAATAAATACATCTTAATCATGAAATGTCACAACCTTTCTAGTGATATCCGTTCACTTTTACGTTTAATAAAATATCTTGTCTTTCAACAGACACATCTTATCATGAAGAGTCACAACTTTTCAAATGACATCCTTCACGAAATTAAAGAACATGATCTTTAATTAAAAGATATATGTTTAATCATCAATTGACTATTTCAATCAATTAGTCTTTATTAAGACAAAACTAGTTACGTGAAAAATTTCACTAACTAGCATATCAATATCCACCAAAGACGTATATCACGGGGCTAACATAATACACTAAAATCAGCATTTTCTGATTTTATCGGAAATCAATATCCTTTACTATTGGTGGCATATTTTATAAAAACACAATTAACGATTGTCGATCCTATTTTACCCTTTTTGGATTTAAGAACATGCCCTTTAACCGAGAACCCCCGCACTTAGAAGTAATTCAAGTTGGGTTTCTTCCATTTCATTTTCCTATGGAATAGATTGTGTTTTCTATGGGGCTCTCGACTGAGTATTTAGCTAGTCATTAGGATAGCTTTCCCCCACAAGTTCTGTGGTAAATCAGAACTTATCAACAAGTACTAATCATTATTAATGATTAATTGATCATCATTTTTATCGACAAACAAAAGGCGGTAGTCTTCCACTAATATTCATGTCTATACAAATAATTATATTTTAATAGACACATCTTTTCATGAAAAGTTACAACATTTCAAGTGACACATTTTCATGAAAGAACATAACTTTTCTGAACAAGTATATGTTCAATTAACAATGTGGTAATTTATAAGGGAAAATTAAACAAAATGGCCACTCGGCTATAATGTTTACCAAAAAAATGTCATTTCTTCTTTCGTGTTCTTCTTCGTTGTGTCTTCTTCTTCCTTCTGCGTCAGCTTCTTCCTCCTCCTCCTCCTCCTCCTCCTCCTCCTCCTCCTCCTCCTCCTCCTCCTCCTCCTCCTCCTCCTCCTCTTCTTCTTCTTTCTTGCTTTTTGGTATTTTAGAAAAAACAACGTACCGCAAACGTGAACCGTTTTGAGCGAATTATATACCAAAAGACTCGAAACATCGAGAGGAGCTCATATCTAAAATTTGGGATGATTTAGAGGAGATTTTGGGTTGGTCGAAAGCCATGGATGCTATGGTCATCAATGGAGATTTTGTTATTTATAACTCTTCTTTTGATTTGTTTTCAAACTCTATTTTGGAGTAAGAGTCACTTTTGGTATTTTTAAGCCTTTTGTTTTGGATGAAAAAAAAAACAAAAAAAAATTGATTTAAAAAAAAAGAGTTGATCGGGATTGAAAGAACTTGTTTGGAGAGGTTGTATTGATGGTTGAAATCTAATGCTTCCATTTAGAGACTTAATGACTGGGGAAAAAAGATCGATACACTTGTATACACTATTTATACAATATCAATATACGTTTTTACACTATTTATATATCGATACACTTTTGTGCACTATATATACAATATCGATACACGTTTATACATCATTTATATAATTTTGATACATTACATAACTTTTATACAATATTGATACACATTTATACACTATTTATATAATTTTGATACATTACATAACTTTTATATACTATCGATACATTACATATAATGCGGTTATTTTTTTGTAATTTTTTTTTGTGACTAGTTCATTTTTGGGCTATTTTTTTTGTAAGAAAAACTTGGCTATATTTATTGTAAACTAATTACTTTATTGTACATATTTAAAATTATCCCAATTTATAAACTAGTCATTTGCTAGTTAAAAACTCAATGACCACCAAAACAAATATCCTACAAGGATTTTGTGGGTTTAACATAATACAAGAATATCATTAGATTTCATATCTTGTGCTTTCAAATTAAATTAGATACTAAGTCTAGTTTGACTTTATCGTAAGCCAAAACCTCCACATTTTAAATATTATTTTCATGATCTCAAGGATACTTTCAATTTTTTATTTTTTATTTTTTTGAAAATAATTCTCCACATATTCCTTCTCACACTATCAAATTAGTATATTATTTTATAACACGTAAAATATACTATGAGATCATCAACTACTAAACATCTGACCCGATTTTTCAGCCAAATTGTAACGTCACCATAGGCTGCAAGTGGATGTCAAATGGACACCGTACTCTCATACTGCTCGGTCTAACCCTGTCAGGGAGACGTTCAAAGTCTTGACACTGAAAAATCCAAGAAAAAACTGTGTACATGCTTCCAAGCACGAGAGAGACCTCAACCACTGCCCTATCGCAATATCTCTTGATCTTCCCATGAATTCATAAACCAACGGTGGCATAAAGCTACTGTATAGCCATATGGAGAATCCAAATTTGCAAGTTTAGCATAGCCGATGTCCTAGTAGACTCTTGTAAGGAACAATCCAATGGCTTTCATGAAAATTGTCTCTTCCCCAATCAATTTCTCGTCACAAAGAAAAAATGTTCCAATTCTATCATCAACAGTCATATATAGTCTAACACGTTAAGAGAGAACAATATCCAGTAATCAATTCAATGGAGAATAATTCACTTTTAGGGCCATATAAATTTGGTAATATCCAACCATAATTTAATATTTTAAATAAATGACCTTTAAGAAATTTCTCTATAATTTGCATTACAAGACTACAAGTCCATCTTTACTGGAAAAGTGCGCACTGATTGTGCAACATGACTTTACTTCACATTTCAAAGTTAACCCTTACTGAAGCTTTTGGCATAAAATTGTAGTCACTAATACCTTTCAAGTTACTTCCCATGATTAATATATTTTTTAGCATATACAAAATAACATTTCATAGAAATGACAATGAAGTTTAACCAAATCTTCACTGTTTGTATGCAATGTTGAAAAGAAAACGATTAGCCATGCATGCCTGCAACATCATACGAGATTCAAACAAATATAATGTCAATCACTTGCCACAATTATAAATTTACACTCGTGTTCACTTCAATCACTATACGGACGGCCTCCTTGGACCACTCGACAGTCAAATAGAAGAATAGTTATGTAGAGATTCCAGTTAGCATAGATGAACACAGAAATTAAAATTAAATTCCTTAAGATTGTTGGTATCATGTGTTCAAATTAGTAAACCAGAAAAATCAAAAATATACTGGAAAGCAGAAAAGAAAAAACTTTTACTTAAAATCCGAGTCCACAGAATTCACTGTGTGTACTTAAGGAATTTAATTCTCTCACTGTACCCGAGGTTAAGATTATTTCCTCCCAGCATAAAACGGATATACCTATCGTTGGAGTAGCGGTACCTCAAATGCCAACGACTTCGTCGAACTCAACGAACGACAACAAATCACACATGACTCTATAATTTTTGTTTGTAAGAAAATATGCAAGTGCAGAAAATTAAATGAATGAAAACTGAGGCTAGTCCTCTTAATTTATAGCCAACGAAAATGTGGTATGAAGAGGTGTTCTTTGTGACTTATCCGAAAAGTCACCACTCATAGGAAAAGTCACAACCCATCGAAAAGGTCACAACCCATCAATATGGAAAGATCACAACCTTTCAATATGGAAAGGTCACAACCTTTCAATATGGAAAGGTCACAACCTTTCAATATGGAAAGGTGCCTATTCAAAATGCATCCATTTAGAAAAACACCTATTCATTTTCCATTCACACCTCTTAAAAACTCAACAACTTCCACATCAACTACACGAGGCACATCATTGAACTTGCACTCTATGTACTCTGTCTTACTCTCGCTCAACCTAAAACCTTTAGACATCAGTGTCTATGTCCACACCTCCAGCTAGTCATTAACTCCTCTACACGTCTCATCAATCAGTATAATGTCATTGTCAAATAACATGCACCAAGGAACCTCTCATTGAGTATGTCACGTTAGAACATCCATCGCCAAAGAAAATAAAAAGGGGCTAAGAGTTGAACCCTGATGCAACCCCATCACAATTGAAATATGACCCGAGTCTCCTCTTACTGTACTCACATGAGTCTTAGCTCCATAATACAGGTCCTTAATAGCCGTAATGTACATGATTAGAACACTTCTTGTCTTCAAACATTACCATGGAACCTCTCTCAGAACTTGTATGCTTTTTCTAGGTCAATGAACACCATATGCAGGTCCCTTTTTCATTCTCTATATTGATCCACCAATCTCCTCACAAGGTAAATAACTTCCGTAGTCAATCTCCCCGGCATGAAACCAAACTGGTTCTCGAAAATGTACCATAATATATGTATCCATGCGTATATAATATCTCATTCTAACTAAAAATCGCCCAAATAAGTGGATTGTGTTGTAACTTGTAAGCAAAGGACAAATACTGTAAATGCTTGCACTATTGAAACCATCATACTTCACTAGCCATATATGCATCTTTTAGTTTCATGTGGAAGAAAAAATAGTTCCATCATTAACACAATATATTGTAGATTGTTAAACACATCGAATACTTGATCTTTATGACCTGTCCAAAATGACAAAAGTATAAAGTATTAGACAACCCGCAAAATTCCCATCTGAAATTCGATCCCAAAGGTGGGAAATTATAGCCAAGATCATCGTCTTAGATGCACAATGAACTTCTAGTAGAGGAAGATCGATAGAAATATTATTCAGAATGTGCACCTGGTAAGCGTTAGAAAACCTGCATTTATAACCTCCCTGAAAGTTATGGGGAAAGATGAATAATAAGAAAAGAATTTTCACTAAGAATTGGACCATGTTGATGAAATAGTTAAGGATTAATATGCCTTTGAAAGATATGAAATTTGTATGTTTTTTATGGTATATATAGGAAAAATATGCTAATAAGACTATAATTTGAATTAATTATGAAAATGATCCTTACCTTTTTTGGGACATATAATAAAGGAAGCATTTTACCATTAGAGATTAACTAATATACACTGACGGTGTAAGACTTTCTTTACACAATCAGGTAATGTTTACCGGCAATTGCCGGTTATCAATTATTTTAATTTTCATCTACTTTTTTCTTTCTCTTTTTAGTCCTCGCCTCCATATTTCTCTCTTCTCCAAATCTTAAACCCTCCCGTCGAGTCTCTATCTTCACGCTGCCTGTCATTGCCTCCGTCTCCACGCCACCCGTCGATCTCCATCTGCCACTTTTTTGAGGTATTTTTCCTAAATAAAATGTCTCTTTTTTCCCTAAATTTGAAAAAAGAACTAGGATGAGATTTTTATGATTACCAAAATTATAATCCTTGATTAGAGAAAGACCAATTGAGAAATTATAACCAATTGAGAAAGTTGATCGATGAAAATTAGTTTTCCCCCCTTTTTTGAACTTAGTTGTTTTCCCTTTTTATTATTGTTTGTGTAGATGAAATCTGATCATAGTTGGAGTTATAATATAAATAAGAGAGAAGGCACAAGTACCCCCCCTATACTATACTTCAAGTTGCTATGACACACCTAAACTTTATTAGGGTCCTATTACCCCCTTAAACTTATTTTTTTTGTATTTTTGTGCTCATTTTTGCTGACGTGGCTGTCAAGTGGCAGAATATTTTTGTGCTCCTTTTGTGCTGACTTGGCAGCCATATCAGCACAAAAGGAGTACAAAAATACAAAAAAAATAAGTTCCGGGAGTAATAGGACCCCTGTAAAGTTAAGGTGTGTCATAGCAACTTCGATTATAGTCTGGGGAGGTACTTGTGCCTTATCTCTATAAATAATACTGGTCGAGTGGGTATAAGGGAGAAATTTACGGATGGTGTCACTCTTTTTATAAACCATGCAAAATCACCTGATACTTTTTTAACTTCAGGATTGATTAGGTATTCTTGTGTTTTATATGAATGTATGAGATATCATAAGCTCGAGGATGTTTCACTACATCTTTTTGAAAAGGAGTTTAAACCAAGTTATACAGTTTAAACTAGTCATGGTGAAATTGAGAGTTACGACAGTTTTTTTTTTTTTTTTGGTAAATAAGATATTGTATTAATACTTAATATGCAACATTACAATAAAGTGGCAGAGTCCTTTGTCTGCTATCAGTATCTTGGGGAGGGGGAGTAGTAGTAACAATATTACAACTATCCGATATAAGTTTTGGCCTTTTCAGCCTAACAAAAAGAGTTCCTACTTTGTCCGCTTCTACTCTCTGCGAAACAAAACCCGGTGAAACTTCCCAAATGGTGAAGGTGTTGACCTGCTTCATCATAGACCCCTCCTTGGCTAACACATCTGCCACTTGATTTTGTTCCCAGAAGGTATGAAGTATGAGGGGGTTCCCCAGCCTGTGAAGTAGATCCCTGCAATCAGATAGTATATTCATGTAAGAAGGGTGGTCATGTTCAATAAAATTAATGATCTCCTTGCAATCGACGTTTATTTCCAGTGGTGTGAGGTGTCTATCCAAAGCCAGATGCATTCCCTGTACTAATGCTAGCAATTCAGCTTTAACATTATTAGTTATAAGAATATTGCTCATCAATCCTAGGACCCAATTTCCTGCCTTGTTTCTAATTACCCCTCTTGTTCCTCCCTTATCCGGATTTCCCAAGCATGAACCATCAGTATTTAACTTGTATCCATTTAGGGGAGGATTCCATTTGACAAAAGCTATTTTTGGCTTCTGGTATTTGATCCCTTTACCAGTTAGGGCCATGTATTCCATTGTGCACATGTAAGGGATTTTAATACTAGAAATCTTGTTCAGGCTTTTGTGGAGATTTTTGTTTCTTACCAGCCAGACATGCCACATGACAAAAGGAAGAGCATGTTGCCAGTCTATCCTCTTATTGACAGTAATGTTTAGGTGTCTTAAGAAGTTTAACCAATCCAGCGCCTGACTATTGACAAATTGGTTAATTTTGTATGTTATCCCCAATTGTTTCCACACTCTCCGGGTATTTAAACATTCAATAAATATATGCTTGATAGTCTCTGGTGTATTACATATAGGGCATAGTCCACTAATATCTATCCCTATTGAGTGAAGGTAATTCCTAGTGGGTAGTCTGTTATGCATACAAAGCCAAAGGAAATACTTTATCTTGTTAGGGCAATTTAGATTCCAAATCCATGTGAATTTTTTACACGGATTCATTTCTTTAGTTTCCTTACTTGTGAGCATCTGGTATACAGATTTAGTAGTTAGAACACCTTTAGAACTTGGTTTCCATACAGCAACATCATCTTTGGTTGAGTTATGGGAGACATAGGTACATTTTAGAAGGTGTGTGATAGTGTCGGGGAGATGAAAGGATAAAGCACTCAAGTTCCAGGTATCATTAGATAAGATTTTATCAATTGTACTCTCATGTCATTAAGAGTCAAGGGTCCTTGAATAAATTCGCGCATAGTTTTTTGATTTGGTAACCACTTGTCAAGCCAAAAGGAGGTTGTTTGGCCATTTCCTATTACCCATTCTATACCTTCTTGGCATATACTCCATCCTTCAATAAGGTTTTTCAAAGTCCTACTATTTGGTAACCACTTGTCAAGCCAAAAGGAGGTTGTTTGGCCATTTCCTATTACCCATTCTATACCTTCTTGGCATATACTCCATCCTTCAATAAGGTTTTTCAAAGTCCTACTATGGGTGTTCTTTGAGAGACTGAGTCTTTCTAGAGTTCCATTAGCCGTGTATTTATTGATGAGCGTTGATGCCCAAAAGGATTTCTAGTATTTGAAAGCTCTCCAGGCCAATTTTGCTAGTAATGCTTTATTCTTCGTAGTTGCTTGTTGCACTCCTAATCCTCCCTCTACTTTTTGAAGGGTCAAAGTTTCCCACTTAATCATATGTAATTTCTTTCTTGAGTTAGTAGAGCTCCATATGAAGTTTCTTTGAATTTGGTCAATTTTTCCTATAATGTGTTTAGGCAGCTTGTTGTATTGCATTACGTGTGTGGGAATGCTATTGAGGCTAGATTTAGCGATGGTAGTCCTTCCGGCCATATTTAGGAATTTAGTTTTCCATCCCGCTAGTTTAGCATGTAGGTTATCCACAATGAATTGGAAATTTTTATTATTAAGCCGTTTATGTAGAATTGGGAAGCCCAAGTATTTTCAAAAATTATGACCACTACTCATATCTAATTCCTTTTCTATAGAGCTTCTAAGATCCAGGGAACAGTTTTTATAATTTGTTGTCGGTGAAAGTAGTAGGTGTGTGGAACATAATTATGTCCAAGGTTCTAGGACGCTTTTGGAATGCATTCCGATTTTGAATCCGAGAAAAATGTTAAAGAAGCTCCCAATGAAAAAACACTCCATTTTTCTGAACAATTACATGTTGCTAGTTGTCCTTTGTGTGACGGGAGTTTGTCCTCTCAATTGTCCCATGTAGTTAGATTATTAAGTATCAAATTTGATTGAAATATTTCTCAAGGAGCAATGGACTCTGTGATAGACCTTATTAAAGAATTAGTTGACTTGGTTCTAGAGGTTCCTTCTTCTTACTATAAGACAAATTAATGAAATTAGTGTCTAAGTTAGGTCTCTCCTTGATGATTGTTGTGAAAATGGTTGCATGTTATATTATAAAGATGATGTCGATCTAGAATATTTGTAAGTTCTATAGACACACTCGCTATAAGCGTGATTTTAGTGAAAAGAAAGTTTCTATTACGGTGATGCATTATTTACCTCCTATACCAAGATTGAACAGGTTGTATGCATCAAATAGCTCTGCTCCCCATATGAGATGATGCTATGATAATAGAAGATCACCTAGTGTCATGTGTCATCAGATGGAGAGGTTTGGAAGTATTTTGATAGAACTTATCCAGATTTTGCAGTACCAAGGAACATTAGGTTGAGTTTGTGTGCACATGGTTTCACCCCATCTTCTTTCAGGGCTGCACCATATTCACATTAACCTGTCTTTATTACACCGTATAAACTTTCACGTGAGATGTGTATGACTAGTCCATATAATATTTCTGAAATGCATTGTTCATGTCCCCCTTAATCCAAAAAGTTTTTTATGGTAAACAAGGATAATTGTATTATAACTTAGGGTTTGTTCGGTATGAAGGAAAACATTTTTCGAAAAATATTTTCCTATTTTCTCATGTTCGTTTGACTTAAAAATTTTGGAAATTTTTTTTTCTAGGAAAACAAGTTCCTTCAAAATAAAGAAAATGACTTCCTGAATCAAAGTAGGGAAAACAAGTTTCAATTTTCATACGACTCTTAAAATCACACCTCCCCTACCCCGACCCCCACCTCCCCTACCATCCCCCTCCCTCTCTCCCCCCTCCCCCTGCCCAAAAGATTTCTTTAATTTTCTTTCCCCACCCTCCTACCCCGACCACCACCTACTACCATCCCCCTGCCACCCCCCAAAACAAATTTAAAATTTTTAAAATTTGTTTTTTAAAAAAATTTAAATTTTTTTTCTTACCCCACCTACACCCCCTACCCGACCCCAGCCCCTCCCTCTCTCCCCCCTCCCCCTGCCCAAAAGATTTCTTTAATTTTCTTTCCCCACCCTCCTACCCCGACCACCACCTACTACCAGCCCCCTGCCATCCCCCTGGTTTTTCCATCTGAGTGAGATTTAATCGAGCAAAGGGTAGGATTTGCAGGGAGTAGCTGTAAGGATATATCTTCCATTACAACTTCCCACAGATCATAGGCTTGAAGATATGATTTCATTTTCACCGATCAAATTTGATAGTTTTCGCCAGTGAAATTTTTTGGGGCATTCAAGGAGAGACTGTTGCTTGCCATCTTCTATAAAAAAAAATGGGTTAAAAATGATATGGTAGTTTTTGAAAGAATTCATAGATCCCGTAAGATCAATGAGGCTCTTGATACCATTGTTGGTTTTTTTTAAAAGACGGGGCACCAAAAAAGGGGTTAAAATGACTCTCTTTGAATTGAAATAGCTTTCAATGATTTTATTAAGCATTGGGGGCTTTAAATAGCCAACATACATAAAAAAATTGCATAGTTTGAATTTCAAAAAAAAAACTAAAATAACTCAACAACTAAACAACCTAATCTAAAATTCAAAATTCAAATTAATCCTAAATTAAACAACTTATTTTTCTAAAAACTACTGCAATAACTAAATGCAAAACTCAACATCCCCCACCCCCACCCCCAAAAAAAATAATTTTTTTTAAATTTATTTTATTAAAAAATCAAAAAAAAATTCTTACCCCGCCTCCACTCCCTACCCCGACTCCCACCCCCCAAGCCCCCTCTCTCCCGAAAAAAATTAATTTTTTAAATTTGTTTTTAAAAAATTCAAATTTCTTTTCTTATCCCACCCTCACCCCCTACTAGCCCCCACCCCCTACTACCCCCCCCCCCTCCCAAAAAATGTATTTTTAAAAAAATTATAATTTTTTCCTTACTCCACTCCCTTACCCTATTCGTTCTCATTGTTTTGTGTTAAATATATACAAATGCTTTTAGAAAAAAAAATCTACTTTCGTACCAAAAATAAATAAAAAATAACTTGTTTTCCAAGAAAATATTTTCCATGGAAAATATTTTCCTCCATAACGAACACACCCTTAATATGCATCAATAAAGGATAGTAGCAAATCATACTTCTGCTAGTATTGTTTTGAGATGGGGACTGAATTACATAATAGATGTTACAATAAGTAGTTGTAGTACTTGGCTTCTTTATCCTAACAAAAAGATTCCCACTTTGTCTGCTTCTAATTTCCTTGACACAAACAAGGGAGGAACTGTCCAACACACAAAATCATTAGCTAGCATCATCTTAGACCCCTCCTTAGATAATACATTCACCATAAGGATATTTGTGATCCGTCTCCTATGGTCCATTCTAGGCCTTGTTTACAAAAATTCCACCCCATTGTGACATTTTTTTTATGTTTTACTTGTCTTGTGTTAGCTTGTATAGTAGTGGAGAATAGGCCACTGTGGGTGTATTTTTTTAGTTAGAAATGCTGCCCACAGTGAGTTTTGATTAGTGAAAGCACAGTTCTTAGTTTCAGTTTCCTGTGCCCCTATGCCGCCATCATTTTTGCTTTTGGTTATTGTTTTCTATTTAATAATGTGGAGCTTCTTTTTTTGTGGCCGTAGTTCCCAGATAAAGTTTCTCTGTATTTGATCAATCTTTTTGGAAATTTCTGAGGGAAGTCATATAAATTGCATAACATGTGTGGGTATATTATTTAGACATGCCCTGGAGCGGTTCAATAATATTTGTGGTCTAAAAACAAATTTATAAGAGGCCTTACACTTCTTTTAGGAAATTTTTTTTGTCTATCACTCTGTGAGAGTTTTTGAAGAACTTTTGGGATGATCTTTTGCATAAACGGCAATGGGGCAGGGAAGGACGGGCTAAAACTTTAGCAAGTTAAGGCATGCCCTTCCACGTCCCGCACAGTTACATCCCTATTTTTGCTAAATACTTGTGTGCTTTTTGTCCATGGTAGTATTTTATTGAGTTTTGGTAGGCAGTGATATTTATCTTTTTGGTCATTGAGGTTGTAATCCAAATTGCCAATTCTTGAAGATTTGAATCGTTGACAATCATATGATATGATAGCGTTTTCATAAGCTCTTCGATTTTATATCTCATTGGACAAGTTCCTAGTGTTGGGCTCTCCTTGGTGTATGTTTTAAACAAAAATTATCAATATTAAAACTAAAAATAAATTAAATGTAATATGTGTACTCATTGCCTAGATCACCCCCTCAATTTCTTCCGTCGACATCTGTTTAACTGTAATGATAGTTTCTTATCCTTAGCCATCATTATTTCCAGATAACATGTCATCCTTATTACCACAAAACTTAATGATGACATGTTTTGTGGTAATAAGGATGACTAAGCATCAGAAACTATCATTACAGATAAACAGATGTCGTCGGAAGAAATTGATGGGGGTGATCGACTTATAGTATTAATATTGATAATTTTTGTTTAAAACATACACCAAGAAGAGACCAACACTATGAACTTGTTCAATGGGATATATATAACCGAAGAGTTCATGGAAACACTATCATATCATCATAATTGTTAACAATCCAAATCTTCAAGAATTGGCAATTTATCTTACAACCTCAATGACCAAAAAATGAAATATCACTGCCTCCCAAAACTCAATCAAATACTACCATGGACAAAAAGCACACAAGTATTTAGCAAATATATGGATGTAACTAGGTGGGACGTGGAAGGGTATGCCTTAACTTGCTAAAATTTTAGCCCGTCCTTCCGTGCTCCATTGTCATTTATGCACAAGATCATCGCAGAATTTGTTCAAAAACTCTTACAGAATATTAGTCAAATATTCTATGCAAATGGTGAATGAAAATTATACTTCTATCTATAAGATCTTTTGAGACATTTCTTTCCAACTTCTTCTATTCCATTCATCTCATATTCCTTCAACAAGACCGAGGCCCTCTGCTGCCCATAATTTCACAACCTTATAAACAAAAAATAATTCATCCTCGGGGAAGATTGCAAAATACAGAAAACACGCTTTTAGATTATGTGGCAAGTGATGGTAACTTAAAGCCAGCACTCTAATGCATTGGACATCAAGATCTATTCTTCCCACTGAAACTTATATTTTTGGCAGCACTACTCCACTCATTGAATGTTTTACCAATTTTGGAGAGAAATCCAGGAATAACAACAATAGCTAGAGGAAATCCTTTGCATACCACTACACAAACAAAACCCACCATTTAAATTTCTGCGAAACCCAACATTTCTTCTTCCACGCCCCTTAAGTTTCTACCAACCCATTTCTTCTTCCTTCACCAATTCGTAAAATTCATCTCTTATCTCTCGCTTCCATAGAAAAAAATACTACCTTCTCTTTTCTTTGATGTATCCCTTTCTTGATGCGGCGCTCTGTGTGAAACATTTTAGAAGAAACCCCTTTTTTAATAGTTAACTGTTGACGGTTTGCTTCGCTCTTCGTATACCTCTTTTCTTCACTACATTTTGCACCTTTCTGCAAAGCTTTTCTCCCTGCTATGTTTTTATTTTCTCATCCCTATTTTTTGCCATGACTTCGATGCCTTCAGGTCTTACCTCAGCCACCATGAAACTTTTCATCGATGACATTATCCCAGGATTTTTCCACATTAAGGAAGACTTCTAGATCACCCAAAGCGGCAATTCTAGGCCAAGGAATATATTTATCGGCGATCTGAGCTCTTTGATCCAGGAAGAGCATATTCCCCTTGTTCGGTTGGAGTGCGGCTAGCGTGTGGATAAATAGCGGGTCTCTACTCCATCCAATTGTTAGAGAATCACTTCTCCAAGTCCAGGTTACACCATTGTCTACACATACCTATTCAACATGGGGTTCGGCAATCCTGTAGACAAGGTGATCATCTCCTTTTACATGACCTTTCAACTGAGCATTGGCCAAATCAGCCCTGAATTCAGGAGAATCATAGTCTGCCTTTGAGTCCTGATTTTCGAAATTGGAAAAGACTTTGATTTGAACCACCTTCTACTTTTGTTCTCTCCCTCGACGGAAGAAAATCTCTCTTCAAGAATTTGAATGACGCCGGCGACAAAGGTTGGTCCAATCGCTTTGTTGCTGTGGCCACAAAGGATCTTTTGGACACACCCCTTCTAGTATTTTGTAATATGCATTGTGAGTTCCCTCTTTTCTCACTTCCATTTCGATCTCCTTTCTTTATCCTCACTTTTCTCTCATCTTTTCTCTGATCCGTCATTCATTAATCTATTGCTCAGCTCCTAAGTGGTCTTCGGGCTCAAAAATCCAACTTCTAGCCTTGACAAGGGATGTTCGTGCTTGGGTTGTTAAGATCTTAAATTCTTACTCTACCCAGGAATGATCGTGGGCTAAGATATCTGCCAATCGGGGATGGGAATCAAGACACCACAGTCCGACATTACAATCTTTACCTTTTACCTTTTTTTGCCATGTCTCTTTTTTTTTTATATGCACTTCCCTTGCAGGTTTAATAGCGGCCCAAGTTCTTATCTTCTCTTGTTATTGCAAAGGAATTGATGGACCATGGACCTCCCGTAGAATCTTTTACCAAGGCCAGGGTCCAGTTGCACCAAAGAAAATTTGGGGAAACCAGGAGATTAGGCTCCTTGTTGACGAGTGAGATTAAACCTCCCTTTTTTCTAAATCATTGCTTTGGATGCAAAATTGGACGAAGAAAATATTGAGGAAGAAAACCCAATGAGAGGACCATATGGTTCTCTCGAGCCTTTGTCTATTACAAAGGGTATAGAAGGGTTGGCCTATCAGAGTTCTCTTGAATTGGTTCATGTCGAGAGCACTCAAGAAGTCTTTACAGACCCTGCTTAGGGCTCGATGGTTTTGCAAGATTATCTAGCTGCTCTGACCCTACTGGACCCTCCGCCTTTCGGTTATGTGATTCCTTATTCTAGAGAGGTAACATCTCTCACCGGGAATTTCATTCCCTCAGATACACCTGACATGACTCCACTTGAGGGATCCCATGACAAAGGCTCCCATGCTCCCGTCGATCCTTCTACTGCCCCAGGAATTTCCCCTGGTCCTGCTTGAAATCAAATAAGAGTTTTGGGAGGCGATTCTATGGATCCCCGATGAGGTAAGTTTTCGTCTGGTTTATCAAGGGTGGCAAGCTTTTTAGATTCCATAGTTTCGGTGAAAGATCATCAGAGAATGGATAAAGCTTTAGTCGAGTGCCTTCTAAATGATGGCGCTCATGTCGCTGCCAAGATAAAGTATTCCCGTTCATTCATTACTTGCTTTCCGTTGGCTCCTTCCTTGATTTCTTTCTTTCCTCCCCCCGGAACACATGCTGATTGTTGAAGGCCTACAAAGTCTTTGGCCAATAAAGAGGCGTTACTATCAAATGTGAAAGAATTCAATGAGATTTGGCATCCGTATCTAAACAATCAGATATTTTTGTAGCCCTAGACTTTTGATATTCCAAGATTGCTGCCTTACGGATTGAGTTGGCTTCAGCTATCGATGAGAGACAAGTTTTTTTTTGGGGAAGCTTTCTCTTATATTATGGTAAGGTTTAGCTTTTGAAGAGGGAGATTACTTCGCAGGCTAACCTCATTAAGGGTCTCAAAGAGAGAAAATTATCCCTCTTTGAGAAAGCCAAATTTCTAGACTAACAGCCTCCTGAGAGAATAGAGGATACTTCCGATCCTACCAAATTGACATCCCTTAGAAAGGAGGTGCATCATTTGAAAGCGAAAGTCAACTATCTGATTAGGAAAGCTAGGCTATGGAAAGAGAGAGTTGGTCGAGACAAAGCACAAAACATTCAGCGAGTGAGAGCGGAGACCCTCAAAGCTGTGAGAAGGGGGTTGCTAGATCTTGACAAGGATATTGCCAAGTCTCAACTGTTAATGGAGAATTTGGATCCCAATACATACACATCAGCTTCAGAAGAGGAGATATCTAATTTGGACTCTCCTTTATGCAGCTTCGATGATGACTTCGGTGGCTAGATGCGTCATGAGATCCCTAATTATTTCTCTCAAATGGGAGTAATTTCCATCGTTTCTTTGTTTATTTTTATTCTGTGCACACCCTCAAGGGTTTGTCCTTGATTTTTAGGGTGCTGCATTTAATGTTGTATTGAATGAAATAAATGTACATACAATTTTCCTTTCCTGTCGTTGCAATTTTTACACTTTCTAGCCTTATCAGGATTTTTTTTGGCTTTCTTGACCCGATAAAGTGGCCTAACTTTTTCCTTCCTTATCTATTACAAAATCCTTTCCCCATTCTAGAAAAGATCCGAAAAGATTTTTTTCTATTGTTGAATAGTCATCATTGCGAACTGGTGAAATGCCTTGGGCGTTTTGCCTTTCTGTAAGTGTCTCCTTGTTCTGCTTTCGCATTAGCTACTCTGGCCACGTGTCTTGCCCTTATTTCTTTCTGAAGAGGCAGACAATCAGTGGTATTTAATTGGGCTTGGCCTGTAAATGCCTCCTTGGCTTTATTCTTGTTTTACCTCAACCAAAACCTAGCCATACCTTGTGTGTTTAGAAGAAAAGGCTATTCCCCTGAGATGGGGTTTGTAGTTCGTTCTTTTTTCCCTCCCCACCTACTGCCTCATTCTTGTATTTGATCCTAGAATGCTCATTTTGTTTGTTTACCAGGGGTTTTGATGAGAGTGAGGTAGAAGATGGGGGCGAGACCAAGGATGAGAGTGGTGCTAGCTCCTTTCACCAGCCACTCTCCTCCTAGGCATCCCAAGGGCCTCGGTTTTCTTCCACGGTTCCTCCCACTTTGCGCATTTAGGCAAATCTGGAGTCACTAAAGCTAAGAAGAGTGAGTTTTGAGCCTTCCGAAGATATTAATAAGGGGCCTCGGTAGCTATGTTATTCTGATTGAGCTTCAGTGGCTCGATGAGAATATTGCACCACTCGAGGTCTCAAGTTAAAGCATGTCAAATCCAAAATCAGGAGATCATAGGTTTCCCATTGTTGGGGGAGGTTAAATGCTTCTGAAGAAGGTGAGAAGCGCGTCCAACATTCTACTAAACCTCAGGCTTATTCCCTCCAGAGTCCTATTGAGCGTTCTCCACTTTTTTCTCAAGCCATCCATCTGTGGAGGTGCTCTAACTGTTCCTATGGCGAGAGATGACTGATCTGAAGAGAGGACAATCAACCTTTTCTTTGAGATTATCAGGCGTAATCCCTTTTCATGAGTATCTGTAGTTTAATCCCTTTGTCGGGAGTTTTTGAATGTAAGCCTTTTATGGATGTTTGAATAAAAGAAACTTTTTATGCATCTCAGCTATTTTTGAATGTTTTGATTTCTTTTTAACGCTTTTCAGATTTTGCCTATTGCTTTTTTTTTGTTCCTTTTGCATTCTTGATGTGATTGACAATCAATCACCCAAACTCATTAACTGTATGTCCCTTCTCGTGATTCTCGCAAAATAAAAAAGGGGGACCTCATTTATCTTTCCCCACCAGGGAATCATTTTGAGGATCCTTCTTTTTGACAGATATCTTAAAGGTCTATATTAGGATCGAGAACACGGGTGTTGCGGAATATAGCCAAACAGTGTTATAATGACAATAACAAAGACAATAATAAGTTGATAATAACTAAAGTAAAGCAAATAGACAAGGCACAAATTTAACGTGGTTTGGTCAGTGTGACCTACGTCCACAAGCGGAGAGGAGCCATTTCACTATATCAACAAGAGTACAATAGAGAGTACAAAATTAGAGTAAATACTATAATTAATCCAAAATACCCCAAGAGAATAACCTCACAAGATCACTCCAAAAGAAAGGGTTCACACAAGTGTTTCCCAACACCCACTCTCTAACAAATTACTCTAATAAAAGGGAGAAGAAAGACAAGAGAACAAAAAGCTCTTGAAAAATGGTGTGTTTAAATGGTGGAAAAACTTTCCTATTTATAGAGATGAAAATTGGCTTGTTTATGTCATCCATGATGTCAATGGAAGATAAAAATTCAACCTGACAATGTGAATAGGTGAATTGTTTTGGCTACAAATCAGATTGGCAGAGATATCTTTGACAAAGGTGATAGATATTTTTGACAAAATGTAGAGCCAAATAAAGGCCACATTACAAATCTCCACCTTGGCCTTAGTTTGGATTATATATTAAATTCGCTTCCTCTCTGCAAAAGCCCATATGGGCTAAATTATTCTCCACAAACGGCAATCAAGTTCAAGCAGAGCTTGAACTTGCTGACCGGAAGAGACTTCGTGAACATGTCGGCAGGGTTGTCTCTGGTATTGATCTTCTTAATAGAGACCTTTCCTTCAACAATAGTTTCTCGAATGAAATGATACTTGATATCAATATGTTTCTTCCTCTCATGATACATTTGATCTTTAGTCAAGTGAATGGCACTTTGATTATCACAGAAAATGATAATACCACCTTGATGTAAACTGAGTTCAACAAATAGACCCTTCAACCATAAAGCTTCTTTGATCGCCTTAGTCACTGCCATATATTCTACTTCGGTAGTAGATAAAGCTACTACAGGTTGTAATGTAGCTTTCAAACTAATAACACAACCACCAATGCAAAATACATAGCCTGTCAATGATCTTCTTTTGTCAAGATCACCTACATAATCTGAGTCTACAAAACCAACCAAAGTATTAGTATTTCTCCCAAACTCCAAACATGTGTTTGAAGTGCCTCGTAAGTATCTGAGAATCCATTTCACAGCCTGCCAATGTGCTTTACCAGGATAAGCCATATATCGACTTACAACACTAACTGCTTGTGAAATGTCTGGACATGTACACACCATTGCATACATAATACTGCCAACTGCACTGGAATATGGTACATGTGCCATATACGTCTCTTCTTCCTCTGACTGCGGTGATTGAGCAGCTGATAACTTAAAATGAGCAGCAAGAGGAGTACTCACTGGTTTAGCATCTTTCATGCCAAACCTCTCCAAGTACTTCTTCTGGGTCAGAAATAGCATGTTGGCTCCTCGATCTCTTTTGATCTCCATGCCAAAGATTTTCTTAACTGCTCCTAAATCTTTCATTTCAAATTCATTTTTCAGCTGAATTTTTAAATTGTGAATTTCTGTGAAATTCTTAGCAGCAATGAGCATGTCATCAACATATAACAATAAGTAAACAAATGAACCATCATTTAACTTCCGGAAGTAAACACAACTATCATACATGCTCCTCGAATAACCATGACCCAACATAAAGGAATAAAACCTCTTGTACCATTGTCTTGGAGACTGCTTTAATCCGTACAAGTATTTCTTCAATAAGCAAACATGATCTTCTTTTCCTTCAATTTCAAAACCTTCAGGTTGATGCATGTATATTTGTTCCTCAAGTTCCCCATGTAAGAAAGTTGTCTTAACATCAAGCTGTTCTAACTCCAAATCATACATGGCAACTAAGGCAAGCAAGACACGAATAGAGCTATGTTTAACAACAGGTGAGAAAATATCATTAAAATCAACTCCCTGTACCTGACTATAGCCCTTTGCAACTAATCGTGCCTTATACCTTGCATCTTCAACTCCTGGAATTCCATCCTTTCTCTTGAAGACCCATTTGCAACCAACAATTCTTTTTCCTGATGGTGGCTTCACAAAAGACCAAGTACCATTCTTATGAAGAGATTCAATTTCTTCATTCATTGCAATCAGTCACTTGGCTGAATCAGCACCAGAAACTGCTTCTGAATAATTTGATGGTTCTCCAATTTCTTCAGTTTTCTGTGCAACTGAAAAAGCAAATGCAACAAAATCTCCATGCCTTCCTGGTTTTTGAATTTGTATCCTTGGTCTGTGTGTGGCTATGGAATACTCATTTGGTTCAACATCAGAAGTCACAACTTCTGGTTCAACTTCTGGAGTTTCAACTGTATTTTGTTCCACAGTTGATGAGCTTGGCTTAGAAGGAATGCCAAACTCAACCTCCACCTGCTCATGTATACCCTGCTCTTTGTTTTTGTTACAAGAACTAGAAGACTCTTTTCTAGAATGTAACATAGAGGATTCATCAAACGTTACATCTCTTCTAATTATAAATTTTGGTGAATTGGGATCAGGACACCAGAGTCTTTATCCTTTCACCCCAGATGCATATCCAAGGAAAATACACTTTTTAGCTCTTGGCTCTAATTTTCCATCATTAACATGCATGTACGCATGACAACCAAAAAATTTTAAATGAGAATAATTAGGAGGAGTACCTGACCACATATCCTCTGGATTCTTAAAGTTCAAAGGTGCAGAAGGAGCATGATTGACAATATAACAAGCTGTAGAGATAGCCTCTGCCAAGAAAACATTTGTCAATCCAACATTTGTAATCATGCAACGAGCTCTTTCTAAAAGAGTTCTATTCATTCTTTCTGAAACACCATTTTGTTGAGGGGTCATCCTCACAGTGCGATGTCGAGCAATTCCTTCATTTTTGCAAAATTCGTTGAACTCATCATTACAAATTCCAAGCCATTATTTGTTCTAAGCCGCTTGACTTGTTTTCCTGTTTGCTTCTCAATCAAAACTTTCCATTGTTTGAAAGTTAAGAAAACATCACTTTTATTTTTTAGGAAATAAACCCAAACTTTCCTTGAATAATCATCAATGAAAGTTAACATATACCTGGCACCACCTTTTGACGGGGTACGAGAAGGACCCTAAAGATATGAATGAATATAGTCCAAAGTACCTTTTGTTCGATGAATTGTTGGAGATTTAAAGTTGACTCTTTTCTGCTTCCCAAACACACAGTGTTCGCAGAACTCCATGTTCCCGATACTTTGTCCACACAGAAGACCTCTTTTGCTGAGAATGGAAAGACCTTTCTCACTCATATGCCCCAATCGCATATGCCACAATTTGGTGATGTCTGAATCAGATTGAGTTGAAGTAGAAACTGCAGAAGCACCTATAACAGTGGATCCCAACAAAGTATACAACGTACCAGATCTGCGCGCTTTCATGATCACGAGAGCACCTAGATAGACTTTCAGAGCTCCACCTTCACCTGTGTATTTGCATCCAAGAGATTCTAGAGTGCCCAATGAGATAAGATTTTTCTTTAAGTCAGGAACATATCTAACATCAGTGAGAGTTCTCACCACACCATCGTGCATTCTGATTCGGATTGTACCTTTAACAAAAACTTTGCATTGAGCATTGTTGCCCATCAAGACAACTCCACCTCCAACAGATTCGTATGTGGTAAACAAATCTCTATTAGGACACATATGATAAGAACAACCCGAATCCAAAATCCACTCATCATTAGATTTGAAATTATTAGTAGCTAAAAATATTGTTCCATCAGACTCATCAGCAGCTACACTTGCTTCAGCGGGGTCAGTATTTTGGTGCTGTTTTTCTTATGCTTTTTTTTGCTTTTTAACTTATAACATTCGTAAATAATATGACCTTTCTTATGACAATATTTGCACACTACATTCTTGTATCTGGACTTTGACTATGATTTAGACCTCTCATAATTTGATTCTTTCTTATTAGATCTACCTCTTGCAAATAATCCTTCCCCATGGGTTCCACTACTTTCTCCAGTAATATCTCTATCTATCTGTTCCTTTGATTTTAAGATAGATTTGATTTCCCTGTAAGAGATATTATCCTTTCCATAAAGCATAGTATCTCTAATATGCTTAAATGATTGGGGTAAGGAAATAAGTAATAAGACGGCTTGATCTTCATCTTTAACTTCAGCGTCTATATTACTTAAATCCATAAGAATAGAATCAAATGCATCAAGATGTGAGAGTATTGAAGTACCTTCAACCATACGAAATGTGTAAAGCTTTTGCTTAAGGTAAAGTCTATTTTCCATTGTCCTCTTCATATACAAGGTTTTTAATTTTTTCCACATGCCTTTGGCTGTGATTTCTGCAGATACTTCACGTAAAATCTCATTTGAGAGATTTAGAATGATACCTGATTTTTCCTTTTGGTCTATGATGGCAAACTCTGGATCCGTCATGTTTTCTGGCTTTTTCTCCTTTCCTTCCAGTGCCATATCTAAGACATCGTGAATTAGGATAGCTTCCATCTTTAATTGCCACATTCAAAAATTTGCACTTCGATCAAATTTCTCAACATAAGTCTTTATTACAGTCATTTTTGGCTACTAAAAATAACCCGGTTAGATCCGGCTCTGATACCAGTTTGTTAGGTTCGAGAACACGGGTGTTGCGGAATATAGCCAAACAGTGTTATAATGACAATAACAAAGACAATAATAAGTTGATAATAACGAAGTAAAGCAAATAGAGAAGGCACAAATTTAACGTGGTTCGGTCAGTGTGACCTACATCCACAAGCGGAGAGGAGTCATTTCACTATATCAACAAGAGTACAATAGAGAGTACAAAATTAGAGTAAATACTCTAATTAATCCAAAATTCCCCAAGAGAAAAACCTCACAAGATCCCTCCAAAAGAAAGGGTTCACACAAGTGTTTCCCAACACCCACTCTCTAACAAATTACTCTAATAAAATGGAGAAGAAAGACAAGAGAACAAAAAGCTCTTGAAAAATGGTGTGTTTAAATGGTGGAAGAACTTCCCTATTTATAGAGATGAAAATTGGCTTGTTGATGTCATCCATGATGTCAATGGAAGATAAAAAAATTCAACCTTTCAATGTGAATAGGTGAATTGTTTTGGCTGCAAATCAGATTGGCAGAGATATCTTTGACAAAGGTGATAGATATCTTTGACAAAGGTGATAGATATCTTTGAAAAAATGAAGAGCAAAATAAAGGCCACATTACAGTCTAGGTCACATTGGATAGTGCAGGGTTACATCTGAAGTGACGATAGGAGATGGTTGCCTAACCTATATTATTTTACTATTGGCGCATCTTTTTCTGTCATTCATATATCGGATCAGGTAATGATGTTCCTCCGTTCATTTCATAATGTCGAGTACTTTTTCCTTCCTTGCTTCTCAAGGGGAATCTCTTAGTTTAACTTTTGTGTGTTGGACCCCTAAGTCTGGACGTCTCATAATTACTTAAAGCGTAACATTTTAGGAAGGGCATACCTTTCTCTCGTAGCCGTTTATTGGCTGAGGACATGTCTTATGGGAGTTAGGAACTTTTTTTGCTACCAGAAGTACCTTATGATGAGGTTTCATCATACTTCTTATTGGTGATTCATTCCATCGCAATCTTATTGTAACAATCTGTCAGTTTAATTGCCTTTCGTGAAGTTATCCCAATTCCTTAATTTGAGAATTTTGCTTGCTCCGCCAGCATTCCCAAGTGCCTAGTGCGCTGTAGGGGATTCTGGGTATTTGTGTGAGAGTCCTATTAAAGGGTAGGTTCTTAGTGTTGCAAGATTCCCAGCCCCTAGCTTGGAGCAGATCCCCTTTTTTGGCTCGAGTCCATTGGAGCCTGACTCTATTTTTGCTTTGGAACGCTGGGTTCCGTTATGAACAAAGGAAGGCGGAGTTTGCTTGACTTCTAGAGAGTATAATATTTTTTCATTGATGCCTTAAATAAGGAAGTTTCTGAGCCTAGCTCGAGGCATTCAACTCTTTAAAAATTAAGACAAACATAAGAAAATTGGTTTTTTTCCGAAAGAGCCCCATTGTACCTCGTTAAAAATCTTGCCAGAAAAACTTGTTGAGGGATAAGAATTGGTTGAAGGAAAAAAGACTGTAGCATGCGTCCTTTTGTGGCCTTGTAATTTCTCCTGCTCTGAATTCCTCCTGCTTTTATTGTCTTTGTGAAACAGTCCTACGGACCCTCCTTGTCATGTGTAATGGCACCGCCTAAGAGCAAGAAACCTTCTTCGATGAAGTGGCCGTATCAGCGTCCTGTAAAGGATTTTGTAGTGGAATAAAGAAAACAAGTCAAAATTTGGAAGAATGAGACATAGAGAGAAAGGAACATACATGTGGACCTTCATCGAGGAACAAAGCGTTTAGTTTATGGTCTTTCGATGGAGACCAGATTTATCTAGTGGTTTCTCTCCCTCAGCTCCTCATTTGTAATTGCTCTTGGTTCGGTCGCTCCAAAACTCTCACAAGTGTCCATCCTACAGAAGATCAGCGACTGTCTCCCAGAGGTGCGGCAGTCTCTGTTCCTGTGACTATGACGCTATGAAAATTGCACTACTGAGTCTTATCTCTCGTGTTTGGGTCCGATAGGAAATGTAACACCTTGCATCTCACTGCATGTTAATTTAGTCTCGTGCGCATAATAGATCTTAGACATCATCAAGCTACATGGACTTTAGATCAATTAGGAATCAACCAGAACGAGTTTCAGGACCTAAAATAAATATTTTGGGAAATCACAGGGCCAGTGTGCGGCCAGCGCTATGGCCAACGCACCGCACCTGTCACCAAACTTTAGAGGAGTTGAAAACTCCTCTGTCAACGCAATGGGAGACTCGTCACGTTGCCCAACCAGTGCTATGGGCAATGCGGCGCGTTGGAGGCTATCTTGACGGGAAATTTTCCCCACTTCATTTCATTAAGGGTGTTTTTGTCCTATCCTTTTTATATATTTACCCTCCACGACTTAAAACCCTCCTTATACTCAAAAACATTATGTGGTTAGTCTCCTCTCTCAGAACTCCAAGGGTTTCTAGAACCACTTCTCTAAAGCTTCAAGGAACAAATCTAGCAGTTTCCTCCCAAGGTTTTTCGATTTCTAGGTATGTAAGGCTAACCTTCAGTGTGGGAACCCTGTTCTTCCCCACAAATGTGATTTCATTCCAGTTTCTTTCATAGATTATGTGAAGCCAATAAAAACTCGATATAAATCAGATATGGCACGATCTAGTAATTTTTGTAATTATGAATAATTGTTACAATTTTTGAGATCTTACCTCGCTTGTTTCTCCAGTTGCCTTGAAGTATACATTTGCAGTTCTTCATTTTCGTTGTCAGGATCATCTTTATCACTCCAACTGCTGAATGTTTATTTCTTCTGATATCCTTTGGAGAATTTCCTTTTTGAATTTGAACAATCAGCTACTATATGGCCATACTTGTCACAACCATAGCATTTTTGGTCATTCCTGTTTTGATCAGTGGTATACTTAACCTTGAAGTTTTGTCTTCCTCTTCTATTGTTCCTGGATCTTCTTATGGAGTCCATAGATCTAGTGAATCATTGCGATTTCATCTTCACCTAGATCTTCTTCATCCTTTTTTTCTGTAGCTTTGGAAGCCAAAATTTTCTTTTTGTTTTCTTCTTGACCTTTCTTCATTAGATGAGTCTTTTCAAAAGCAATCAGATCTCCACTCAATTCATCATAAGTGAGATTTTTTAGATTCATACTTTCTAGAGCCACCACTTTGGCATGCCATTGAGGAGGCAGACTTCTAAGTGTTTTTCTTATGTGATCTACTACAAGGTAGGTCTTACCAGATGCTTTTAGTTACCCAATGAGTTTGCCTAGTCTGGAAAACATTCCCTCAATAGTTTCTCCTTCATTCATTTAGAATCCGTCATATTCATAAGCCAGAAGACTAACTATGGTTTGTTTTACCTTTTCAGTCGTCCCTTCATAAGTAACTTCTAGTTTATCTGACATTTCTTTAGCATTTTCAGAACTTGAGATCTTTTCATATTCTTCTCCTCTGATAGAATTGTACAACATATTTTTAGCTTTAGAGTTTACCTGAATGATCTCTAGTTTTGCATCAGTGTAATCTGCCAATTTTGACAGATTAAATGCTCCTTCACTTTCTGTTGCCTTCTCCTTGCTTGCAGATTTATCATTCTTAGCCGCTGGGATAGGAATATCTCCTAACTTGATTACTCTCCAGACCATTACATCATACGACTTAATGTATGTTTCCAATTCTGACCTTCCAGTGTGAGAAATGTTTTCCATTAAAATAGGGAGCCTTGTTTGAAAAGTTCCCTCTTGAAATAGAGCTCAAACAGTAACGTGGTTAGATATGATCTTTTTCTCACTTGCTGTTAAGCAAAGAAAGTTGTGAGACATTGCTCTGGTACAAATTAAAAGTGCAAGAGGGGAGGGGGGTGAATTGAAACCTTTTTCTATTTTGACTTTTATAACACAGTCAGTGAGTTAACTGTGATGCAACTGAGAGTATAAATAAGAAGTAATGATAGAAAGTAATGACATACGATGATTTATACTGGTTGGGAACCAATGTGGATCTTAGTACAATCTCCTTGGATTGCAAGGGTTTTCTCTGCTAGTCTTTGAATGGTAGCCAAGTATAAATCACCATGCCTCACCAATAATATTTTCCTTCTCTTCTCTTTTTTGTTTACACAGTAAAATACTTAGAGATTGCAATGCTTGTTAAGAGTAGAACAAAGGACTGTAAGAAGGTTTAGACAAAAGTATGAAACTTCTAGGCTATGAGACAACATATTTAAACAAGTCTGGAGAAGAGACTTTGAGAGCAGAGAAGGCTACCCAAAGGTTTTGATCCTTGGAAAGGTAGATTGATTTCCTTTCCAAGAATAAGGGACATCTTTCCAAGATGTGATTTCGAGATTTGATTCTCCCAATTTGATTGACGCTTGATACCATAATATTTATGGTCTGCGGTCTTCTTTGACTTCGTCTTGAAATCGCTTCGTACTGGTTCTTGTCTTTGTACTTGTTTCCATCTTTGTAATCCAAGATTTGCTTTAATTATGGCCTTGAGATCTTGGGCAATCCTCTTGATTAATTTGTTGCTTCATCTTTTATTGCTTTCCATGGTAAGTTCCTGCAGGCATTAAATTCATCATAAAAATCATACACTAACAATTTAGTACATGACAGTTTCAAATAACATAACATAAAATTAGTATGACATTACTCTCGACAGAGTGGTGGGGATCAAAAGTAGATCTCTCGTATGTAGTTTTTTTTTTTTTTTTGCTGGGTGATAGATTTTATTGAGCAGAAAGAAAGTAATACATGAGAAGCTGCAACTGAAATTACAGCTGTAATTTTATTGGAAATATTAAAACTGGAAGTGAGCTGGAGGGGGGGGGGGGGGGTAATCGAACAGGATAGATCCGCCACGCCTTTTCATTCCCAATATATATGGTGGAGATCTGTGACTGAAAGGTCATCTAATAGGCCCTGCAAGAACAAAACATGTAGGTATTTTAGCCAAGGTGTAATAAGTAATGTTAGCAATACCTTTAGGAAGCCCCTTGATTTCTTATTCTCTCCATATCTTTCTCATGACATCATAACACAAACATAAATTTTCCGATATTGACTTCACAATGTATACAATCACCACCATCACGGGACATGCAGGATGATACAAATCTAGATTGTATGTCATCCATATTGAATGAAAGAGAATGATTTGACTCTCTCATACTTCTTTTAGAGTCTCTTCTAAAATCCACAAGTGGATGTATCCACTTGCGAAATTCTCATAATTTATGACCGCTAATTTAGCCTTTACCTCTATCAACTCGTAATAATCAACCCGCCGAGGACTGGAACGAGGAAGGGCACCATTACCTTTTGATGGTTCTACATGTAGAGAGCATAAACCAGATTCTTTTCAAAATTAACGAGTCCCATAAATCAGAATTCAAAATGATATACAGATTGTTTATAACTATCTGTATATATATATTCTGTATAACTTCTCTCATGATCTGTATGGAAAGGACTATTATGAATCAAATGATTCACTCAATGCTATTTGTGGTATTTTAGTTATAACTACTTGTTTTAACAACTAAAAGCATATGGATGGTCTCAAATTTAGAAATGAATTCTGATTGGGAACATCGATCTAAAATGACTCCGAGACCATTAATAGACTTGGGTCTCCAACAATTTTCCCCTAGCTTAAACTTTGAAGCAACCTTATCGAACAAGTTTTGATAATGAGGCAAAACCTATTTTGGGTAAAAATGTATTTATGGAAATTAAATATAAAAGATAGTGTCCATGTCAAACAAGGAAACGTTAAAGGTTCATGTCTAACAAGGAAAGAACTCCAAAGGAACGTCAAAGTCTTACAAGGAAAAGTTTGTAGCTTTCCTATCCTTGATAGGATAGCTTGAGACTTCTATAAAAGCAACAGAGCAAGGAAGATTTTGACTCACCTATTGCAGAAGTAGAGAAGAAATTATTCTCAAGCAATAGGAGTTCACAACAAGGAGGCTCAAGGAGATTCAGAAGAGATTAATCATAACATCGTTCTTGTGTTCTTGTGTGTGAAAGACTTAGCAGAGTTTAGCTATGGTTTGTGAGTTTGTGAGGCTTGTAACAAGAAGCAGGTTTGGCTTCTTGAGAGAGCTGTTAGTAGTAGTTTATTGTTTGAGCCTAGGTGCTAGAGGTAGTTCCTTTGATTATTGAGTTATAATGATAAAACTTGAAAGAATTAGTAAATTTGAGCTCGTGGTTTATACTCCTGGAGTTAGGAGTTTTTCCATGTAAATTGTGTGTTAATTTACTTATTGCTTTAAGTGGAACTGTGCCAAGGACCTGTCCCTAGGATAAGTAGTGGGCACCAACTTTCTTCAAACTTTTACTAAGTTATCTAATTTTATGGAACGGTGATGGACTATGTTCCGCTGAGCATTCCAACTTAGTTTTCTATACTTAAAAATTAGCAAATAAATGAAATATTGCATAAAGATTTATACGTGAAAAATCATCCAGGCTCGAATGGTGTAAAAACAACATCCTACACCCCTGTAGGATTTCAACTCAACTTCAATAAAACACCGAGCCAAAGTGGATTACCCCCGCATTCTAAACGACCTACCCCTAAGCTTTTTACTATAATCCTAAAATGTTACTACCCTTTCAAGCTACCCTTAGCTTGAAAACAAAAACAACAAATGTTGAAAGTGTTTTCAACCTCAACAAATGCTTCTAAGAAAGATGATAAGAGCTTATAATTCAAACTTGTTACATTCACAAGAGTTGACACAAATAAAAATCTTTTTCATCTCCTGGAACAGACATTGACACTGTTTCCACTTTATTTCATACTTTATGCCTTTTTGCTTGGAATACAGAGAGAAGGTGGATGCTGAAGTATTTTGTGAATGTGTGCTTCTCTAGAACGTGGATGGGCTCCTTTATAGATTTGTGCATTGATTTCTTTGTGTTTGAGTCCAATCAGAAGAAGGAGAGCAAGTAAAGCCAAGTAGAATTCTTTTCCTTAACTGATTTGGATGTTTATTGATTCCTTGTTTGATTCGAACTCCTTCTATACTTATCCCTGCAGCTGAAAAATATAACTAATAAAACAGAATAATAATTCACAGTTTTACCATGGTAATTTAGCAATAATTCTTTACCCTGTTAGATTCAAATATTGCCAATTTCTTTCTTGTTATCCTTGCTATTTCTCCAAAAGTTTATGGACAAAACATACTTCAAGACAAAAATATTTTATTTATCATCATCAAAATCATACTCAACGAATTCTCCTTATTTGATGATGACGAACAAAATTTTCTTGTCATGTTTGTTCACCCAAGATCTTTTCGTGTTTCTTCACCCAAGATCTCGTTACCATTTTACACTTACAGAATTATGAATCAAACAAACCTTTAGATATTCACATGAGTATACTAATACACGCGAAAACATTTATCTTCATCCTTTTGGCATTAGTAAAAAGAAACTCTTCAAAGAAACATGCTCGAAATAAAGGTCAAACATTTGAGATACCTAACTCACTACCGTTGGGGCATCAAACATTAAAGACGCAAGTCTTTGAATTTCCACAAAGTCAATCTATTTATATTGGTCATCCTTAAAATTTCACCACAAACTAGTATAGATCAAAAGAAATTAGAATTAGTTGTTCATTACTGTTGAAATTTGATTTAGTTACTGCAGTAACTTTTAGCCTAATAAGTTATTTAGATTAGGACAAATTTGACTTTTGAATTTTAATTAGGTTGTTTGAGTTGTTGAGATATCTTAGTTTTTTTAAAATTTTTAATTATGTAGATTTTTGTTTTAAGTTGACTATTTAAATCCCCCCAATGCTTAATGAAATTATTGAAAGTCATTTCAATCCATTGAGAGATCAAGAGCTTTATTGATCTTACGGGATTGGTGAGTTCTTCTAAGGAATTATCAAACCATTTTTAACCCGTGAGGGCTACCTTTTAAATTCGTAAGGGCTACCATTTTAACCCATCAGGGCTAGCATTTTTAACCCGTCAAGGCTATTTTCAATCATATCATTCTTAACCCACTTTTCAACTATGGCAAGCAGCAGTCTCTCCTTGAATGCCCCAAAAAAATTTACTGGCAAAAACTATCATACTTGGTCAGTGAAAATAACATCATATTTTGAAACCTATGATATATAAAATTTTGTAATGAAAAATCAATCCTTACAAACACTCCTTGCAAATCATATCATTGTCCAAATAAAAGAACTTTCGAAAGAACTTCAACGCAAGAAAATGTTATTGAAGGTGTGTTTTAAGCACAAAATCAAAAGAAGAAGAAGAAGAGAAAGATCAATATCAAAAAAATGTGCAAGTTCAAAAACAATCAAGAAAAATTCAACATCAACTGCGGAGAAAAAATTAAGGAGGAGCAGTTTTTTAAATTGCAGTAACTAAAACAAAGGAGGAGTGTTGAAATTTGATTTAGTAACTGCAGTAACTTTTAGCCTAATAAGTTGTTTAGATTAGGATGAATTTAAATTTTAATTAGGTTGTTGAGATATCTTAGGTTTTTTTGAACTTTAAATTATGTAGATTTTTGTTTTAAGTTGGCTATTTAAAGCCCCCCAATGCTTAATAAAATTATTGAAAGTCATTTCACTCCATTGAGAAATATTTTCAACCCCTTTTTGCTGCCTCATATTTTTTTAAAAATCAACAGTTACATCCAAAATTAATGGCCAAGTACTAATATTGTTCAAAAAACCATGGTGGAGAAAAATTCAATTACGATTTTTGTGTGGTCAGGTGGGTGAGATAAGGTAGTATGCTGGGCAAAAGTCTGAGTTAAACCATGGAGCAAGGCACGGAGATCATTGTGTTTCTTCTTGTGAAGTTTCTCATTTTTACCATTTGCAACACAACTTTCAAATGGTCTGCATGATCCTCCTCACTCCGAGAATAGATAAGAATATCATTGATGAAAACAATCACAAACATATCCATGTACTGCTTGAACACACGGTTCATCAAATCTATAAAGGTTGCAGGAGCATTCGTTAGACCAAAAGACATAACCACAAATTCATAATGACCATAACGAGTTCTGAAAGTTGTCTTTGGAATATCACACTCTCTTACACGAAGCTGATGATAACCGGATCTAAGGTCGATCATGGAGAAGTAACTGGCACCTTGAAGCTGATCGAACAAGTCATCAATCCTAGGAATGGGATACTTATTCTTGAATGTGACCTTGTTCAACTGACAGTAGTCGATACACATTCTGAGGGAACCATCTTTATTTCATACGAATAAGACTGCAGCACCCCATGGAGAGATGCTGGGTCGAATGAAACCCTTATCAAGGAGGTCTTTCAACTGATCCTTCAATTCCATAAGCTCCGCTGGAGCCAATTCCATATATGGCAAGGCTTGCCACTTACCGCTTGAGTCAGAGCACAGTGCTTATTGGGCTATTAAAAAGCTCAACCTTGATATGGATCTAGCTGGTCAGAAATGAATGTTGCAACTTCAATAGCTTGATGAGTTCTGGTTGCAAGCGTATGAGAAAGAAAATCTTTAAAAGGAGAAGACTAAGAAGTTGCATGACAAGCACATCCTCCTTCACTCTTTTGAACAAGGCCAAAAGGTTCTCTTGTTCATTCACGACTAAAGCTCTTCCCCAGAAAGCTTAAGTCCAATGAAATGGTCCATTCGAGGTGGTTCACATAACTCCACATGGTGCTGTAGAGCTACGGGAGAAAGGTAAAGAATGTGATGATCATTGTCAATGGGCAGCGAGTGAAACACTATTGGGTTGAGGAGTTCGACGGGCAAAAGACCTCAGTTGACTTGTCCAATGATTGATTGGAGGTGCATCGTGATGCGAAGTTAAATCAACTGCTGCTCGAGAGGCAACCCGAGACTGTATTGTAGTAGCTTAAGATATAAAGAAAAAAAAGAAAAAAATAGGAAAACAAAAATACAAAAAGATATGTCGTGCAATTACCAGAAAAGGTGTTTGGTAGGAGACAACCCACCTTTTTAACAGTGTGTTTGTGTGTTGCAGGTGCACGAGGATCGAGGCAAAGTTAGAGAACGCAAAAATGGAAAAAATTGCCCAAAGGTAAAAATTTCAAGCCAATGCAGTGCCTTAGGCTGCAAAGGCGTTAGCCTACACGGCGCACCTATCATCGAACTTCAGAGAGTTTGAAATTGACAGGACAACGTGCTCGACAACACGACGCCTTAAGCCAGCCAACGCATTGGCCAAAGAGCAGCATTGAGGGATTTTTTCTGCTAAAATTTGTTAAATACCCATGGGTCTAATTTAAATATCAAAAGATTTTTCTCCCTCATTCTACCCTAAAGCGCCGCATACTCCCTCTTCCTTCTCCCTCAATGCTCCAGCCTCTATTTTCTCAACTTTCGTCTTCTCCATTCAAACTACTTCTATCAGAAGAAAATATGGCACCTAAGGCAAGCAAGGGCAAAAAGAAAGCTTCCACTAGTCAGGGCAAAAAAGGTCCCGAATGGGGCAGACTTCAAGTGCCCAGGCTATTCCACCTGTCCCTCCTCCTCAACAGAGGAGGTTTGGGCTATAATGGGTGGAGCATCATGGTCAAAATTGGTTCAAGGAAAAAAAGGAGTAAAAATATCTCCCAGACAAACATATGGATAGGGAAAGGCTCCAAGAGAAGTTTCCCAACATTGTTGACAGGGTGAACATTCGGGGGTTGAGCTACATTTTCAATGACCAGGTGATTGCAATCTAAACTTGGTTAGGGAGTTCTATGCAAATTGGGACCCTCACAGTAGGGGCCAAGTGGTGGACTTCACCGCCACTGCACTGAACCAGTTACTGGACACTCCCATTATTGATAATGGACCCTTGCGTGAGATCAATGCTACGCCTCTGTACCAAGCCATTCGCCACACTCTATATGGTCTAAGATCTGTGGCAAGGTGTACAAGGCATATGGACAAGGGCACTCACTTGACAACTCCCATATGCTAACTTCACTAAAGAGGCCAGGGTGTGGCTGAAGATCGTCTGCAGTTGCTTCATCCCAGGTAAGCATACCACTAATGTCACCCGTCATAGGGTTTTACTAGTATATATGCTTATGACAGGGAAGCTTGTCAATGTTGGGTCAAGATCTATAATATCTGCTTATGCGCAAAAGCATATTAATGCTACGGAAGTTGTTATTTGGAAGGGTGTTTTAGTTTATTATGGCCGGAGCAGAACTTCATCTGTGGAGTTACTGACCCCGAGTTTATATATTATGGATGTTTACAGGATAGTTTCTTTGCAAGCTTTGCTCTTGGGTGGCTGATTACCAATGGTTCTGGTCTTGCCTCCTACCCAATTGACACTGTCCAAAGAAGAATGTTGATGACCTCCAGTGAAGCTGTCAAGTACAAGAGCTCACTTGACGCATTCTCCCAGATTCTTAAGAACGAGGGTCCCAATCTCTTTTCAAAGGTGCTGGTGCTAACATACTTTGTGTGTTGCTGGTGATGGTGTGCTGGCCGGTTATGATAAGCTTCAGATGATCGTTTTCGGAAAGAGATACGGCTCTGGTGATGCCTAAATTCAGACCATATATAGCATCCTTTACGATTAGATGTTGATGAAAATCTTTTTGCAGTGCAAGGTGAGGATTATTTTGGAAAGACGTTTTACGTTTTTCCTCTTTTTCTTTTTGAATAATTTGAAACTTTAGAAGGGGTTTGAACCTTGGAAACTCCAACACTTATTTCCCCTGTTGAAGGGTGGTTTTTATTTTTTTTGGGAACTTTATAGCTGCCAATGGCTACATATTCTCATACTCGAATATTTTGATTAAATTAATGGAGACGGATTTTGCAGAGTTGTATCTCTTTGTAGTTTTTCTGATGTGATTTCGTTTGGCAACACCATTTTCTTTCTCATTATATGTAAGTTCCTCTAGATTCTTTGAAGTTAGTATTGCTCTATTTTGTCTTTACCTTGTCAAACAAATATGGTGTGAAATTATAAATTAAATAGCTTGAGCTATTGCCTTCCTTTTCCAATTATGGTGTGAAACCCTGCACTTATTTTCCCTGTTGGAAGGGTATTTTATGGGACCTGCCAGAATTTACAGATTTCTCATACTCGAATCTTTTGATAAAACTAAATTTCATTAAGTTTCAAACCGATTTTGCACATTACATCTCCTTATATTATTGCTAAAATGCTTCTGTTTTTTTATGGAATATTCACCGAGACTGTTCGTCTTCATCGTTACAACATACTGTTAAGGTGCAGGCATTACATTTGCTGGAATTAAAATACCAAACAACTTTGATCTGTGTGTGTACACGGCAATGCCGTTAACTTTCATTGAGCGAACCACATCAACTTATCTACCCCTTTCCATAATCAAACATTTTGATATATCCATGCTAGAAAAACAATAAGTAGAACAATCAATCAGCACAATATATTAGAGACGTACATATAGTTCTGCATGGAACACTTGTGAAATAAAACTTGTTTCCATTTTTGCTTAAACTCCAGTAATCAGCTCAAGGTTATTCAAATCTTTTAGCTGTTAAAAAGTATTTGGTCCTTGCTCTCAGACCAAATCCATTACGCCAACGCCTTTTTATCCTTGACATCAGAAGTTTTGAAAAATAAGAGCCAGTCAAATAGTTGTAAATTATATTTCAAAATATAGATGGGTCATGCTAAAATCATATATACAAATGATTCCTCATCCATCGCATGATGTATATAGGCTAATCCTTTTCAAAATCTTCTATTTATTGAAAATACAAACATATGCTTAGTATACATCATCGATTGATTGTTATAACAAGAGTATGCATACCAAATACTCACAATAAAATCTTGCTCGATTGGTAACTTGTCTAGAAGCGATTATTGTTTCTTCTGTAATTCCTTTCCCTTCGCTGCTTCTTTCTCCTTCCCATCATAATTTTGTGTTCCAGCTCTTCAATGATTCTTGCAAGCCATTTTGGGTTTCCAGTTGAAATCATGAAATATACGATGGATAATCCAATACATAGTCCACTTCCATAGCCCATAAGAGCAGCTTTCCAAAAATCATTTAGAAATTCAGAGTTGCTTTCTTGATCTAGCGCAGATGTGGTATAATTTGTCTCTGATGCTGAATCTTTACTATCATTACCACAACCTTTTGAAAGTGGAAATCCACATAATCCATCATTACCTTCATATGAATTGTTCTCAAAGGTATGAAATTGATTTCCTTGAGGAATGCACCCTTCAAGATGATTGTAGGAGAGATTTAAGACTTCAAGAGATGTAAGAGAAGCAAATTGCGCTGGTATCTCTCCTACAAGATGGTTACCTGACAGGTCCAATGATTCAACTGAAGATAAACTTTGAAGTGATGGCGGTATATGACCTTGCAATCCATTATGAGATAAATTCAGCACGCGAAGTGCAATGAGATCTCCAATAATACTTGGAATATGTCCTTCAAATTTATTGTTTGAAAGATCGATGGTGGTGTACAAAAACAAGATTCTCACAACTTCAAGATCTAATCCCTTTGTTATGACATCTACCGAGTCTTGGTAATATCCATCTCCTTCATCACTTGGTGCCTTCTTTGATGGATCATTTGTCCTCATGGCTTTCAATTGTTGAAACAGACTCGTCGGTAAGTTTTCCGTGAAAGCATTGGAAGAGAGATCTAACATTTGAAGCACAAGAAACATGTTTTCACTTCCTGAAGTTCTAATTGGTCCATGCAACTTATTCGATCTCAAGCTTAAAACTCTCAGCTTAGGAAGAGTTCCCAACCACATCGGGAATGTGTCATTGAGATGATTATCTCCTAAATCAAGAACTTGCAAGTTTTTGCAGTTGGCCAAAGATCTGGGGATTTTCCCCTCCAGTTCATTGTCATGCAAGTTGAGACTTCTGAGTGAACTTCCAATGCTAAAAGTTGTTGGAAGATTACCAAAAAGATTGTTGTGCTGCATATCAAGAACCTCAAGATGACCACTCATGTTGCCAAAACATTGCGGAATTGCTCCATTTAGATTGTTTCTACCCAAATCTAGAATCTGTAGTGATGTTAAATTGCATATAGACGAAGGGAGCTCTCCACTGAGATTATTATGTGACATCATCACAAACTGGAGGGCACTGATATTACCCAAGCATTGCAGATTTTTTCCTTTCAAGTTGTTTCTCGACAAATACAAGACTGTCAGTGATGTCAAATTGCAAATAGATGAAGGAATTTCCTCAATCAGATTGTTGTCACTAAGAGACAGAGAATGCAAGTTTCTCAAATTGCCGAAGGAAGATGGAATTGAACCAGTTAGTTGATTATTAGATAATGTCAGACGAATGAGATTTTTCAGATTCCCCAACTCACTAGGAATTGGGCCAGAGAGCTGATTAGCAGATAGGCTTAGAATTAGGAGCCCAGTTAAGTCACCTATAGTTTTTGGAATTTCCTCTATCAGAATGTTATGACTGAGAAACAGACCTTGCAAGTTTCTCAAATTGCCAACAGATGACGGAATTGAACCAGCAAGTTGATTATTGGATAATGCCAGAAGATTGAGGTTTTTCAGATTCCCTAACTCACTAGGAATTGGGCCAGAAAGTTGATTAGCATAAAGTCCCAGAAGTTTGAGCTCGGTTAACTCACCTATAGTTTTTGGAATTAGACCAGAAAGATTGTTTGTGGCTAAGCTTAACTTCTGAAGTGACTTCATCTTCCCTATTTCTGCAGGAATGGGACCGAGCAATTCATTGGAGAAAGCATAGAACACTTTTGCATTAGTCAAGTTACCTATTTCTGGAGGGATATTACCTGTTAACTGGTTTGTATCAAGATAAGCTTCAACAAGATTGAGAAGGTTTCCTATTTCTGCAGGAATAGAGCCAGAAAGAAGATTCTCATAAAGATACAAATGGGACAAGTTGTTCAAATTCCCCAATGAAGCAGGAATAGAACCATTAAGAAAGTTAGTACTCAACGCTAGATTAGTAAGAGACCTTAGGTAACCTATTTCTTCAGGAATGGATCCAGAAAGGTGATTAACATGAAGAAACAACATAGACAAGTTGTTCAAATTCCCCAATGAAGCAGGAATAGAACCAAAGAGAGAGTTATTACGCAAAGATAGCTTAGCCAAAGACCTTAGGTAACCTATTTCTTCTGGAATGAAACCATTTAAATGGTTGACAAAGATGTAGAGGGTCTGAAGCTTGACTAGTGAGCCGATTTGTGGTGGGATTGTACCTGAAATTTGATTGATGGACAGGTCAAGATAGACAAGATTAGTGAGATTACCAATCTCAGGTGGGATGGTGCCAGAGAAATTGTTCCTGCTAAGATTAAGATACTCGAGAAAAGGGAGAGATGAAAATGGAAAATCATAGAGAGTACCAATGACACTAGCATTTGTAATAATCAACTTGTATACCCTATCATTAAAGCATATAACTCCGTACCAATCCTTGCATGCATTAGAACTTGGTCTCCATGAAGCCAATAAGGAATTATTCTGGTTCTTGAAAGTTGATTTCCATTTTAGGAGAGCAGTTGCTTCCTCCGTGGAAGCAAAAGTAATAGTAAAGACGTACAAGAGAGTGAAAAACTGAAGTAGAGAGAATATTTTGGGAACCATCATCATATACTGCTAAACGATTTTGAGTTTATTATTTTGTTTTTGGATGGATGAAATTGGAGCAGGGTACACTATTTATATTGTAGAACATATTTTTTAAGGTCTTGCTAGTCAATGTCATATAATTGTTATTGTCATAGACTGTCTTGTCTCTACTAGATTGTCCATATCTTACTTAAAGTTGTAAGCGTCAATCAGATGAGCGTCGTTAAACGCAGTCTTATTTTAAGAAAAATAATTTGTCTAGTCAAGCACAGGAAGCCAAATGGTGAAATATTATTCTCATATTAGACGAGGCTAAGTCATATATATGATTGACTATCATGACTCTTCTTCAATAAAATATTTTTGAAATATTGGTCTTTTCGAATAGATATGACTTTTAAAACTATTTTCAAACAGCAGGTACTTCGTCTTCTCCAATAACAAAGACAGGTTTTTAAAATCACGTTATCTCTTTAATAAGCTATTTCTATGATACTCAATCTGTTCTAGATGGTCCTATATCTTGCCTAAATTCAGAACTCGCAATCAGAGGAGCAAGCATTTTGTACTTGGTATTGTTACTATATTAAACATATCTTTTTGGCCGGCAAAATATTTTTTGTAGTCAAGCATAAGAAACCAAATTGTCTAAAGATAAAAATAGTCTTCTGTAAGACCAGAATAGACATCATATTTAGAATATTCATTCTCAACTCAATACACAAGTCTTGTTATGGTGAAATATCAAATTATTGGCCGGGTCTATATTCGTCTAAGAAAATATTTTATTTTTATTTTTTCTTGTTCAATACCAAATCCAATCCCACAAGAAAGTAAGAAACTCAGTTACGCTAACTTTCAGAGTTCATATAATCATATTGAGGAGATAAAGATTTATTAGAATTTTGAGTTGCTTCTTACATGTAATTTCAAGTATTTGTGCTTGAGAAATGATTGACGATGAAGGGAAATATATTCTAAGACACGTATTTTGAAGTAGAGGTCAGATAATTACATTTTGACAGATTCTGAAGAAGAATGATGATGACCTCTACTAAAGCACTAAAGTACAAGAGCTCACTCGACACATTCTCCTAAATTCTGGTGCAAAATCTCTTTCCAAAGGTGCTGGTGCTAACATTCTTCGTGCTGTTGCTGGTTCTTGTATGTTGGCCGGATATAATAAGCTTCAATTGATCGTATTCGGAAAGAAATACGGGTCTGGTGGTGCCTAAATTCAGACCATATAACTTCAGGATTAGATGTTGATCAAAATCTTCTTGCAATCTGAAATTTGCACACTTGCCTCTCTTTATACTTCTGCTGATGTGATTTCTTTTGACAATCAACAATACTGAAAATTAAGAGAATAATGCCAGAGTGATGTGTGTGCGCCGCGCCCTAGACCCTGGACGTGACTAACACCCGATGCCATTAATGGCACGAGCAAACCGTCTGGCATGTCACATGAGCATAGAACTAATGCTTAATCATAGCAGAAAAACAAAGTGAAGCATAAAAATGTTTCTTTAAAGAAAAGGGTTTCAGCACGATAATTAAAGACGTCATAATATTTTTATAAAACAAAATGTCATGAAAGCCAAAGGCCAAAAACAACAATATCTGACTGACAACTAGCATAGTATATCAAGCCTCTACTAAATAATAATGTCTGCCGGGACAAGGCCCCCGACATACCTTTACAACTGAAGAACAAAAATAAAACGATATGTCTAGACTAGCTCCGAGGTAGTAAGGAGGCCTCACCAAAAGCAGAATGTAGTGGATTTAGTGATGCACATGATCACGGACCTGTGTACCTGAAGCTGCATCGTGAAATGATGCAGTGCCAAAGACATGAATACGCGGAATGTATGGTATGTAAAACCACAAGAAGGAACATACAAAACCTATATATACATTTACAACAGGTACAACCAAGGAATGATAACTAGATAAGACAAGAACATAAATTGGAGTCATAACTGATAGAGTTAAGAAACTTAGTCATGTTTTAATTATGTATTGGAGCAAATAGAGAACTGATATAACCACCACGTGAGCGTATCGAGTATGATCTCAGCCCGATCAACTAAGTCATCCTATACTTTGCCGGGCATAGGACATGACATGAAAATTACTAGCAAGGATCCATAATAAGCCCTTTTTCCGGACACATGAAAAGAGTCGTCCGACTTGAGGATACGATCTCTATCCTACGTCGACAAACGTAGTTTTGGTAATTTGTCATTTATACTATGCCTTCTCGATCAGCCAACTAACTCCCTTAAGCTCATAAATTTAAACATGTATTTATGTTGATTCATGTTCAGAGGATAGCCTAATTATTAGGCTCATGTTCATGGTTTAGTCATTTTAGGCTTACAATCATGGATTGCCACTTTAGGGCTCATGTCTGAGAATTAACCATATTAGGCTCATAAATCATAAGTTATATCATTCCTTATATCATTCCTTAACATCATTGGAGAGTCTTGAGAGGTAAATGTTATGATACGTTACGCCATAGTTCATTGTCATGGCATTTATAGAGTTTAAGGGAATTATGGAGTAATTTTTTGTGCTCTTGTAAGGTTCATATTCATGTCTAGTAGTGAGTGTTTTATTCCTTTTCGGAATTTATTTATTTAAAAGGAAAATAAAAATGGTTTTTACACTTAGATATTATTTCAAAAAAACTTTAAGAAAATTTTAAAATAATTCTAAAACAAAACAGAGTCGCCACTTAATTTTTATAAAGAAATTAAAAAAACTTAAAAGAAATTTCAAAGACTTAAAAACAGAAATAAATCTTTAAAATTAGAGAAAATGGGTAAGGGTTCAAGTAACGTCTTAAGAAGGTTTTTAAGACACTTAAGAACGTCCGTTTAAAAACGGTTGACCAAAGAACGATTTTGACTAACTTGAAATAAAGATGACTAATTTTCGAAAGAGTTTAATTTATGAAAAATAGCAAGGATATTAAAGATTTGAAAATATAACAACTTAAATAAAGAAATAACTTACTTCAGCTAACTAAAAAAGAAATTCAATTTAAAGAAAAATGCAATGAGATTTTTAAAGAAGAAGATTTGAATAAATTAATATTATGAAAAATAACTAAAATTACAAGTAATTCATGGAAAAAGAGGTCACTTGGAAAGATATGATTTTATTATACAAAAATAGGAAGCGATTTGAAGATAAGAACTTAATAGAAAATATTAACTTAAATGAATAAGGAACATTTAGAAAATTATTTCAACTAATCATATGAAAAGTTTAAGGTTTTTAAAGGAACCAAATTGAAATCTCTTTGAACTTAAATAGGATTAATTAACTCGTGAATGAAGTCATTTTCGTACGAAAATTCGTTAAGGCAATTGACACAAAGTTCATTTTTTACTTCTATTCATTTTTTAATCAAGCTAAATAAGTGACGAGAATTTAGACAAAACAAATTGCAAGAATTAAATAAAGATAAGACTAAAAATAGCAACACTTTAGGGGATCTATTTAGATTAATTAAATTAAAGTTAGTACAAACAAACAATTACAAGCAAATAATAAAGAAAAAACTACATAGAATAGCAAACTTGAGCCCATAATTACGATCCATAACAACACTTTAGAAAACTTATCATCCAAAGCAGAAATAACAATATTTTAATATTGGAAGAATATTAACCTCTCCCTCTTTTCCTGCCATTACCTTCTCCAGAAGTTACTTCTCTTTCTCGCTACCTCCCACCGATTCCCTCACTTTTTTGACCAAATCCTCCAATCAACAGACCCAGAATCAATTCCCACCAAAAACAACCATCACTTCACCATCAACGACCCTCTTCGTCGCGTTAAAACTCCGACCGGCGACTTCACAAAACTCAGAACCATCGGAAAATTGAACCCAACTCCTTCAATCTCCATTAACCACCATTAACGACATCTAATCCATCGTGATCTTCATCTCCTCCTCAATACCTAGCGTCCCCTCTCCCTATTACCACTAAAATGCACACAAATTCCATCGAAAAATGCATCACCACAACCACAATTCTAATTGTTTGAATGTTGTGCAACCTAACTTTCCATGGCTAGTATTTGTATTTTGTATATCAACGAATTTAAGTATCGATGGTTGCATTATTTGTATTTTTAAAGAACTTCTTTGTATTTGTAGTTGACTGCATCATTTATTTTTTAAAAGAACTGTTTTGTATTTGTATTTGTAGTTGACTGCATCATTTGTATTTTATATTTGTAGTTGACTGCATCATTTGTATTTTAAAAAAATTGAAAATGAACTGTTGATTCTCTTTCTATGAATACTTGTATTTGTATTCATTGATATGAATTGTATTTACTGATACAAATTGAACCATACAAATATGAATGATACATTTGTATCAAACGATACATGTTTATACAACTTGAACCACACATATACAAATGATACTTATTTATATGCAAATACAAATGATAAATTTGACATACAAATACAAACGATACATTTGTATCAAATGATACATTGCATATTTGTATATGATAGACTCAAGCAAATACAAATAATGCATATACTTATTTGTGTACAAATATAAATGATAAATTATACATATTCACGGCTAAACCATTCAAATGATAAATTTATATAAAATATATCGTTTGATACAAAAATAATAATATAAAATATAAAAATTTATAAAATATAAAATACAATAAAAAAAAAAAGAGAAAGAGGGAGAGGTCAAGGTATAAAATATAAAACATAAAATACAAAAAAGAAATGAGAAAGAAGGAGAGAGAGGTGAAAATATAAAATATAAAAGGGAGAGAGATTTGAAAATATAAAATATAAGAAAAGAAAAAGAAAACAGAAAAAGAAAGAGAGGCGAGAGATAGAAGAGATAGAAATAGAGAAAATAAGGGAGATAACAATATTTTAACTTAAAAACTGCTAGCTCCGGTAATAAGCAAAGTTGTGTTATCTCCTCCTTAATTATGGGTTCAAGTTTGCTATTTAAGAAATTTTCTCAATAATAAATAAATGAGGGAAAGAGTTTAAGATTGGACTTCCAACTTTCAGAGACTTTTGATTTATTTTTCTAGCTTGTATACCAACTAGGTATATCGGATCCTTTTCCTTGTATATCATTTTCCTTCTTCCCAGGCGTCTTTGAGAATTATGAATCAATCCATTTGAGGCTTAAAAAGGGTGACTTGGTTATGTGGGGCCTCCTTGGCCTATCGAAATGCAAAGGGTGAGAGTCCATCAGGACACAAGCGGGTTGTTCATGCATCAAAAAGTAAAGAAAAGGATTAGATATCCATAATAGAGAATTTGACATCAATCAAGTATTTTCAAATATCATGGCTAGGTCCAGACCTTTACATGTAAACAAAGGGAAATGAAACGATGGAAAGTATTGCACTCTCATACTCGAAACGCATCAACTTTTAAATGATAAAACGATGATCGTTGCATGTAAGCAAAACACACAAGCAAGCTCAATATTTTATCTAAACTTGATCAATTTTTAAGAAGAAATTGGTTACTACTATGCCATGGCGCAACCCAAGCAGGAGAGTTGTAAACTTTTTCAAGATTGCAATCCAAACTACCGTAGCCATATTTGTCAAATTCAATCATGCTTTAGGGGCTAAGGTAATCGGTCCAAACTGTAAGATATTTGTTAGGATATGATGATTTTGATGATTGACAAGACGCATGAAATAGGTCGCTCAACCTGGTCCATAGGACATCAGCTCACAGGAATCCCAAGTGAAGTAGGACTGTGACATGTCAACTCCACATAGGCAAGATAGCTGGACAAATCGAGTCACCAAAGAGATATTCCAGTACGGATGAAGTAGAGTTGGACTACAACACAAACGAAGGGATGAGTTTGAGTACAACAAGAAGTCCTACCTGAAGTAGAAGTCTATGCAAGTAGAGTTCGGATGAGAAAAGGAGTTCAAATGAGAGAAAAACTCCTTGAGGAGTCGTGCTTAAATAGCAGAGCTGCTATCCAAAGCATTTGTGCACTCACAGAGAATAAAAAGGCAATTGTGAAATTGACTTTAGGAAGTGCAACGGAGGATACTGAAGAAACACATTGAAGAACCTGGTCCTAAGTACAGAGTCCAGCTAAGGTGTCTTAGTAGTGATGTATTAGGAGTTGTTCTTTGAGTTGTAATTATAGTTCAGTGTGTTATAAACTGAAGTAGGATTATAGTCTTCAAGTTGGGTTAACTCAAAAATTTAGGAAACACAAACCTTGGGTGGTGTAACGACCGGGTCCGTCATTACGGGTAGACCAATCGTGCCAAGTTTTAGAGTTAGAAAACTCCGGGTTTGGGAGTTTGAAATTCTGGGCTAGGCTAGCCTCGACCAGTTTTGGAGTAAGGTAGAATCTAGGGAAATATAGGTAAAAATAAGTTTAGGTGTCTTGGATTGAGCTAGTTTTCCACGTAGCCAAGACATAAAGGAGTCCGGGGGACTTTTCAGAATCGATTTTGGGTAAGTAGAACTCTCGGAATCGCGTTTGACGTGAAAGGGTTGTTTCAATACGTCGGGGGAAATAAGTGTGTTATGAAATGGCAAAAACTAGCAAATTTATGGACTTTCTGCCCGTGAAGAGCACTGTCACGCGCAATAGCGTCCACCACTATAGCGCTAGAAATTACCGCTATAGCGGTGGTCAAGGGGTGGTCAACTCACTTAAGACCGCTATAGCGGCAGGTGACTACTATAGCGGGACTGCTATGCAGAAACAGCTCTCAAAACATCAGAATTTCATAAGTTTATTTTGGGAGAAGGGCTGGGCGAATTCAGCCGATTTTCTTCATTCCTCCGCCAAAAATCGTTTCTAAGGTAAGGTTTTCGTTCTCCACACTTTGTACTACATTTTCTATGCAGTAGAATTGCTAGGAGGGAAATTGGGAAAGGTTGGGATGACCTAGGGATGATGAAATTCGGGGAAGAAAGGGGTTCCAAACATGTATGTTATTGGATGTTGATTTAAGTACGTTAAAATGATCATAGACTGTTTAATTTCCTATTTTGTCAGTAAAAAATGATAAGACTAGGAGAATTAATAGTGTAAAAGCCCGTAAAAGGGTGGGATGATCATGGGTGGCCTGGGGTTTGGGATTTTGGTATAATCCAGGTAATGTACAGGCCTGTATGTTAATTTTATGCATTATGTGTTATTTTTAGACCAAGAACGTGAGAGGAATCTGGAACACGGGAAAGCTCGGGTTGAATAGAGCTTGAAACATTTGAGGTAGGTTATGGATTTCGTATTTCTGCGAATGTGTATATTCATTGTACTCTTTGTCTAAGTAATTATGTGCATTACATTGCTTTGGGGAATTGTGTGGAATGTCTAAGTTCGATTTATAGTCTATGTTTGAATGGTGTTTACTTGTTGGCTTTACAAGTTATGTGTGTTCACATATTGACTGTGGTTGTTGACATTCGGTTAGCTCGGGTACCACGTCTGGTACGGGTATAACACATAGTTGGCACGGGTACCATGCCTGGTACGGGTATAACATTCAGTTGGCACGGGTACCACGCCTTGTATGGGTTTACTTTATTGCATCTTGCACTGTTTCATTGATTATTGTATTGCATTGGTTGATATTGGTTCCGTGAGAGGACCGGGTTGTTTTACTGAATGTGATACTTGATATTGGTTCCGTGAGTGGATCGGGTTGTTATTGAAAAGTTTTATTGATTAGTGGTCCTTGAGTGGCCGGGAACTGTTGTATGACTGTTGAATTGGTCTTGGTTTAGGCCGGGTAAATCATTGCTTGTGGTATTTTTCTAGAGGGGATTTCAAGGTGGGTCCAGGCTAGATGGTAAGGTGTGGTTATGGTTATTCTTGTTGGTGGAATAGAACTGTAAGAGATGGATTCATGCGGTAACAAGCTAGGTAGAGACCTGTAGTCTAGAGATGCCTGTGATACTTGTTGCATGTTTGCCATACTTATTACTGGATTTTTGTGTACTATTTATATATACTATTTTCTTGAATATTGGCTGATGATCCTACCAGTACACAGTGGTGGTGTACTGATACTGCACTTGTCTTTCTTTTGGTGAGTACAAGAAATCTTCCAGCGGCTGAGATGAGAACTCAGATTTAGCACCGACGATTCCGATCATCAAGGGTGAGCTAATGATTCGAGCTACCTTGGGATTACCTCTAGAGTTTTAGTCCATTTGTTCGGACTTAAAAACTATTCTTATTTTGTTTGGGGTTGCATCCTCGTACTCTAGATTTGGTATTGATGTTTGGTATGATGACTTTCAGTTCCTAGGTGGGAAATTTCCGCAGCTTATTTTAATGATAAGTTTTTGATTAGTGATCTTGTTTCTATTGCTAGTTTTCATTTACGCTTGCTGGTTTTATGTTGTTAGTCTAGGCAAGGGTGGAACTCTATTGTATCGCTCATCCGGGGTTGGGTGGATGCCACTTACGATGGGTTGGGTGGTGACAAAGATGGTATCAGAGCCTAGGTTCATTGATCTCATTGTACCAAACAGGTCTAGTAGAGTCTTGCGGAACGGTGCGGAGACGTCCGTACTTTTCTTCGAGAGGCTATGAGTCTTTAGGAAAAACTATCTCTTCCTTCTTTTCCTTCGTGCTATAACTCGATTCCAATTGGTATCTGGTGATACGAATTGGTATCTAACTTCATTCACTCTTCTGTCTGCAGATGGTTACTACAAGGAATAATGGAGCAAGGCCAGCTGTCCCAGCGGCGGGCCCGGCTATTCGCGGCAGAGGTAAGGGAAGGGGCAGGGGATGAGCTGGAGCCACACCCGCCAGGGGTGGAGCTAATGTTGCTGATGCTACACGTGAGGTAACCCATCCCCCACCTTAGGATCATGTGGCTGAGGATGTGGAAGAAGTAGTGGTAGAGGATGGAGGAGCTCAAGAGGAGGCGGCACCGGTTAGGGGTGCAGGCCTTCCTAATATGACACTAGAAGCTTTCAGGCAGGTGTGGAATATTTTAAGTGGGTTGGTTGTTGCTGGAGCCATACCCGCAGCTTATGTGAATCAGGCCTTGGATATTCAGCCGGGAGTTACTACTACAACAAGGATAGATGCAACTTCGGGCACAAATGATCTTCTCAGGTCAATGTTAGGCCCAGTGATGACAGGTAATGAGCATGAAATGTTGACTAAGTTCCTTAAGCTGAAACCTCCGACGTTTCAGGGTACAGACAAGGAGGGTGCCTATGAGTTCATCCTGGATTGTCATGAGAAGTTGCATAAATTGGGTATCGTACGTCAGCATGGGGTGGAGTTTGTCACTTTTCAGCTGCAGGGTGATGCCAAGCAGTGGTGGAGGTTTCATGTTGAGTGTCGGTCCTCTATCCTACCTCCACTAACTTGGGAACAGTTTCATGCTTTATTTTTAGAGAAGTACGTTCCTCGTACTTTGAGGGACAGGAAAAAGGATGAGTTTCTGAACTTAGAGCAGGGTGGCATATCGGTCTCAGCTTATGAGGCTAAGTTTCATGCGTTGTCTCATTTTGCTACACAGATGTTGGGTTCCGAGGAGGAACGGGTCCGATTATTTGTCAAGGGTTTGAATAGCGATATGCAGGTACTGACAGTGCATATGACTTCTTCAGGAAAGTGTTTCAATGTTGTGGTGGACTATGTAAAGAAGATTGAGGGAGTTAGGCAAGCGGGGCAGGCTAAGGCTATAGCCAAAAGGCCCCGGAATAAGGGAAATTTTGGTTGTTCATACTCCAGGGGCCAGCATCAGCAGGCTTACTCGGCCCGTCCTATTTAGTCAGCTCTACCAGCTACTACAGGTGGTCGTTAGGGAGCCCAATCTTCAGCTCCTAAAGGCCAGGGGGCATCTTATACATTAGCTAGCAGGCCCACTTTGGACTGTGGTTTCTTCCATTGTGGTGAGTTGGGCCACTTTAAGAGGGAGTGTCCACATAGGCAGGCAGGTAATCAGGGTTAGTAGTTGAATAAAGTAGTGGTTCCAGCAGGTAGAGGTGGTAATGCTAAGGGTCGTCCACAGGGTGGCTGAGGTAATTTCTAGGGAGGCAGGGGAGACCGAGGGAACGGCGGCGCAGGCAGGGGTGTGGCACAGCTGACCCGAGAAGTTGCCTAGATTGATGATCGGGCACATTGCTATGCTTTTCCAGGAAGGACTGAGGCGGAAGCCTCAGATGCGGTGATCACGGGTACTATTCTTGTTGTGATAAAATGACCTCAGTATTATTTGACCCAGGATCTACATATTCTTATGTGTCTATTAGTTTTGCATTGGGTCTGGATTTGAATTGCGATATCCTTGATTCTCCTATCCATGTATCTACCCCGGTTGGAGAGTCGGTGTTTGTGACTCATGTGTATCGTGATTGTTCTGTGGTATTTGTGGGGCTACGTACTTGGGTAGATTTAGTGATTCTGGATATGACTGATTTTGATATTATCTTAGGTATGACCTGGCTTCTCCTTATCATGTTGTGTTGAACTGTAACACCAAAACTGTGACTCTAGAAATTCCGGGTAAGGATAGGTTAGAGTGGGAAGGTGTATACATGCCTAAGCCAGTTAAGATGATATCGTTTGTTCGGGATAGGAAGCTAGTGGGAATGGGGTGTCTAGCCTTCTTGGCTCATCTCCGGGATGATAGTGTGGAGTCCCCTCCTATTGAGTCAGTTCCAGTGGTGTCCGAATTTGTCGAGGTGTTTCCCGCAGATTTGCCTGGTATGCCTCCGGACAGTGATATAGATTTTTGTATTGACTTGGAGCCAGACACTCATCCCATCTCTATTCCTCCGTATAGAATAAATCCGGCAGAGTTAAGGGAACTTAAGACTCAGCTATATGAACTTCTAGATAAGGTATTTATACGTCCTAATGCTTCACCTTGGGGGGCTCTAGTTTTGTTTGTGAAAAAAAAGGATGGTAGTATGCGGATGGGCATAGACTACAGACAGTTGAACAAGGTGACCATCCGGAATGAATTGTTTAGAATGTCTAAGGGTCCTATTTTACAGTCTGTGGATTGAACGGTGTGTTGCTTGTTGATTTTACAAGTTGTTTGTCCATTATTTGACATGTGGATTAATTGACATTCGGTTGGCTCGGATACCATACCTGGTATGGAAGGTTACTAACGGTTGACTCGGGTACCATGCCTGGTACAGGTATAATAAATGGTTGGCTCGGGTACAACGCCTGGTATGAAATATACTAACGGTTGGCTCGGGTACCACGCCTGGTATGGGATATACTAACGGTTGGCTCGGGTACCACGCCTGGGATGGGTTTACTTTACTGCATTGCTGCATTGATATTGGTTGCATTGTTGTGTCTGGTATGGGTCCCATGAGTGGACCAGGTTGTGTCATTAAATTATGATAATTGCTTATGGTCTGTTTGAGGCCAGTAATTCTGTTATATTTGGTTAAGTTGGTCTTGGTGTAGACCGGGTTATTATGTTGATTATTATTTGGTCTTGGTGTAGGCTGGGTTGTTATATTATATTGTGAGTTTGGTCTTGGTGTAGGCTGAGTTGTTATATTATATTGTGAGTTTGGTCTTGGTGTAGGCCGGGTTGTTATATTATACTGTGAGTTGGGTCTTGGTGTAGGCCGGGTTGTTATATTATATTGTGAGTTTGGTTTTGGTGTAGGCTGGGTTGTTATATTATGTTATCGATTAGTCTTGGTGTAGGCCAAGTTATTATGTTGATTATAAGTTGGTCTTGGTGTAGACCGGATTTTCCATGTTAACAGCTAGATGTGTTAGGGGGATCCGGGTGGGTCTCGACTATGTAAAAGAGGTTATGAGTTCACAAATTATTGTCATTAAGTGTACTAATGGCGGTCAGGAATTATTTATGGTTAATAAGCTAAGGGTGAGTCTTGGCATAGACCGGGTAGCCTGTTGAACACTTAGGTGTGGTTAGATGATCCTTGGAGTGTCCGAGTTTCGGGATTAGAAAGGGATTTAGATAGAGTTGTTGTCACTGAATGTGTCAATGGTTGCTAAGTGAATTTCTTGTGATTGGTAAATTGGGAGTAAGACTGAAAGTCTGGGGTTGTAGTTGTTGGTTGTTGTAACCAGGATGGAAAGTTGTCCTAGAGGTCCGTGAAGGGTCCGGACACTGGTAAGTAATACTACGGGTATAAGTGGTTTTGGTTGGGCAGTTAATCGGGTTAAGTCTGAATATCTAGTCAAGGAGGTGGCTTGAGAAGTCTAGGTGTCAAGGTGACTTGGGAAGTTTAGGTGTCAAGGTGACTTGAGAAGTCTAGGTGACAAGGTGACTTGGTAAGTCTAAAGGTTAGGATGGTCGGTTCCGAAAGAGGAGATTGATAAAAGTGATGTTGAAAGGGGTGAAGCATTTACCTTGTGCATTTTATCTTGATTTTTATATTATGGTAGGAATGAATTCGGGTCAGCCGATGATTCCTACCAGTACGTGTGTTTGTACTGATTCTACTCTTGCTCTAACTTTTTGGGTATAGTCTGGTTGCAGGGTTGGTGATCTTTCACAGGTTCAGGATTACGGTGATCTTCTAGCAGTTCCTACTTTCCTTCTATGGTGGGAGTTGTGTCATCTTAAGTCATATACGCATCTTGTAGAAGCTCTTGTACCGGCTTAGACTAGGTTCTGGGGATGTTGTTTATATTGTTAGTAAATTTCCTCAAGTTCTAGAGGTTGTGTATTTTTGAAAGTTGTGGTATAAAGATTTTCTTTTCCAAACATTTTGTAAAGGATTTCTCATGTGTTAAGGGATTTATTTAATAATTTATTTTCTTTTTTGCATTACCTGTTTAGTTGGGTGGTAAGGGTTCTTCTATCTAGGTGGATTAGAGTAGGTGTCCGCACAGCTCGGTAGTTGGGTCATGACAAATGGTATCAGAGCCTATGTTATCGGTTTACCAATATAAGAGCAAAATGTCGAATAGAGTCCCGCGGATTGGTGTGTTGACGTCCACATCTAATTCTAGGGAAGCTATGAAGCATTCTAGGAAACACTTCTCTTCCTTCATTCCTTTTCGTGCGGTTTCATTAATTGCTTGTATGGGTTGAGTCCAATTGGTATCTCTCGACTTTAATTGGTATCTCAACAAGGGGAAGGATGTCATTGGACTCCGGGTACAATAAACAAGCAAGGGAAATTGGAATCGGGAAGGTTTCAATTGGTATCTGGCCTGGGAGGCTATGCAAAGGATGGAAGAATCGGCTAACGATCATCCATGAAATGAATAAAAAGAAATGAAACTGATTTGATTGAGTGTTAGAGCTTGAGACTCGTGATTGTATGTATTGCATTATCTAAATGACTGCGATTGTGTGGTGTGTAATTACTTGAGTTACCTTGAATTTTATGGTTAGCAAGGAGTCTTAACTTGGTTATGTGTTAATGATTGAAGGAGTTCTTGTTTTGTAATTCAAGTTGAAAATAGTATGCTAGATGTTTGGCAGGGTCTTATCATTGGTAAAAATGATAAGGGAAAATGATATATGTTCTTGGGGGAAACTTAGGTTTCAAGTGGTTGGTATGTGAATAAGTACCAGGGGCAAGGGCTATTATTGCTTAATAGCGGGAGTTATGGTAAGACATGGATGATCGACTAATGGTCATCCATGGGATGAATAGAGAGTAAACTATGTGACTTGATTTGGTTGTGACTTGAAGTTAAAATGTTGTGTTGTATAATTCTCGTGTGACTTGCTTGAAATGTGTGTAAATTATTGTCTGCCATGCATGTTGAGTCTGCAGAGGGTCATTAAGTTGAAAGTTCTGTGTACCTTAGGCTGTGATAAGCTGTTAAAAGTCTTGATTTAAAAGTGGTATCGCATTTTTGAAAAAGGACTTATCATTGGTTAAGATGATAACGGATTGGGAACTGTGATGGTAGGGAAGCTTCGATTTCAGGACAGTCGGGACTTGGTTGGGAACCATAGGAACAAGGGAGTCATTAGTGCGTAATGGCGAGAGGATATTATTGGGAACAATTGTCTGGTGTTAATTCTTTGTAATTGATGATATTTTATGTTGATTTGTGATGCATTTTATGCCAGGAATGGTCTTAAGGGTGGTTTGAGACCATGGCGGGATTTACAAGACTAGACAATGGTAACCGGGGAAGGGGAAGGATACACTTACTGGAAATTTCAAATTTCTAGGTTGTTAGTATCGGGACCACCATAGCAGAACTAAACCGCTACGGCGATCCCGCTACAGCGGAAGGGCGCGGGCATAGTGCCTGCCCTGCTTTCCCTTATTTCTCATTTCATTCTCGGGGCATCTAAAGGCAATAGTTACATTATGAGTTGCTATGTGAAATAAGGAGATCGTCTATAGAACTAATATGGTATGTGTATTAGGGAATTTGTTGGAAATTTAGCACCCATGTGCGATAAAAAGGAAAGGGTAGATATGGTAGCCCGGGATATTGATAAAATTATGATAAACCATCGGTGGGAATAGTCACTCATGTAGAGTTTGGAAAAATAACCCGTAATTGACTGAGTAGTGTTGGACACTACTCATAGGTTTATGGTATGAGGGAGATTATTGGCTGGTTTTATTATTGATAATCCTTAGTGGTAGGTTCAGTCAAGGGAGTAGGGTTATCAAATGAATCATTTAACACGGTTATCCCTTCTGTCGGTCATGATAATGTCAGTATTACCGTTCTTGAGTGGTGAGGGTGTGCTTGCCATAGCATTGATTAGGGTGTAAGTGCCCGGATAGAATTTCTCCTAAGACGAGAGTTGACGAAACCTCAACCAAGGATGAGTTTCAATTGAATTTTTGTTGTTGCATGATTTAGATATATGTGGTGTCTCGGGGCATAGTGTTGATAGGAGTAAGGTGATACTATGATATGTGAGGGGCATAGTACCCCGTGGGAAGTATCCGGAATGGAGTTTGGGTTAGTAAACCTCTGAGTATAGCGGGAAAGGGGACGCCATGGTGGGATCTGGTCCCCTTGTCATGGAAATTATTTGGTTTGTTAGTTGAGTTTCTTTCGCTTCGGTGTTTCGACGAGGCCCCAGATTTCTTGGGCACTCGGAGAGGGGTAATCTAGTTAGTCTTGTGCAGCTCGAGGGGAGGAATTCCTTGATAGAGTGGGAGCGGGTTGAATTTTGATTGAGATGGGTACACCAAGGGTATTAGGAAGTTTCGGTGGTTTGCATAAGGTTATTTTATTTACGCTGTCATGATAGAGCGTTAAGGTCCAGGGGGCGGGCTCCTCCTTCTCTTTTCGCCTTAGAGATGGTTCGGGGATGAACGATGGGTAAATTAGTATCTGTTGTAATGATCGGGTTTGTCATTACGGGTAAACTTTTTGTGCTAGTTTTTGAGTCAAAAAACATCTGGATTTGGGAGTTGAAAATTTTGGGCTAGGCTAGTCTCGACCAGTTTTGGAGCGTGGCATGGTCTAGGGTAATCCGGGTAAAGATTGGGTAAATCATCTCGATTTTATGTAGTTTTTCTTTTAGCTAAGACATAAGGGAGTCTGGGAGACTTTTCGGAATTGAATTCGGGTAAGTAAAACTCCCGAAATCTAGGTTGACGTGAAGAGGTTATTTTGGAACGTAAGGAAATTAAGTGTGTTGTAAAATAGACCCTTTTGGGAGAATTTACGACTTTCTGTCCCGTGTCAACCACCGTAGCGGTTGACATACTGCCATAGCAACCTCCGCTATACCGGAGAAAATACCGCTATAGAGGAAATCAACGTCGGTCAGCACCACTATAATTGTAGGTTCCGCTACGGCAGTACCGCTATTGCGGAGTAGGGACCGCTATAGTGGAGCGACGAGATTAGAAAACCCAGAAAATAGATTTTTAATTTTCTTCTCTCCCATTCAGCCTCAAAAACAGATGAGGTTACTCCAAGAACCCTCCTAGGCTGCTCCAAGGCTTGGGAGCCATGGGGAGGAGGAATTCTGGTAAAAAGGATGTGAAACCACGAATTCGAGCCTGTAGAATCGTCAGGGAACCCCTTCATGGAACCAGAAAGGGCATGGAACAGCTGCTCGACATCTAGGTAGGCTAGGTTTATTTCAAGTGTAGATTGACCGCTTTTATTTTCGTATTATTGTATAGAATAAAAGGGAGAATTCATGGTTAGGCCTTCATGCACGAAGTTTGGAGCAAGTTGTTGAATTGTTGAATTACTTGGGAAATGGTAGAATGGGAATAGGGTGTTGTGATATTCTAGGCATTAATTAAATTGTGTGATTTTGCTAATAAAAATGCGAAAGCTAGAATATCGGAAGGTTTGACAAACCGGAAAGGGATTAGTAATTAACAAATGTGTAAGGAACGAAAGTTCCGGACTAATTGGTATGATTAGGATAATTGTTTGGTTGTGTTCTAAGGCTGGAAAGGGTTTTCCCAGGTTGTATTTGGTCCTAGGAAGAGGGTCAGGAATAAATGTAATTAACTGCATGTTTAAAGGGGTGAACTGGGGTTAGTCTTCGGACGGGAGTTGACGGTTCATAGTGTACCCGGAATGGGGTAGGTGATGGCTTACGATTCCTGTGAATGTTGTATATTTTTGTACTCCTATCTAAGTGTTTGTATGAATTAAATTGCTTAGAGGAATTGTTTAGAATGTCTAAGGGTCCTGTTTTAAAGTCTATGGATTGAACGATGTGTTACTTGTTGGTTTTACAAGTTGTTTGTCCATTATTTGACATGTGGATTAATTGACATTCGGTTGGCTCGGGTACCACGCCTGGTACGAGAAATTACTAACGGTTGGTTCAGGTACCACGCCTGGTATAGGTATAACAAATGGTTGGCTCGGGTACCACGCCTGATACGAAATATACTAACGGTTGGCTCAGGTACCACATCTGGTACGGGATATACTAATGGTTGGCTCGGGTACCACGCCTGGTACGAGTTTACTTTACTGCATTGCTACATTGATATTGGTTGCATTGTTGTGTCTGGTATGGGTCCCATGAGTGGATCGGGTTGTGTCATTAAATTGTGATAATTGCTTATGGTCCGTGAGAGGCCGGGAATTCTGTTATATTTGGTTAAGTTGGTCTTGGTGTAGACCGGGTTATTATGTTCATTATTATTTGATCTTGGTGTAGGCCGGGTTGTTATATAATATTTGTGAGTTTGGTCTTGGTGTAGGTCGGGTTGTTATATTATATTGTGAGTTTGGTATTGGTGTAGGTCGGGTTGTTATATTATACTGTGAGTTAGATCTTGGTGTAGGCCGGGTTGTTATATTATATTGTGAGTTTAGTCTTGGTGTAGGCTGGGTTGTTATATTATGTAATCGGTTGGTCTTGGTGTAGGCTAGGTTATTATGTTGATTATTAGTTGGTCTTGGTGTAGATCGAGTTTTCCATGTTAACACCTAGATGTGTTAGGGGGATCCGGGTGGGTCCGGACTATGTAAAAGAGGTTATGAGTTCACAAATTATTGTCATTAAGTATACTAATGGCGGTCAGGAATTATTTATTTTTAATAAGCTAAGGGTGGGTCTTGGCGTAGACCGGGTAGCTTGTTGAACACTGAGGTGTGGTTAGAGGATCCTTGGAGGGTCCGGATTTTGGGATTAGAAAGGGATTTAGATATAACTTTGTTGTTGTCATTGAATGTGTCAATGATTTCTAGGTGAATTTCTTGTGAGTGGTAAATTGGGAGTAAGACTGGAAGTATGGGGTTGTAGTTGTTGGTTGTTGTAACCAGGATGGAAAGTTGTCCTAGAGGTCCGTGAAGGGGCCGGACAATGGTAAGTAATACTACGGGTATAAGTGATTTTGGTTGGGCAGTTAGCCGGGTTAAGTCTAAATATATAGTCAAGGAGGTGACTTGGGAAGTCTAGGCGTCAAGGTGACTTGGGAAGTCTAGGTGACAAGGTGACTTGGTAAGTCTAAATGTTAGGATGGTCTGTTCCGAAAGAGGGGATTGATAAAAGTGATGTTGAAAGGGGTGAATCATTTACCTTGTGCATTTTATCTTAATTTTTATATGATGGTAGGAGTTAATTCGGGTCAGCCGATGATGCCTATCAGTACGTGTGTTTGTACTGATTCTACTCTTGCTATACCTTTTTGAGTATAGTCTGGTTGCAGAGTTGGTGATGTTTCACAGGTTCAGGATTGCGGTGATCTTCCAGCAGCTCCTACTTTCCTTCTATGGTGGGAGTTGTGTCATCTTAAGTCATATACTCATCTTGTAGAAGCTTTTGTACCGGCTTAGACTAGGTTCTGGGGAGGTTGTTTATATTGTTAGTAAATTTTCTCAAGTTCTAGAGGTTGTGTATTTTCGAAAGTTGTTGTATAAAGATTTTCTTTTCCAAATATTTTGTAAAGGATTTCTCATGTGTTAAGTGATTTATTTAATGGTTTATTTTTTTTTCGCATTGCGTGTTTGTTCGGGTGGTAAGGGTTCTCCTATTTAGGTGGATTAGAGTAGGTGCCCGCTCATCCCGGTAGTTGGGTCGTGACATCACCATTGGATAAAACAAATTCAGCAGGTATGTCACTTCTACTTTCATTTTGTTTGATTACATAAAATCCTCTTTTTTTTTTGGTCTAATCCCTGTGATCATCATTACTCTGTAGCCTAATTGATAATGATTGAAATACTGAAGTGATATTTTTATAGTTGGAGTAGTAATATGATTCATTGCATTTTGGCCTGAAGTCCTTCTGTTTTAAAAAAATTTGAATATTCTTTCCCTTTTTTGGTTTGCTAAAAATTCAATTAGGTACAAGTTTCTTTCTATTTTTAATAACTGATCATGATAAAGAAAGAGCATAAAACGAAAGATAGATAGCTTGGCATAGGTCATGTGGGTTGGTTTCTTTTTTGATAAAGTTTCAGTCTTTGAAGAAATTTTGAGTTTGTTTACAATGTACTAGGTTGGCCTAGCTTAAGAGCACTGATTTTTCATGTGGTTTGGTATCTTTATGGATAAAGTTTCAGTCTTTGGAGAAATTTTGAGTTTGTTTTACAATGTAGGTTGACATAGCTTTAGAGCTCTGGCTTTGGTGAATGTACTTAACCAACCTCTTAGAGTTGTAAGTAATTCGAAACGATACTATGAGTGCTGATTTGATCAACATGTACACAATGACTCAAATAGCATCAAATTTTCCAAAGTTTGACATAATCAAACTACAAAGTTCATAGCAATATGCTTCCACTTCCACTCAGGTATAGGAATCCTTTTAGTCATACCACTATTGACCCAACTATGAAATCATGCTGGCACCTACTCTAACCACCTAGATAGGAGAATCCTTACCACCAGAATTATAGTCGGTATGAAGAAGTAATCAAGAAAACATAAATTTTTCCTTGATAAAATAAAACTAACCTCAAAACTTGAACACAATAAAATCCTTTAAAGATACAACTGAACCCGTTCCTAGGAACTACTCCAAATAGGTACAAGAGTTGCTAAGAGAAATGGAAAAGAAATAAGACATAGCTCCCACCATAGGAAGAGATGAGTAGAAGCTGCTCGAGATTGTCACCCTCATTACCTGAGAAACATCAATTGATCCTGCAACCAGACTATACCCAAAAAGGCATAACAAGAGTAGAATAGTACAAACATATATATCATTATAACGACTCTTACAAAATTAGCACGAGACACACTTGCAATGCACGTGCCCAGAACTAGTTATTCTCATTAGTTCAAAACTAAATTTTATTTTGCACGGGTTAGAAGAGCATATCCTGCTGGTGGGATCTCTTAGTTGCAGCTGGTTTCTCGCATAAATTTTTTTTGCTGCTGATGTCAATCAAATCTGGTATCTCATAATTGTTTCTGCCTCCGAGTCCTTGCTAGAGCTTAACTAATCAAATTAGTTTCTGACGCTTTCTCATCTTGCTGCTGTTTCAAATCGTTGCTGCTAGAAATTTTTCTTCTTTACAGACTGATGTTCATTTTTGTGCTTGGTGATGACTTAACCAGCAACTATTGTCATTACACTATGTTGGTAACATCAGTTGAATATTTCAGAAAACTCATTGTGCTTTGTTATGCACCAATTATACAACAACAACAACAACAACATACCCAGTATATTTCTACAAAGTAGGGTTTGGGAAGGGTAGAGTGTAGACAGTCTGTACCACTACCTCAGAGGTGAGGTAGAGAGCTTGTTTTCGATAGACCCCTGGCTCAAGACAAAGACCCAATAAAAGAACAAGAAATAATAGGTAGTAATAGAATAACAGATAGTAACAGAAACAAGAGTACCAAAAAATAAAACTACAATCATCTACTGGAGACCTCACACATCAATTAAAAAAAAAGTGGCAGCCCGGTGCACTAAAGCTCCCGCTATGCGCAGGGTCCGGGGAAGGGCCCGCCCACAAGGGTCTATTATACGCAGCCTTACCTTGCGTTTCTGCCAGAAGCTGTTTCCAAGGCTTGAACCCGTGATCTTCTGGTCACATGGTTGTTTCCAATGCGATGGCAAATACTCCCCTCTCTTCCATCTTCTTTAGCTCCAGAAAGAGCCATCCTTCACTGCACAAATCACAACATCAAGAAGTCAACTACAATTGGGACTAAATGTTGTTTGATTCGCCAAACGTATAAAAAAGAACAAACAACAACCACGGCTCAATCCCAAACAAGTCGGGGGGTCGGGGGGGGAGGGGGGAGGGGGGGCTCAGCTATATAAATTTTCAAGGCCCATCTCTCTCCATTTATGTCCCCCTCCAGTCCAACATAATACAAAAATTAGTTTCACTAACACTAGAAATTTTCTAGTACATTTCTACTAGCATTTTGTAAAGATATGACAGTTAGGGAAAACTCAATCCCAAAAACTAGCTCATGAAGGGAGGATTTTTCAAGTTTATAAAAGCAGACCACCAGTCCATTCCCCAACCTATTCGGGACTGACCCACTCTGTTGCATTTTCTGATACCAATTGTTGAGATCTGATAACAATTATCGTGGAAGTATCGTAGGTTAACTAGCACACAATCAACACACAAAGAAAATAGATAAGAAAAGTAACACAAGGATTTAACGAGATTCGGCTAGGCCTAATCCTCCAAGCAAAAGCAGAGAGAGTTTTTCACTATGAAAGAAGAGAAGTTTACAATGTACAATATTTTTGCTTTTAGAATTCCCAACTACAACTCTATATATAGACCCCAAGTAGTCCCAAACTTATAAGAAAAAGGTTTTCCCAATCCTACACTATACTTTCCTTTTCCAAATTCATTAGGACAAAGGATTTCCTAAACCAACAGGGATTGTGAGTTTCCTAAAATATACAAGGGAAAAATTGAAGGCATAATTAACAAATCTTTCCCTTGGCTTGAATTCTTTTCATCAACAGAAACAACATCTCTCTGCCTTGCTCTCAGCCCTTGAACGGGCTCACTGAGTATTACACACACCAATCAAGTCTAGGCAATGCCTAAACTTATTGGTCGGGACTGCCTTGGTAATCACATCTGCTAGATTATCATGTGTCGATATCTTCTTCACATCAACAACCCCTTTGCAGCCTACTACCTTTTGTCCCTTTAGCAATGAATCAAATTTCCATGTTCGATTCTTGTGAAGTGACTCAATATCTTCACCCATAGCACCAATCCATAGATCTTCCTTTGAACTATAAATAGCTTCTTTATAGCTATTAGGCTTAAACACATCAATGGTCTTCGCAACTGATAAAGCAAATTCCACAAAATCTGCATTTCCAGAAAGATTTTCATCAATCACGTTTGCAAACCTTTTAGGTCGGTTGATCACTCTCTTCTCTTTGCCTGTTGCAGTGCTATACGATTCTTGTTGTATAGGTGCATCAACATTATCATCACGATTAAGGTTTTGCACCTCCTCCACTTCTGAACTACTAGACTGAGCTAGTGGAGATTCAATTTCTAGCTCTATGCGGTCACTGACACCACGATCTGTTTCTGCTATTGCCTTCTCCTTCTGACTGTCCAGTGAGGCAGATTCATCGAATGTCACATCCCTACTAATAATTAACCCTGGAATCTTTTGATTTGTGCACCACAGTCTGTAACTTTTCACTCCAGTTGCATACCCTAGAAATATGCATTTCTTTGTCCTCGGCTCAAGTTTTCCATCCCTCACATGAGCATAAGTAGGACAACCAAATATCCTCAAATTTGAATAATCAGCAGGCGAACTGGACCAAACCTCAAAAGGAGTTTTGAACTCAATAGTTATGGATGGAGATCTATTGACCAAATAACAAGCTGTATTGATTGCTTCAACCCAAAAATCCTTGCTAACACATGAGTGTGAAAGCATACTCCGTGCCCTATCACAAAGTGTTCTGTTCATACGTTCTGCAACACCATTTTGTTGTGGTGTTCCAACACAATTGCGGTGTCTCACTATGCCCTCCTTGCTGCAGAACTCATTGAACTCTAAGTTGAAAAATTCCAACCCATTGTCAGTTCGAAGACGCTTGACTTTTCTTTCAGTCTGCCTCTCAACCATCGTCTTCAATTTAACAAATGTCGAAAATGCCTCATATTTTGTTTTTAGAAAATACACCCATACCATTCCTGAGTAATCGTCAATCAAAGTCATAAAGTATCTGGCACTACTTTTGGAGGAAACTCTATTTGCACCCCACAAGTCTGAATGTATATAATCTAACTTGTCTTTGGTCTTGTGCTCTGCTCTTTTGCTGAACTTTACCCTTGTTTGCTTACCAAACACACAATGTTCACAAAAATTCAAAGCTTGATTTTTGTATCCATCCAACAAATTTTGCTTTCTTAACAAAGACAATCCCTTATCACTCATATGACCAAGCCGGTAGTGCCAGAACTCAGACTGATTCGAATCACTCCTTCCAGAAGCTACAATTGTTTCCTCTTCAACTACACTGGCTTGAAGATAATATAGTCTAGAATGCAACTTACCTTTCATGAGTACCATGGAGCCTTTACACACTTTAAGTATCACATTCTCTGAGTAAAACTTATACCCTTGATCATCCAAAGTCGAAAGAGAAATCAAATTCTTCTTCATTCGAGGAATATGCCAACACTCAATATTTCTGATAATGCCATCGAACATTCTCAATTTGATGTTACCAATCCCCTTTACCTCTAATGAATTATCATCACCTAGGTAGTCCCACTCGTTTGCTTGTAAGTTGCAAACCAATTCTTGTGTGGACACATGTGAAAAGTTGCACCAGAATCAAGAAACCAGAAATTATGCCTATGATCAGAACTCGTGGCATAAACTTCCCCTACATAGTCATTATCATCAGAATTGTTGCTAGTGTCAACAATATTTGCCGAGAAATCAACTTTCTGCTTCCCTCTTTTCTCCTTTAGCTTAGGACAGTCTTTTTTGTAGTGAACTTGATCCCTGCACTCATAGCAGTTTTGCTTCCTTGCTCTAGACTTTGATCTGCCATTGAATTTTTTTCTATTAAAGTCCTTCTGTTGTGTTCTTTCCCTACTCACAAGACCTTCGCCCTCAGTTTTGCTATTTGGAAAGCTCTTCTTCATTTCTTTAGATTTTAGTGCATCCCTCAGTTTTGCTATTCGGAAAGCTCTTCTTCATTTCTTTAGATTTTAGTGCATTACTAACATCATCCAGTGAAATACTGTCTTTCCCATATAGCAACGTATCAGCAAAAGTATCATACGATGGTGGTAAAGAACATAACATGATCAAGGCCTGATCCTCACTCTCAATTTTTATATCTACGTTCTTTAAGTCCATTATAATTGAATTAAACTCATCAAGGTGAGTTTTAACCGGTGTACCTTCATACATCCGAAGATTGTACAACCTTTTTTTCAAGTAGATGCGGTTTGTCAGCGATTTCATAGAATACCGATCTTCCAGCTTCTTCCATGTCGTTGTTGTAGATTTCTCTTCAGCAATTTCTCGAAGAACGCTATCTGTAACGCTCACGAAAATCGCACTCAAAGCCCTCTCCTTAAGGTCTTCCTTCTCTGACCTTTTCATCTCCTCTGGAAAATTCTCCTCGATTGCTTTCCATAACCCTTGTAACACCAGGGATGATCTCATTCTAATCTTTCATAGACTGAAACTAGATCCCCCATTAAATTTCTCTACTTCATACTTTGTTGAAAATGATGGAGACATCTTAACCCTTGACTATGTGTAGAAACCCTAACCTTGCTCTGATACCAATTGTTGCATTTTCTGATACCAATTCTTGAGATATGATAACAATTGCCGCGGAAGTATCGTGGTTTAACTAGCACACAATCAACACACAAAGAAAATAGAGAAGAAAAGTAACACAAGGATTTAACGAGGTTCGGCTAGGCCTAATCCTCCAAGCAAAAGCAGAGAGAGTTTTCCACTATGAAAGAAGAGAAGTTTACAATGTACAATATTTTTGCTTTTAGAATTCCCAACTACAACCCTATATATAGACCCTAAGTAGTCCCAAACCTATAAGGAAAAGGCTTTCCCAATCCTACAAGGACTATACTTTCCTTTTCCAAATCCATTAGGACAAAGGGTTTCCCAAACCAATAGGGATTGTGAGTTTTCTAAAATATACAAGGGAAAAATTCAAGACATAATTAACACACTCTAATACCCACTTCGCGTTCCAGGCACAACTAGAGTATGGACCAAGAGTCCAAACAAGGATGGTCCTGGCACTGATACCGTGTAAAAATGTGTTAGTTGAGCCTAACTCAAACCCAAAAGCTAGCGCATGAGGGATAATTGTCCAAATCCATATAGCATGTGATAGATATACGATGTGACTTCTAGGAATTTCTATTGAATGTGAATCCAATCATGTAAAACTCTATAGATACTTGACTCGACAAGAGTAATTTGAAGAAAGCGGCTTTAGCAAATAGACGTATGAAGTGTGAAGACAAGTAATTTCAATAGAAAGGGCATATAGATAATATGACCATATTGGGCATGTAGTTATGTATTAGACATATAGAAAGTGAACTTTGTTTGCATATATCAAGCAGTGTTTTGGACGGCGAAAGGCGACACAAGGCGACAAAGCTCTGCCTCGCCACGCAGCGAGGCGAGCAGTGAGGCGCTCGCCTTTTTGAAGTGCGGCGCCAATTAATACCAAAAAATTAAAATATTTAATTGCACATATAAATCAAAATCTCAATAGCAATAATATATTAGCAAATATTTCAATTCAAAAACTAAAAATAGATAGTTCATAGTAGCAAATATTTTATTAGATTGAGACGCCATTGAAATTATTGTTAATGATCAACAATTACGATATTAATTACTAATTAGTATATTATATAACTAAATTAGAGAGAAAAAACAGAGGAACAAAAGAAGAGAAAAACAGAGGAAAAAAAGAAGAGAAAAACAGAGGAAGAAAAGAAGAGTTAAAAAACAGAGGAAGAAGTGAAAAATCAGAGGAAGAAGAAGAAGAAAGTAGAAAAAGAAATCAGAATATGAAGTAGAAGACTTAAGTAGAAGAAGAAAGTAGAAGAAGAAATAGAAAAAGAAAAGAAAAAGAGTTACTTACCTATGGAGAAGTCGGACTGTCGGAGACTCGCCGGAGCTGGCCGGCCGGAGTTGCAGTCGCCGCCGGAGTCTGAACTCTGAAGTTGTTGCGTCTGAGTTACCCGTCGCCGCAGTCACAAGGTTTCTAGGGAAATATGGAAACAAGCCTAAAAATACCTTTTATCTCTTAAAAAACCCTAATTTTTTTAAAAAAATTAAAAGGCGTCGCCTTTTATCGCCGTCGTCGTCGCCTCGCCACATCGCCATGGCATCGCCACATCGCCATGGCGTCGCCTTTTCGATCTGCAGTCGCCACGCAGCCTGGAGGCGAGATGTCGTCGCCTCGCCTCGCCACGTCACCAAGGCGATAAGGCGATCACCTTTAATAACACTGATATCAAGTAGACTGTATTGACTCTTTTAGGAGGAACAATTGACTATAGGTTGTGCCTTAATGGCGAAGGAGGTTTTAGCTTTACATACCTCGAGTCTTGATCCATTTTCATGGCGTGCCAATATAACCCCTCATTCGACAATATAAAGATCTATATTGGATAAAAACATGGAGGACAAAAAGCATCTAATCAAGAATAATGGCTTAACCGACAACATAATAAAAATTTACAAGCAACAAGCTCGACAATTACTATGAACAAGTGGTGTATTACCACTCCCTTCTTTTCCGCCTTCCAATTGAATAAGTGAACCCCTCGCAAGGTCAAGATTACGTCCTTTGCCCAACTTTAGAATAAACAACACTTAAATACCCAATCGAATCCATATAACTTTGAACTTTTGACTTACGATCACCATCCTATGAATTCCTTACTAACACACAAATAGAATGCTACTATGAACATATAGATGGAGAAGGATAAGGAACATTACCTTAATTTTAAGATCCAATTATTCTATGACATTTAAAATTAGCAAAATTCGCAGACGTCATCAAATAATATCTATACCAAGATATTCAATTTCTATCAAAACATGCTTAACAACATCCAATGATATCCACTACGATTCATTGATTTTTCACAAGTCATCAAACTCTATTTTAATCTATTGCTCCCACAATTTAAGTCCAATTATTATCCATACATGGTACTCTCAACTTATTGGGATCATTAGGACAATTACCCAAATCATTCTTTAACTCTAATCACTATTCATTGTCTTTGTCATAAGACCTACTTCTAGGGTTCTATCTATACCTAAATTAATCCATGATTTCTATACTAAATCATTTTCTATATACTCATTTGTAGACAATACATAAGGATTAAATCACAAAATTACATTTGAAGAGCATTCTTGAAAATTTCCATTTAAGAGTATTCTTGAACCTTCTTGAAAAAGAGCTAATGGTAATTTTCACTTTTGTGGTTGCTAAATACGGATCTTCCCGTTCTTGAGCCACCCAACTCTGGATCCTTTTTTCCCCCTCAATCCATCTTGTTAGCAGCACCTATGGTATCTGCTCTTCGTTACAGTAGCTTCCCCATAAAGATGACCCAAAATGACTTATTTTTACCTTGAAATTGATATATACCCTTAATACCCACTTTCATTTTAGCCAATATGGGTCTGGCCCACTTCTCATATAAATAATAACATACTTCATCCATAATTAATTGGATTGTCCCCACAATTAGATAGTTGTAGGTTCTACGTTGCAAAGGAAGGCAAGGAATATTTCGGCATCAAATTTAAAATATCATTCACGACTCTTAAGTTCTTTTTCCATCCTTTTTTTAAAAAATCAATAATTGTGGGAACAAAAATTCAAATGACGAACGGTTCAAACCATTGGAATCTAGACTCAAAGACCTTTAATTTTGATAGGTGGTACATCCCTTAACTAGGAGGTATGCTAGTTAAAAGTCAACCCGTTTGCAACCTTATTCTCCCAATTTCACACTGATCCAATGGCGTTTACAAATTCCATACGTAGTTCAAGTAATGGGGTGTTACAGTAACATGGGTGAGTTATGGGATAGTAATGGCTTAGAGGTTACAAGCATAATGGTAGAACATGACAATGATGGTTACACAAGTTACACCAAAAAGTAATGACCATTTTCTTGTCAATTTACACCCACTAACATATACACTTTAATATTTTAACTTAATATTAAAATGTACACCAACAGTTCCTTTACAAGCATATCCTGCTGGTGGGGTCAATCAAATCTTGTGTCTCATAATTGTTTCTGTCTCCTAGTCCTTGCTAGAGCTTAATCAAATTAGTTGCTGAAGCTTTCTCATCTTGCTGCTGTTTCAAGTTATTGCTGCTAGAATTTTCTTCTTTACAAGACTGATGTTCATTTTTATGCTTGGTCATGACTTAACCAGCAACTATTGTGTTTTGTTATGCACCTATTATGAGAATAAAAAATATTCATCTAATCTTTAGCTGACCTGGTTCTTATTTTTCATGAACATCTGTCACAAAATGTATTCTGGATAATTTTGGAAGTTACTGGTTAATCAGGGTCATGATACATTTAGGTTCTCAGATTTTCAGTGGTCTAATATAGTGCAGTTCCAAAGTAAAAGGAGGTTAAAGTTTAGAGATTGGGGCTAAAATAGTCCCTCATCTATTAGAGTAGGTTCATTTTGGTCTCTCAAATATAATCCTGAGCATATTTAGTCCCTTAACTTTACTAAAGTGAAGCACTTTTGGTCTTCCTAACATAATAATGTTAAAAATTAACGGAAAGAATAATTTTCTAACGGTGTAAATTTGACAGTGTTATCTCTTTCTTAATTGATATACATTTTCTTTCTTTCTTGTCTTCTTAATTTTTTAGGATTAATATAGTAGTAGCTATTTATATTTGAAGACAATATTTTAGAACACAATAATCTGCCCACTCGAAAAAAATAACCATTTTCTTAATTGCAGTAACAAAATGGTCTTAAAGTCAGTGGCGTAGCTAGTAATTTGGTGAAGGGTGTGCGAATTTCTTCTTAATTGTGTTTAAGAGCGTGTAAAATTAAATATATACTCATAATAGCTAACACTTAACCTCTATGAGTTTGTATTTTACAAGTCACGTGGGTTGCCACATGGGTTTAACACTATTATTTTTAAACGGATTTTGTTAGAGAGATCAAAAGTGCTTCACTTTAGTAAAGTTAAGGGACTAAATATGCTCAGAGTTATATTTGAAGGACCAAAATAAACCTACTCTAATGGTTAAGGGACTATTTTAGCCCCAAACTCTTAAAGTTTAAGCAGACTAAAAAAACTAAAAATATTGATCAACTTCTGAACAATATTCATTGATAAAGTGTCCTAAAGTGTGAATACAATATTGGCATGTTTAATGGCTAAGGAGTTGCTCCTTCCGTCTCAATTTATGTGGCGGTGTTTGATTGAGTATGAAGTTTAAGGAGGAAAGATAAATATATCAAACTTGTGATCCAAAATACGGCATAAACATTTGTATGACTATAATTTATAAATCATCACATTAAAAGTAAAATAAAAAAATTTAAAATTAAATTAATTCTAAGAAAGTATGTCAATTTTTTGGACAAACTAAATAGAAAAATATGATAGAAAAATTGGGACAAAGAAAGTATTTCACAACTCAACTCCATCTATTGATTGTGGTAATTCTTCCACTCCAATTGATTTTTTGCTGCTGAATCATAGAGTTAAACAGTATGTCTAGGTCTGCTTTTTTATTGTACTTGCACCTTGAGTTCTGACGAAAAGAGATTTTTTTGAGGTCCCATGTGCCAAAAGCAAGAGAAACCCCATTCTCTTTTTCCTTTTTTTGCCCCCATGTTGTCCATACATAAAATCAGAATTAGGAGGTGCCAAACAGACCCATCGTTGATTTGAGATCTTGATAAGGTGATAGGTCTCGGCCTTCTGGTCAAATAACAACGTCGATGAAGGCGTGTAGGTGCACTTCAAACCTATGGGAATTATGGAATGATATATAAAAAAAAAAGAGGAAAAATATTCATATTAAATAAATTTGTGTATATATTTCACAGAAACGTGAATTTCATGATAAATTGGCTAAACTCATAAAAAACGAAAAAAAATAGCCCACTCAGACTCAAGATTGTGTTAGTGTTGTGTCTGGTTCACAACCATGTTGCTCGAACTCTTCAAAAATGCCGACAGATGCGTCTTGAATCCTCATCCGACACAAATACGATAACATTTTTGAAAAGCCCGAACAACATAGGTTAGTTCTTCAAGTGGGTAATGATCATATTAATGATGTCCCCTGCATCAGAAGAGGGAACTGCAGGTGGAAGAAACTTGATCCATCACAAAAAGCCAATAACCTTTCTAATGAGAAAAGACAAAAAAGTTGGAAATAAAGAAAGATGAACTATAAAAACCTGACAAAAGATTAGAATATACTAAGTTCCACATGCCTTCTGCCCCATACAGTGATACATTTTTGACAAGGGAACTTGAAACCCTGGCCCTACCCTGAAAATGTTGTGCAATCTAGTTTTGAGGCAGCTGCTTTATCCAGATACCATACTAATTTCCCTTTAGTTGGCTGGACCATCTTTGCAGGCGATGACGGACAGTCAGGCCCGACATCATCAATTGCCAAATGCGCAGCCTCTGCTTTGCTGCTTCCAGTGATAATTACAGCAACATTGGAGGCAGAGTTGATGACAGGCAAAGTGAAAGTAATCCTCTCCGGAGGGGGCTTGGGCGAGTCGGTTACAAAAGTCACCCATTCGTCTTTCTCATCAAGTATGGAGTGATCAGGGAATAGAGATGCAATGTGCCCGTCAGGGCCCATCCCGAGTAGAATGAGGTCAAACTTGGGGCAGTCGCTAACGTCAGAAACGCTGATTACACGGGTCCTCACAAGCTGTCTAATGACAAACTCATAGTCTTCAGCAGCCTTTTCAGCTGACACTGTGTCGTTAATTGAATGTACATGGCTTGGAACGATAGGGACCTGAAAGGTGAAAGTGCACCATAATTGAGACAATTACATTAAATGATCTCAAAACAAACTACACCAGGTGAGAAGTTTGAAGGCAAGCAATAGAATAATTAAGCCTGCAATTATATTAGCTTTGGCGAGTATTGGCTTCTATGTACTATCATAAAACCATGATTTCAGTCTTCTCTTTTTCGTTAGTTCACTTTTGGGTCCAACTCGGGTTACAAGTAAATAGAAAATTGTGGATAAGGCGAGGGAAACTGTATTAAAGTCTCTCGGTTTTTATTCCTTTCCTACCCGTCTCTGTACCATTAAAAGATAACAGAGTAGATGGAACCGTATAGCAATAGTTAACACCAGGAAAAGTATAATGGCCCTACAGAATATCTAAACCTGGCTATCAAACTTCATAATTGTATGTACATTGCGAGTCTTTTCACTTTAAGGTGATTGTTGGACTCTGAGCATCTTTTTCCTGATTACAGCAAAAGATTCAAAGTTTAAGGTGTGCTAAATCTGAAAAAAGGAGTTCAATAGAATTTGTATCTGCAAATCAGAAAGAATATATGCTAACTAGACACTCATATTCCTCGTAATTGAGATATGGCTTAGGTGGATACAATTTCGGAACAGGATAGATTATTTATCCTACCACAATGACAAATAAACCTTCTATCGTTATACTCACTCTAGTTCCGGAACAGATTATAATTCATAGTAATACAATTTCAAAATACAGTACCAGGTAGAAAAAAGAGGAGACAAAATTCCTCATCTTTCTCTCTGGAGATCTTTAACAATTATTCAATGGGCTATAGTATGAAAAAGCATAAAGGTAGCTATTCAAAGTAAATATCACAAGTGATTAAGGAATAGTATAGTTTCATGTTTAATACTTATCCACAACTAGAAGGCGACATCAGAGTTCTCAAAAATGTTAGACATTACAGCACGAAATGATAACAAAAACACAAAGGCTTGGAAGATTCCCTGCTTTGTCAAGGCGCATCATATGTGGACAATTTTAACATAACTAATTCTTCCACCTGGATGTTGTGATCTACCGTGATCTAGAGCGAAAGAACGATTATCTGGCTATAGTAAACTCAATCATCCAAAACAATTTCTCAGAAAAGATGTACTTTAAAGATCTCTTAACAAAGAACACATCTATCATGAATCACAACCCATAGAAGGAAAGTTATTGCTTTGGCAAAGAATAGGACAGCCACTGTTAACTAGTAACTACTACTGAGGCTCACATCATTAATTCCATAAAGGGTATATCATCAAATAGTGTTCAGAATAAAGCTGAAATTGAGATGTTTACCTTAGACAAAAATCCATCTTTGGCTAGCTTGTAATTACTATCAGCATGATTCTTCGCCACCACACGTTCATCCACCCAAAATATATACCACTTGGACCAATCAACAGTCTTGCTGTAAGGGGCTTCACATAGTTTTCTGCTTCCTCCAGGTTTTCAAACATATTTACAATCTTATAAAGAAGGCAACAGGATAAATATGAACAGATAGAGAATGCTTTTACATACCCGATTAAACTGATGAGCGATCCACCGGATAATGCGATGGCAAATACTCCCCTCTCTTTGACAGAAGCTTCCGATAGTTCTGAAATATAGTCTGCTAGATCAGTTCTTAGTTCATCCAAATACTCATAAATCTTCACCTCTCTTCCATCTTCTTTAGCTCCAGAAAGAGCCATCCTTCACTGCACAAATCACAACACCAAGAAGTCAACTACAATTGGGACTAAAAGTTGTTTGATTCGTGAAACGTATAAAAAAGAAACAAACAACAACCACGCCTCAATCCCAAGCAAGTCGGGGGCTCAGCTATATAAATTTTCAAGGTCCATCTCTCTCCACTTATGTCCCCCTCCAGTCCAACATAATACAAAAATTAGTTTCACTAACACTAGAAATTTTCTAGTACATTTCTACTAGCATTTTGTAAAGATATGACAGTTAGAGCAAACTCAATCCCAAAAGTTAGCTCATGAGGGAAGGATTTTCCAAGTTTATAAAAGCAGACCACCAGTCCATTCCCCAACCTATTCGGGACTGACCCACTCTAATACCCACTTCACGTTCCAGGCGCAACTAGAGTATGGACCAAGAGTCCAAACAAGGATGGTCCTGGCACTGATACCGTGTAAAAATGTGTCAGTTGAGCCTAACTCAAACCCAAAAGCTAGCGCATGAGGGATAATTGTCCAAATCCATATAAGCAAACCACCGATTCATTCCCCAACCAATGTAGGATTCTAACCCACTCTAACTCCCCTTTCACGCCCAGGCAACTAGAGCGTGGACCTCTACCAGCTTGACGAATACATGCAAATCAATTAGTCAAAATACAGATGCACTAATTGTATGATTTCAAGAAAAGTTTAACCAAAATTACAGCTTTCTTCTTCTAGAAAATTCATTGTTCTTCTTGAAATCACTGAAGAAGTGTCAACACTAAGCAAAAAAAAACAATTTAGTAAAAAAACTTACATGTATACTCTGTACATTACATAACTAATGAAATCAAACAAGTAGTGCATGTGCAGTTTAAAACAAACAAAAAGGAAAAAACTGAAATCGATCAAGAAAATCAAGCACATGCACGTCAAGAAAGGTTGAAAAAAAATTCATTACAGACAAGACCCAGATCAGATAATTCTTGCTGCTTTCACCCTCTTCATCAGTTTTAACTTGGGGTTAACAAAGCCAAGCAAGTAAACTAAAAGTTGTATAAAAGAGAAAAAGGAACCAAAAATAAAAATTGTTGGAATGATATATCCATACAATATTATATTTGTGCAACAAGAACCACTGAAACCGAGAGAGAGAGAGAGACAGAGTGTCTTACAGAGGAGAAGGAAAAATGGGTATCAACAATTTCTGTAATATGTATACATGTCAACACCATATGACATAAGCTAAACTGAGTCCCAAGGCCACCTGAATTCACTACACACAAAAAATTTATACACCCTCCGTCCACTTTAACTTTTCGCTATTTCACTTCTCGAGATTAAACTATATAGACTTTGATCAACATTTTAAGATGTATTTTTTGATCATATTAATATGAAAATAATTGTAATTTATAGTATTTTTCATATAATTTTTGATCATTTATATTTTAAATTTAAAATATTAAATTAATCTACTTCAATTTAGATTTGAAATTTAGTCAAATTGACTTTCATGAAATGAAATGTGACAAGTAAAAATAAACAAAAAGAGTATTACAATACTTTCTATAGCAAATACTTTTTCGATCTCAATTTATGTGACATAATTAAAATATTAAGATTCGAATTTTTAAATTTTGACCATGAATTTTAATATAATAGCTTTAATTTTTTTTAAAAAAAATAATTACATATTTAAATACTATGTAAAAAATACTATAAATTATAAAAATTAACAATTCAATATATTTACTCAATCATTGGACATCTTTAAATTTTTAAACTTTAACCGTGAATTTTGGTATATCATACCCTTTTCCCTAAAACTTATGTAAAAAATATGATAAATTATTATAATTTAAAATATTTAAAAGGCATAAAAATAATTCAATAAAAAAAACTTAATTGACTATTGAAATTTCAATTATGTCATTTAATTGAGATAGAGTGAGTAGTAAATATACGCATAATTTTTTAAATATAATGTCTATTTAATACGAAGAACCTTAAAAGTTAAGGTAATAAATTGATGAATGTAAAGTGTTGCTATCGGTTGTTTAGCTTAATTCAGTACTTTTAACTTAAAATATGAATTTATATATAGAAATTTATAATAAACAATAGATTTAAATATAGAATTTAAAAATATAATAAACTTAATAAAAAACTGAAAAATTAATGTTATAATATTTAAATTTTAAATATAATTTATAGACGGACAATTTCTCCTGAATATAATATGAGTTTGGCATGACATAGAAGAGAATTTACTTTCTGGGGCTCCTCGTGCATACAACCATCAAAGACAAAAAAACGCAGAGCACTGTCTCTCCAAAGTAAACGGATGATGATCTATATCTGAAAAATCAGATAGGATATTATTGATAGGTTTGGTCAAGTGACCTCATATTATTAAAATTAATATTAAAAATATAAAAATTATTGAGAGAAAATCTCCCCCTAAACAAAACTCTTTAAACGTAGATGCTATTGTGTTATGGAATTAGAAGGAGAATCTTTAATTTATAAAAGTACAAAACCTTTCCTCCAAGAGAGAGGTTAGTCAGATATGGAAGATTTTATTTTTCCTTTTAGGAAAAGTAAAATCAATTATGGTAATACTTTGACTTTCCTTCAAAAGAAAAGTAAAATTCAAATATGGTAAGAAAATCAGGGCAAAACCCCCCAACAAATCTCTCCTTTTTGGCTTGCTTTTCTTGACAAAAATTTGATCCGTCTCTTCACATGCTTGATCTTCGTTCTTCACATAATCTTCACCATTGTTGCTTGACATGTTTAAAACTGAAACTCTTGCGGGTTAAAAATATTGAAGTCCTTTCGAGTTGAAAGTATTAGAGCCTTATTGAGTTAAAAATGAGCCCTTTGAAGGGTTAAAAATAAGTCTTTTACAGGGTTAAAAATGAGCCCTTTATAGGGTTAAAAGTGTTTTTGTTTTTAAAACTGTAGCAGCAAGATTGTTGAAAATATGACTAAAAAATGTCTCCACATGTAGTATTTTGGTCTCTTTTTTTGACAAAAAATCTTCACTTTCGCTGCATTGGTTGCAACTTTCATCTTGACATGTCTTCAATCTGAACCATCTGCTCATTAAACCTATTGGATTGTTGGATCATCAAAGCGTAGGATCATTGGACCCATTGAATCGTTGGATCATTTAACCTATTGGATCGTTGAATCATTGGACCCATTGGATCGTTGGCTCTGATACCACTTGAATCGTCGGATCATTGAACCCACTGGATCGTTCTGCTCTGATACCACTTGTTCGGATCGAAATTGAGAGGGCGTCATGCGGAAGCTATTAATTACAAACCGTCAAGGCGATAAATCAGATGACACATAGAACTTTACTAAAAAATATATTATTGATAGGTTTGGTCAAGTGACCTCATATTATGAAAACTAATATTAAAAATATAAAAACTGTTGAGAGAAAATCTCCCCCTAAACAAAACTCTTTAAACGACTACATTGTTGATGCTATTGTGTTGTGGAATGAGAAGGAGGATCTTCAATTTATAGAGGTACAAAACCTTTCCTCCAAAAAAGAGGTTAGCCAGATATGAAAGATTTTATTTTTTCTTTTAGGAAAAGTAAAACTAATTATGGTAATACTTTGACTTTCCTTCAAAAGACAAGTAAAACTCAAATATGGTAAGAAAATCAGGGCAAAAACCCCAATAGTTTGATGGGGTTCTACCTATCAGTGTTGTTTTTACTTTTAAGAGATTGCTACCATTACTACTGCATTCAAGTTTGTTATTTAACAAGAAAGAGAATAATTTTTTTTTTAGTAATAACTTATTTGAATTTGTTTATGCTTATAATTTGTATAGACTATTATCCATGAAGGTAGTGTATATATGAAGATGAAAATAAGAGAAAGCAAAAAAAATTAGGAGCATTTTCTTATCGATTAAACAAAAATTGATTAACCAAAAATCGATAACGAATAACTTATTGGTTTGGTTATCGATTTTGCATGTTTACAAATCAAAAATCGATAAACCAAATTGATAATATATAAAATTGAATCTAACCGACTGATGCATACCCCTACACACCTATATAAAGTGTGTTTTCCTAGATCTTCTGTTGAATTATCTATCAATTAATTACTCTTTGCTTTTTTCAATTTATATGACATACCTTATGAATTTTAATATACTCCTCATTTGTATTTTATGTATCTTTTTACTTCATTTTTTCAAGAAAAGAATGTTATTACTCTATTTATCCCAAGAGTATTCTAAAATATTCTTTTAGAAATTCAATATTAAAATTGAGAAATAATTTTTCTAATATTACTCAATTTTCAAAAAGTATTTAATAAACTATACTTGGTTTTTTTTTCCTTATTAATGGGTGCAAAAAAAATGAAGGAACAATTAAATTGAGATGGAAGGAGTATTCTCTATATTTAGTGCTTTTTTGATCCAATATGTTAACTGATATGATTAAAAATCACAAGATGTAAAGGATATATTCATATATTATATATATATTTGGTTCATAATCATAAAATATAAAATAAATTATTTTTTAAAATTTTATGTGCAATCATTATTCGTTTAGACATGTGATATCAAATTACACATCGATTTTGAAATTAAATTTTTGTTTGGACATGTATAGATTTTTTTAAATTGTATTTTTTTCTCATAAATACGAAAATTTCACATACTGTGAACGATCAAAGTTTATTCAATTCTTATACAATCTTATCAAATGAGCAAACTATAGTTCATAAATAAGATATCAGAATATTTCAGGTCATCGCATTAATATATCACATATTTCCATGTTTTTTCTATAAATAAATATTCACGATTTCAAACTTTCAAGTACACAAAATTTTATAAAGATCCACTAGTCAAAAATATTAGCAACTAGTACTTCTTTAATATAATCCTTTCACATGGTATAGAGAATCTCTTCACATTGAGCATAATTCTTTTTTTGTAAAATTTAAAATGATGATTTTTTACATATAAAATATAGACTTATAGGTTAAGTTTTACATTTAAAATAAAATAAAATCATGATTTGAAATCCCACATATTTTTTGGAGAATTGGTACATGATTCAAATCTCATGTCTAAATACTGATTTGAAATTATGACTTCATATCAGTGTTTTTAAAAGCGTTTTCGGTGCAAGTCCCAAGAAGAATCTTAGACGGGGTGTAACAAAAATGCTTCAGGATACAAATAAAAAGTGTAGATCCATAGAGGGTATGCTCTTGAATTTGGAGCATAAGCCCTGAGCGTAAAAGCATACGCTCCTGAGGGCAAATGAAAGGTGTAGATCCATAGGGCGTATGCTCTAGAATTTGGAGCATAAGCTCTGAGCGTAAAAGCGTTCGCTCCTGAGGGCAAATGAAAGATGTATATCCATAGAGATTTTGACCGTAAGCCTTGGCATAAAAGCGTACGTTCCGGATGATAAAAAAATTAATTTTTATTGTTTTTAAAAGTGTTTTTGCAATAAACTATATTTTTATTATTAGTGTAATGATATTTATACTTTATGCTACATGTTTTCATGTGTTTGTACGCCTGAAATTGATAGGATAGAAATTCCTTAAGCATTATATAGTCTGATGCAAGTTTATCTATTTTTTGTCATTTCTCTTACACTTTTTATCTTTCTTCTTTTTTGAAATATATAAACACTAATCAGTGTAAATGTTAGTTAAGGGTGGGAAGGACTAGTAGATATAGAGATCGATAATGAAATAAATGATGATTTCATTTTAAAGATTATCTCAGCTATTATCATTTTTGTGTTATAACCTTTCTCAAATAATAATTATACTAATATTTTTATATATATATATATATATTGATGATTTAGTTGAATTTATTTACAAAATTATTGAAAATTTTACTTTTTCTTATTTTTTAGTAATAAAATTATATTATTGAAGACATACAATATATACGCCTCGTAGATTCATGAGACTTATGTTCCTTGTTTCGGAGTCTACATCCAGTACTACATAAAATGCTTCGCATCACACTCTCGCCTTTTAAAATACTGCTTCATATTCCATGTCCAAGCACAAGCTAAGACACATAAAATAAAATGAAGAGATCAATTTTCTTTTTACTGTGCGTAAAAAGAATGACATGCTTTCTCATATTTAGAAGCAATTAAACTTTTAAACTTTCTATTTCATTTTTCACGATTTGATTTTATAATCATGTAAATGTTATGACTTGTTTTAATTCTTAGGTTTAAAATTCTTTCTTTCTTTTTTTAATCTTCATCTCAATCAAACACCAACACATAAATTTAACATGAGGGAGTAAATAATTAGTACTTAATTTAACTTTATATCTGCAAAGAAACAAAGAGCAAAGGTAAAAGCTATTTAAGATCATACTTTAATTTGGTGATAGTACTGATTTAGCAACACTTGTTCAAGTATTAGTTTGACAAGTGAGTTGCACCATTTTCATTTGATTATTTCGGTGTAAGGTGATTGATTATCTTCCCTTCTTTTAGTTTAGTTTTCTTTCTTTTTATATCTTTTTTTATCCATCTTTAGCTTCTTTTTTCTTTTTCAGTCTTCCCATTTAATTTTGCTGTCTCCATAAAACCAGCTATTTGTCCCTTTTTACAAGTCAGGAAAATGTGCCTTACATGTCAATTCCTTAATTCTTCATTGAAACCATTGGCTAAACTATATTGTGAATAAAATTCTCCCTTCTACCAAAAAAATAAGGAAAAATCTCAATGTTTTCAGGTCAAACCTCATATATAAATCTAACCATAGATAGAATTATGGGTGTTTTTGGTAAAAAGGAAAATGTTTCTGTAACACCCCAAACTTTCAAGCTAAGATTCCAATTGTTTTTCGGGTGTAATTAGACTTGAACTCGGAAAATTTTATTTTAACTAGGTGTTATGATCAAGCACTATGTGTGGGGAGAGCTTTGGATGTGAATTAAGGTTTTAAGGAACCCCTAGCACAAGTTAAGTTGAAAGCTTCTCTACAGGGTGAGTTTTCGTATAACCTTCTAACTAGGGTCAACTTCAAATGATAATAACTCCTAGAATATAAAGATTTAGGTGTCCTATGACACACCAAATTAAAGGTCTTCGAGTCTTCTTTCTAACACCACTGACTGCGCATTAATCCGAATCTGGAGTAAAATGTTATGACCAGTTTACCAAGAAGACGTCTGTCTGACCAGAAGTCCATCGAATTTTGAGAGTTAAAATGGAAGAGAAAATGATCCATTTTCTGAGAAAACGGTCCATTTTCTGAGAAAACGGTCCATTTTCTCAACCGTTTCCAGGACCAGAAACTCAAAAATATCACTGAGTTAAAACGCTTAAGAAAACGATCCGTTTGTGGCCAAAACAGACCGTTTTGGCGACCATTTTGAACGCGTTTTTCCTTCCTAACCTAATCCAGATTTTAATTAGAATTTTCTATAAGTAGGACTCCTAGGTTATTGTTATGGGAATTACTTCTTTTAAGGATGTTTTGGTCCTTTCCTTATCCAAGATCCGTCCCCCACCCATTCTAAATATCCCTAAACCTTGTAAGGCACGAATTAAGTTCAGAAAAGTGCGTTACTCTTCTCCTCAAGATTTCTAGAAGCAACAGCGCTTAGGGTTCACAGTTCAAAGGCAAAACTCAAGGCCTTCTTCAAGGTTTCTTCCTCAAACTCTAAGATCAAGGTATGTAAAGTAAATCCTTCAGCGTGGGAATCCTGTTCTCCCCACAATCAAGTTCAATTTTAGTTTCATTCCACGAATCAAGTTAGGGTTTTTGAGAAGTCAAGATCCTTAAGTTTAATTCCTTATCTCTTGATACAAATCTTTGAATATTCCATGCTTATTATCAGAAATTATATGAATTTGGATTCTCTTCCCTGGATTGATTTTTAGTTCATGTCTATTGAATTTTTCAAGAATCTTTGTTAATTTCCTCTTATGAATTTGAAAGTCTAATTGATGTTTTAAAGAGATTATTTACGTTTTTCTGAAAGTTTGTTTAAAAGTTACAAGTTTAAGTTCATGAAAAGTTTATAAAGAATCTTTATGTTATTATCATGTCTTGAAAAGAGAAAAAGGTTATCGTATCTTGAAAGGTAAAAGAAAGTTATAAGGATTTAGAGCCAAGGCTCACAAAGATAGATATGTTCATTGATTACGCTCAAACTACACCTCAATTTAAGAAGCGCAAGCGATCGTTGTCAAATATATAACCCAACAAGGTTGGGGTCGAATCCCACAGAGAATATGGTGATGATTAAGACTTTAGTGAATTAGTTGACTATTCGTCAATCGTTTCCAGTAAATAAAGGGGGGTTTGTGTAACAAATCGTAAACAAAATAAACAATTAACTTATGGAAAAATCAGTAGGAGAGAATGAACTAGGGGTGTGTTCACCATGGCGTTGTAACAATGTCGATTTTAGGCTTAATTGGGTTCTTCCTATATGCTTGTCACGATGTGATTGCGTCAATTGTATCGTCTAAACGTCTCTCGACCAAATAAACAAATTTCCTTTTCTATTCTTTCGACCTCGAAAAGATGTGCTTTTTAGCTTAGCAATCCTAACATCAAGTAGAGTAATCCAGTTACGGCATTATTCTTTAAGACGAGAGTTTGTAGTCTCGAATCCTTGTTGTTAATCAAGTTTTCCCGGTTTAAATCTCTTTACTCAAGCAAACTAAACCTAGGCATGTTCTAATGTTTGCAACCACTAGAAAACGTGACATAAAGTATGATTAACAACGTGACAATACATATATCGAACCCAACGCTACCCGGAATCTATATTGCTACGTTTGCCGCCATGGCTCCCACAACCCTAGTTGCGGGAGTTTTAGTTACTCATGCTATACAGAAAAGAGAAGAGAATTGAATTCATAATAAGGAGAAGAAGTTCTTACAATATAATGAAAACCACTCTTCAATCTCCAAGAACAAGAGAAACCAAGAACTCAAGAACGAATCAAGAACAATAATGTTAATTCAAGAATCGTGTTCTTGCTCTCGAAAACTAACTAAAAACGTGTTTGAAATAATGGGAGAAAAAATTTCTAACATAAACCTAACATAGGGTATTTATAGGAGTCAAAGAAACCAAATCCAAAACGGGCTAGGAATCCCCAAAAACGCGGGTCGCCGCCTGAGTCACTGCCTAAGCGTGACGGTCAGGCTGACGGACCGTCAAGGCAGTGACGGACCGTCGCCTGGACCGTCACTGCTAGGCAGTGGTTCAACCTGGAGGTCTGCCTTGGTGTGACGGTCCCAGTGACGGACCGTCACATGTGTGACGGCCCGTCACTCAGGCCGTCACTCTTAGGCAGAACTTCGTTTTTCTCGTATTTTCTTCCGTTTTCGTGTTTGCTTCCATTTCCTACAAATACAACATAAAAACATCAAAAACAACAATGGTTGCTTGAAAACGTACGATTGTTCTTAGTAAAAAGGAGTCGAAAGTGACGTAAATTAGCGTCACATCAACACCCTCAACTTAAAACGTTCGCTTGTCCTCAAGCAACATAACATAAAACAATAATACGACTCTACTAAGAACACAAACTCATGTCTATAGCAACTCATGTTCATTCAAACTTATTCAATTAAATCATGCTCCCTTGTAACACACGAATGTATGAAACACTAACTTGCAAGGATCCAAACATGTCATTCCGATATGATAGAACATTATGCATACACACCCGCAGCTATTCTAACAATCAATAGACAATATAGCCATCTTGGTGCCCTCACCACAAAGAAATCCCACACACAAGATTTGGGACTAGGTAAGCGCTCACACTCACCAACGATTTCAAACAATGCACATGCGATACCATAGGCTTGCCCTTACTATTCTATTTCAGTTCTTCAGAAAGCCGCTCAAGATCACTACAGGACTTGTTTTGGCTTGTAATGAGGCTTCAGGTGCAGGTAGGATACATTTAGGGGTTAGTGACTAAGCCCTCCTTAGAACCATTTACATCTTATCACCACATAACTTCACTTTATCCATCCTTAGTCACCTTTTTATTTCCTTGATTCTAGATACAGGTGCGGCCTCTTTATTGACAATTCTTTTCGTTTCTTTTTCGATCTTTTTCATCTTTCTTTATTTTTCTTTTCTTTTCTTAGGCGCACACCCGGATTTTCATTCTATTCAACAACAATCCTCTCCATGCTCTTTTTCTTCTCTTTTACCACTGTAGTAGCCACCCTCAACTTAGGCTGGTTGCCTACGTCAAGGTGCACAATGTCCATTGGTAGGACCAGGGCAAAAACATGGTTTACCTCTATAGTAGCCACCCTCAACTTAGACTGATTGCCTGCGTTAAGGTGCACGATGTCCAAGGAAGGACCAGGGCCAAGATAGGGATTCAAAGTTAAACAGGAATGGTGACAGGTTATTGAAAGAATAAGGTCAATTATGGCTCAAACAGGGATCAAAAGGGATTATTTGTATTTGGACGGTCATATAGGCTAAGTGGACTGCATCAAAAAGGGCCTGTGATCCTTTCCTAAGCAACCAAACTTCAAACTTAACAAAATAGACCGGGCAAGTTCTAGATGCATGCACAGAGTAAGAATTTATGACAATAAATCTCACACACTCTTAGCACCAAGAAACTATATCGCTACCAACTATCAAACAACCGCTCGGCTTAAGCATACTCATTCTAATCATATTCACACAATGACATTCAAGGATCCAGACAGTCAATTGTTTCAACATAAGCTCAAAACCAGAAAATTTTTCAAGGGCCTCGTTTTTAGACAAGAACAACGCATGCTTGCTATAGACACTAAAAAAAATTTTAAAAAAAAAAAAAATTTTAAAACAACAACCTAAACATGCCGGTTCTACTAGATAGCACACCGTAGGGAAAAGAAATCGGCAACAAAAACCCTCGGTGGTGACTCACAGATTTCCCAACACCCTCAACTTAGACTCATGCATTGTCCCCAATGCATACATATGAAAACTAAAAGCTGTGAGAATAAAGGAATACCTGTGAAGTCGATATGACTCAGAATCTGGAATGATGTTGGAGACCGCCTGGGTCTCCAAAACAAGAGAACTCAATGGAGTGTGGCGTTCCAGCTTCCTCTTTGGGCTCCATCGCTAGTCGCGACAACTTCTTCGCTCTTTCTTTGCAGATTCTCTTGCGGTGTTTTCGTTTTCTCGATTTACTTTCACCGCCTGCCTCTACATATCTACGCTCTCGCGCCATACTTTTTACAACAGCTAGAGTCTCGACCAAACACTTCTCCTCAAGGTGCACATCCGCAGGAGGTTCCTCAATGGCATTCATGATCGCGACCACTCTCATGTCACTTGGTCGCTTCATCAGCTTGGTTACATCAAACTTGACCAATTCATTGTTCAATCGGAAGGTCAGCTCGTTTTTCTCCATGTCAACCAACACTCTCGCCGTAGCTAACAATGGTCGCCCCAAGATGATAGGAACTTCAAAATCTACTTCGCAATCCAGGATCACAAAGTCAGCAGGGAAGATAAGCTTACCGATCTTCACTAGCACATCAGACAATACTCCAACAGGTCGTTTTATCGAACGATCAGCCATCATCACTCTCATGGACGTTGGTTTAGGAGGTCCCAAACCCAATTTGTCATACACTGCTAGCGGCATCAAATTTATACTAGCCCCAAGATCACACATAGCTCTTCCGAAGTTGAGCTTCCCGATGGTACATGGAACAGTGAACGCACCTGGATCTCCTTTCTTTTCCACTAATGATCTAGAGGAAATAGCGCTGCAGTGATGGAGGTTGTCTTCCGGCTCAAAGCTTACCGTCCGCTTCTTTGTAATCAAGTCCTTCATGAACTTGGCATAACCGGGCATTTGTTCTAGAGCTTCCACCAAAGGTATGTTTATCGAAATTTCTTTCAACATGGTCACGAAGTTCAGGAACTTGCCATCGTCAGCTTTCTTTTTCAAACGCTGTGGGAACGGAGGTGGTGGTCGAGGCATCATCGTTGGAAGCTTTTCAGCTTCCTTACATTTATTCGCAGGCTTTGGAATGTCCTCTTCCTCTACCGCCTGATCATCTTTTGCAGCCTCACCTTGTGCATGAATTACCGGATGTGATTCCGGTAATATTTTTCCGCTTCTAGTGGTGATTGCCATGCAGCTTGCGTCATTTTTCGGATGGGTGGTGTCGCTCGGCAAAGTACCCGGTTTCCTTGGGTTTAGAGATGCCGAGATGTGACCCACTTGCTGCTCTAGTTGCTTGATAGCGGTTGAGTGTGACTCCACTACCAGACTCAATGATGATAACTCATTCCGCATTGCCTTTACCCCAGAGTCAGTCGATTCCACCTTAAGCAGCATCTTTGCCATCATATTCTCAAGTTTGGATGTCTCAGCCTCGCTGCCTGCTTTGTCCCGATTGCTAGGTGGTATATACAACCCACCTCTATCGGTGTTGTTCCTCCAGCTTCCTTGGTCGCGATTTTTGTAGCCACCATTCTCATAGTGGTTTGGATAGTTCCGACCTTGGTTTCCTTGGCCATTGGCCTGGAAACCCCCCACATAATTCACGTCCTCAGTTTCTATACCTTGGGAACTGGCAACCTGTACCTTCTCCATACTTCCTGACGTCAAGTGCTTTGTCAGGAGATCTAACTGTGTTTTCAGGTGCGCCATGTCTTGGTCGCGTTCCTCCTCTTTCCTACGCTGCTCAGCTGACATACCAACTGTGTAGGTGCTAGCTGCAACCTCTGAATCTCGTGTATGCCAGGCTCTGTTGGTCTTGGTGAGCCTGTCCAACGTAGTTGTGGCCTCAGCAAAAGAAAGTCCCATGAATGCACCACCTGCTGCATTGTCTAACGTCGGCTTTGTAGCCGAATTTAATGCCCTATAGAATGTCTGCATCAAGACGTTGTCGGCCAATTGATGGTTCGGGCACTGTGCCAGCTTCTTCTTAAATCGCAACCAAGTCTCGTGCAGTGCTTCGTGTGGTTGCTGCCTGAAGTTACTAATCTCATCCCTCAACTGTATCATCCGAGAGGGAGGAAAGAACCTTTCTAGGAAAGCTTCTCTCAACTCTCCCCACGTTGCGATAGAGTCGGGGGCCAATTCTGTCAACCACAATGCTGCCTCATCAGACAGAGACAACGGAAACAACCTGAGCCTGATCGCTGTCTGACTCACGCCTGGCAGCTCGAATGATTTGCATATGCCCACGAAGTTCATCAAGTGCTGGTTTGCATCGTTGCCAGCAACACCGCGGAACACTCCTCTCAAGTTCAACAGCTGTATCATCGTGCTAGTGATGTTGAACTTGGCTCCGGGCGGTAGCGGTGGAACAATAATGGCGCCCGTCGCGCCAGCTCCATCTAAATCAAGCTCATCATCATTCCGTGCACCATCGTCCTGCAGACCACCAGCATTCAGGTTTTGTTGGGCCTGCAGTTCAGCAGCGAGCCTTGCTGCCTCTAGTTGTGCGGCCATGTTCTGCCTCAATGTTCTAGCAAGTTCGGGGTCGTAAGGTATAATTTGTTTCCCCGAACTTCGGGTATTATGCATGCACAACTTTGTACCCTGTCAAAACAAAAACAACAAACAAACGTAAAGCAGGAAATTATAACAAAAAGTCAAATAAACACCAAACTTAATCAAAAACCGTATTCCCCGGCAACGGCGCCATTTTTGATTACGCTCAAACTACACCTCAATTTAAGAAGCGCAAGCGATCGTTGTCAAATATATAACCCAACAAGGTTGGGGTCGAATCCCACAGAGAATATGGTGATGATTAAGACTTTAGTGAATTAGTTGACTATTCGTCAATCGTTTCCAGTAAATAAAGGGGGGGTTTGTGTAACAAATCGTAAACAAAATAAACAATTAACTTATGGAAAAATCAGTAGGAGAGAATGAACTAGGGGTGTGTTCACCATGGCGTTGTAACAATGTCGATTTTAGGCTTAATTGGGTTCTTCCTATATGCTTGTCACGATGTGATTGCGTCAATTGTATCGTCTAAACGTCTCTCGACCAAATAAACAAATTTCCTTTTCTATTCTTTCGACCTCGAAAAGATGTGCTTTTTAGCTTAGCAATCCTAACATCAAGTAGAGTAATCCAGTTACGGCATTATTCTTTAAGACGAGAGTTTGTAGTCTCGAATCCTTGTTGTTAATCAAGTTTTCCCGGTTTAAATCTCTTTACTCAAGCAAACTAAACCTAGGCATGTTCTAATGTTTGCAACCACTAGAAAACGTGACATAAAGTATGATTAACAACGTGACAATACATATATCGAACCCAACGCTACCCGGAATCTATATTGCTACGTTTGCCGCCATGGCTCCCACAACCCTAGTTGCGGGAGTTTTAGTTACTCATGCTATAAAGAAAAGAGAAGAGAATTGAATTCATAATAAGGAGAAGAAGTTCTTACAATATAATGAAAACCACTCTTCAATCTCCAAGAACAAGAGAAACCAAGAACTCAAGAACGAATCAAGAACAATAATGTTAATTCAAGAATCGTGTTCTTGCTCTCGAAAACTAACTAAAAACGTGTTTGAAATAATGGGAGAAAAAATTTCTAACATAAACCTAACATAGGGTATTTATAGGAGTCAAAGAAACCAAATCCAAAACGGGCTAGGAATCCCCAAAAACGCGGGTCGCCGCCTGAGTCACTGCCTAAGCGTGACGGTCAGGCTGACGGACCGTCAAGGCAGTGACGGACCGTCGCCTGGACCGTCACTGCTAGGCAGTGGTTCAACCTGGAGGTCTGCCTTGGTGTGACGGTCCCAGTGACGGACCGTCACATGTGTGACGGCCCGTCACTCAGGCCGTCACTCTTAGGCAGAACTTCGTTTTTCTCGTATTTTCTTCCGTTTTCGTGTTTGCTTCCATTTCCTACAAATACAACATAAAAACATCAAAAACAACAATGGTTGCTTGAAAACGTACGATTGTTCTTAGTAAAAAGGAGTCGAAAGTGACGTAAATTAGCGTCACATCATTCATGATACGATATTTTGAATCAAGTATGATTTTTCAGAAAGTATTTTAAGACTTATGTTATGAGCATATAGTATATTTTTGGGAGAACTATTTAGCACCGAGAAGAGTATGGGTTTAGACAACACATGCCCCAAAACTACGTTGTCACCGTAGGATAGGGTCGTCTGCAAATAGGGCAACTCCTTTATTACTTATAGCCTTCGGACTCAGCTTTGGGATCCCCAAAATATGTTTTATCTTATACCCTGGCAAGGTATAGGATGGCTCTGTCAACAAGGGAAAGTCATTGGGTTCTGGCAACGTGAACAAGACATTGTACTCCATGTTGCTCACATGATTTATGTCGGTTAAGAGAAACTCTCAAAAAAGAAAACTTACTTATTTTGAGAAAACATATGATTGGCCGAGGCCACCAGTTTAAAGGAAGTTTTATGAAGCATTGTTTTCAAGTTTTTTCCAGACTTCAGTTATTCAGTTTTCACTTTCAGTTTTAGTTTTAAAAAAATATTTTAATAAAATTTTACTTATATTACTTTAAGTTTCAGCATTCAGGTCAGTAATTCTTATTTTCAGTTATTCATATCTGTCTATGGGTATATTATTCATGTCTCAGTTTTTCAGCTTTATCCATCCAGATATTAGTATTGTTTCACTTTTCTGCTTTACATACCAGTACATTCAAAGTACTGACGCTTCTTTTTGGCGCTACATTATTGGATGATGTAGCCTCCAACTTTCAGATATGCAGGTTCCTGAGTAGACTCTTTAGTAGGCTATGCCATCAACTTGAGTGAGTTCTCATTATTTCCGAGGATTTAGCAGTATACCAGTCATCAGTTTGTTCTATTACATAAAGGTAGTTGTATTCAAAATATAATAGAGACTTCATAGACAGAGTCAAGTCAAGTCAGTTGTAACTAGTTTTTTTTTTTAAATATTTTATTATTTCAGTTAATATAAGTTTATATTATTTTATTTCATCTTTATACAAAGGTTAGCCCATATTTTTTAGCTTTCGCATTTTGTTTCATTAAGAGTTCAACTTTATGAATTGTATGCCATACCAAGTGGTTCTCTCGGGCCATTCATGGTTTTGGGTGCCGGTTACGTTCAGGGTGTAGGCTTGGGGCATGACAAACTTGGTATCAGAGCACAGATTTCAAGTGTCCTAGGAAGTCTATGAAGCCGTGTCAGTAGGATCTTGTTTATGATTGTGAGGGTCCCACTTCTATAAATGAGAGACTACAGACATTTAAGAAAAGTTTCTCATTCTTTCTTACTTTATATCGTGCATCAAAGTTGTCCCCTAAGAAACTCATACAAGTTCGTGCGTTGTTCCAAGTTTCTCCAACCATGCATCATCTTCGAGGTGGTAGAAGCAGTAAATCTCAGACTCCTATCAAGGTGATTTTTCCAGATAGATCCCGCTGAAAGGTAAGAGGTTGCACAAGGGCTTGAGTAGAGCCCATTAATGCATTTACGTCCATCGATTCAAAAGATTGCACCTTTGTTCTTATGCATCGTGCATTAGAGACAGAATAAGATAAGTATCCGGACCTTTCTCTTAGCCTTATTTCAGAAAGCACCTTTAAGTGGGATGAAAGTATGTGTTTGGAGTTGCAAGTAGTGGTGTGACCCGGGAATAGTGTGAGTGATGGGGTGATATGTTCTTAAGTATTGGTTGAATTGTAGTAAGTGTGGTGTAGATTTTATGGTAGTATTTAGAGGAGGAGTTGCTTGTTATAGTGTTTGAGAACTTGTCAATGTATGAGTATATATCATATATATAGGCTCCGAATGAAAGTAAAGAGTAGTTAAGAATGGATAGAACTAGGCTACACTTTGTAGCTTTAAGGAAGAACACTTTGATGTTTATAGAGTTATGAAGCTAGTTTAGACAGATGATCAAACGAGTAGTAGTATGTGTGAAATAAATTTGTGCGACCATTTAATTTAAGTGTTAGGTTTATAAGTTTGAGTCGTGACGGATCACTGAGGTAGAAAAAAAAAGTTAATTTTGGGAATTTAATTTATATATGTTGATGTGGCGTTTGTGAGAAGTAAGTTGTTAAGTGTGAATATGTTAGATGAAACTTTTAGGTAAGATGTGAAGGTCTTGGCTAAGTCTAGAGGTTAGAAAAGATAAGATGGTGAGTATGTGGGGTCATGAGTGGTAAGTGTCATGTGTGGCTTAGCTAGTGGGTTGGTATTGTGAAGTGTGAAAGAAGATAAGGCGGTGTAGAGAGTGTCCCTAAGGAAAAAATTGAGGAATCTATAGATGGTTAGTGTTGAGTATTTTGAGTATGGTGATGCTCCCGTTGATTTTTGAGGGAATAGTTTAGTGTATAAGCTTAGTTTGCATACTTAAGTTATCAACTTTGGAACTAAGGGGGAGATGGTGAGTTGTTAAGCAAAGACTAGTCTTAGTGTCATTGAGTTTTTCTTTAAGAGATTTGGGCTTGGGTATGTCCGTGTTTTACCTGGCATGCGTATTTCCTTTCTATGTTAGTTGAGACATTACTCTACCTCAGCTTTTGTGTGTTAACACTTCCTCTCCCGATCCATGATTAGTCCCTAGGGGAAAGAAGAGAAAACCTTACCTATGTTGTGAACTCCTAAGCACGTTCCATAACATCCAAGTCATAATGTTCATGCTCAAAAGAATTTATGTTCTTGTCCACTTTAATAAATATCTTAACTTTGAGTTGCAACATCTTCACTCTTGTTTGAAGCCGAAGCGTATGGCAGAATTGATAATGGTTTCATTTGTTCTTTCATTTTAGAGTTACCCATCATTCGAGGACGAATGATCCCAAGGGGGAGATATTGTAACACCCCAAACGTTCAAGCTAAGATTTCAATCATTTTTCGCGTGTAATTAGACTTGAACTCAAAAGATTTTATTTTAACTAGGTGTTATGGTCAAGCACTATGTGTGGTGAGAGCTTTGGATGTGAATTAAGGTTTTAAGGAACCCATAGCATAAGTTAAGTTGAAAGTTTCTCTATCGGCTGAGTTTTCGTATAACCTTCTAACTAGGGTCAACTTCAAATGATCATAACTCCTAGAATATAAAGAGTTAGGTGGTCTATGACCCACCAAATTAAAGGTCTTCGCGTATTAATCTGAGTCTGGAGTAAAATATTATGACCAGTTTACCATGAAGACGTCTGTCTGACCAGAAGTCCATCGAATTTTGAGAGTTTAAATGGAAGAGAAAATGATCCATTTTCTGGGAAAACAGTCCATTTTCTCAACCGTTTCCAGGACCAGAAACTCAAAAAAATCACTGAGTTAAAACGCTTAAGAAAACGATCCGTTTGTGGCCAAAACAGACCGTTTTGGCGACCATTTTGAACGCGTTTTTCCTTCCTAACCTAATCCAGATTTTAATTAGAATTGTCTATAAGTAGGACTCCTAGGGTATTGTTATGGGAATTACTTCTTTTAAGTCTTTTTAGGGTGTTTTGGTCCTTTCTTCATCCAAGATCCGTGCCCCACCCATTCTAAATATCCCTAAGCCTTGTAAGGCACGAATTAAGTTCAGAAAAGTGCGTTACTCTTCTCCCCAAGATTTCTAGAAGCAACAGCGCTTAGGGTTCACAGGTCAAAGGCAAAACTCAAGGCCTTCTTCAAGGTTTCTTCCTCAAACTCTAAGATCAAGGTATGTAAAGTAAATCCTTCAGCGTGGAAATCCTGTTCTCCTCACAACCAAGTTCAATTTTAGTTTCAATCCACGAATCAAATTAGGGTTTTTGAGAAGTCAAGATCCTTAAGTTTAATTCCTTATCTCTTGATAGAAATCATTGAATATTCCATGCTTATTGTCAGAAATTATATGAATTTGGATTCTCTTCCCTGGATTGATTTTTAGTTCATGTCTATTGAATTTTTCAAGAATCTTTGTTAATTTCCTCTTATGAATTTGAAAGTCTAATTGATGTTTTAAAGAGATTATTTACGTTTTTCTGAAAGTTTGTTTAAAAGTTACAAGTTTAAGTTCATGAAAAGTTTACAAAGAATCTTTATGTTATTATCATATCTTGAAAAGAGAAAAAGGTTATCGTAGCTTGAAAGTTTATGAAAGTTATAAGGATTTAGAGCCAAGGATCACAAAGATAGATATGTTCATGATACGATATTTTGAATCAAGTATGATTTTTCAAAAAGTGTTTTAAGACTTATGTTATGAGCATATAGTATATTTTTGGGAGAACTATGTAGCATCGAGAAGGGTATGGGTTTAGACAATACATGCCTCAGAACTACGTTGCCATCGTAGGATAGGATCGTCCAGAAATAGGGCTACTCCTCTATTATTTATAGCCTTCGAGCTCAGCTTTGGGATCCCCAAATTGTGTTTCATCTTATACCCCGGTAAGGTATAGGATGACTCTGTCAACGAGGGCAAGTCGTTGGGTTCTGACAACGTGGACAAGATGTTGTACTCCATGTTGCTCACATGGTTTATGTCGGTTTAGAGAAACTCTCCAAAGATAAAACTTACTTATTTTGAGAAAACATATGATTGATCGAGGCCACCAGTTTAAAGGAAGTTTTATGAACCATTGTTTTCAAGTTTTGCCCAGACTTCAGTTATTCAGTTTTCAGTTTCAGTTTTAGTTTTAAGAAAATATTTTAAGAAACTTTACTTATATTACTTAAAGTTTCAGCATTCAGGTCAGTCATTCTTATTTCCAGTTATTCAGATCTGTCTATGGTTATATTATTCATGTCTCAATTTTTCAGCTTTACCAGTCCAGATATTAATATTGTTTCACTTTACTACTTTACATACCAGTACTTTCAAAGTACTGGCGCCTCTTTTTGGCGCTACATCATTGGATTATGTAGCTTCTAGCTTTCAGATATGCAGGTTCCTGAGTAGACTCTTTAGTAGGCTATGCCATCAGCTTGAGTGAGTTCTCATTATTCCCGAGGATTTAGCAGTATACCAGTCATCAATTTGTTCTGTTACATAAAGGTAGTTGTATCCAGAATATAGTAGAAGCTTCATAGACAGAGTCAAGTCAAGTCAGTTGTAACCAATTTTTTTTTTAAAAAAACATTTTATTATTTCAGTTAATAAAAGTTTATATTATTTTATTTCATCTTTATACAAAGGTTAGCCCATATTTTCCAGCTTCCACATTTTGTTTCATTAAAAGTTCAGCTTTATGAATTGTATGCCAGACCAAGTGGTTCTCTCGGGCCATTCATAATTTCTGGTGTCGATTACGTTCAGGGTGCAGGCTCGGGGCGTGACAGTTTCTGTGCAAAATATTTTTCTGAAAAATAAGTAAGTTTTTTAATCTTTTTTTTAATGCTTGGTATTTAAGTAAGCAAAAATATTATCCAAAACTATTTGTATATAATAACACAAATACTATGGGTGATGTAGGGGTGTGAGTGTGGTGGGAATGGTGTAGGGTTGGGGGTAGAATATGTATAATCTACGCAAAAGTCATTTTTCTTATTTTTAAGAAACTTATTTTTTGAGAAAAAAATATATTCCAAAAATTTTAACCTATCAAATATAAAAAAAACTAATAAACATTTTCTAAAAAATATTTTTCACGTGCCAAACACACCCTAGATACTTCTTTTATTATTTTTGAATGAAAGGGAGAGGCATAATGTAGAGATATTATGGCCTCAATGGCCTCTATTGTTAGAAGTCTTGATAGTAACATGCATTTACAGTAATATGAATATTGAACTGTGTTTCAAACCAATCATCAACCTTTTTCTAATACTTTTGGATGCTTTCATATAATGGGGTTTGAATCTCTTGATACTTAAGTTTGTGCAATTCACTTTATTTGAAGTCCTTTGAATGATTAGTATGTATAGACTAGACTTGTTTCTCTTTTCCCTTTGAGTGCTTGAATTATGACGAAGGGTAATATAGTAGTAGCGGATCCAGGATTTTCATAACTTAGTGAGTTTGAAAAACAAAAATGTAATAAACTTGAAATCTCAAGGTGAATTTTGAACTCCTTAGCCACTAAGCCAACCTCTAATCTTATATCAAGGAGGTTCAAAATCTATATCTATATATAAAAAATATAAAAAAATATATTTCATATATAGTGTAATTTTTTTCGAGGGGGTTCGAGTGAACCCCTGAGTACCCTCTAGATCCGCCACTGAACATATTGCGTGAAGTACTTCACATTCATAAGAATCCTAGGAATAGGGGTGTGGGTGCAACTATTTAGTTATAGTTCTTGTGAATTGAATATGTTTTACGTGAAATATTTATGTGTAAAAAATTATTTAAATTGTGACAAATGATAGTTTTGCACCCATAATAAAAATCTTATAGATTGAAATCATCAAATTTAAATTATGAATTATCTTTTCTTGAGAAGGACTGCACCTCAAAAAGATATGAGGACTGATTTCACCATTTAAGCTCATGATTTATAGATAGCAAGAAAATAATTTTATCGCTATTCTAGAACTTTTCATTGCGTGCCTGCATGATTTCGATGCATTAAGTTTTTTTTTCATTTTTTACAAGAACCAAAAATTGTCACCTTTCATAATGTTTGTATAGGACAAATCAAATCATGTCAGTCATCATTTTCTTCAGTTTCCGCCAACCCCACCACCAATAACATAAAATGAAAAAAGAAAAAAAAAAGAAGGATAAATGATGAATATATCAGTCATTTTCAAAGTAGAAAAGATAACATGTAGAGATTTCAACAAATGAAAACCCCACATAATGACATATCAAGACTTCCTCTACCCCAGTTTCAGGAATCTAACATTATCAACTCCATTTAATTTTTAAAATTTATGATGGAGACATTACACATTGATTTACTCCATTTGGGAAAGAAAGCATGATTATGATGGAACCATGATCAATATCTTTGGCTTTTAATTTAACATTTTCCCTATTTGATTCTGGCTTTGGCTAAATATAATTGAACTGTTTGTAAATAATAATAATAATTGTTGCGCCTTTACAAGTTTTCTTCTCTGACTTCATGTCAAGAATTTTGTTTTTCGGTTTTGCTTAATTATCTTCATTTTTCTTGCACCCAGAAGTGTTGCGGTTTCAGTGCACATACAAATGTACTGTTATTTGGGTGATAAATAAAATCTTATTTAAAACAAAATAAGTAGAAACAAGAACTTAAACTATTTACGAAAAATAGTAGAAGAAAAAAAATGAAGAAGAAATCGAGCCCACTGAATGTACAGTGTGTCCTTAAGGAAATTATTCCCCTCAAGCACCCGAGGTTGATGGAATATATCCTCCCAGGATAGAACGATTAACTTCAACTGAATAGTGATACCTCAAATTCTGTTGAACGGCGAATCACTCAACGGTAGTAAATCACACTTGAATTTTAGAAGAAATGTAGAAGTATACTTGTGTTTCTTGTACTCAAATAGTACTTAATTTCGTGTTGCATATCTGAGGAAGAATCAGATATTTATAGCCAAAAAGCACTGCTTCAGAAAGAAAACAAAGGTTCAGAAAAGTTGCATTGTTTCAGATACGACGGGACGACGTGCGGTTCGCACAAGAGGAAGTGCGCGTCGCACGTCCCATCACACATGAAACCAGTGAGTCTGCTCAACTGGTCGTGATGTGCGAGACGACGTGCGAAACGCACAAGTCATTGTGCGCATCGCATGTCACGAAATAGTGAGTCGATAGAAAGTGTCATTTTGATGTGCGATTTATGTGTATTTTGCACAAGCCGATGTGCGACTCGCACATGGAGAAATATTTTAGGGTTAGACCTTTTGGCTTAAACAATTAAATTTAAATAAACTTTGTCCAAAAAATAATCTCTCGATCGATCTTTGTCAAATTCAAATCCAAATCTAAATCTAAAGTCGAAGACAAAGCCGAGCCGAGCCGACGATGACGACGGCGCGAGGCTTGTCTTCTTCTCAACCCCTTTAAGACAATGAGGATGTGTTTCTCAATATAAACACTTGAAATTTTCTTTCCACCACCAATGTAGTACAGATGCTCTTTACAAAAGAAAAGTAAAATTTCATTTTCCCTCTATTTCTATTTCCTCAATTTTTCATTCACTTTTTCATATCTAAACCCCAACAATGCCCCACATGAATGGGGAATGGCTATAAGATGAAATAATATACGGACAAGTGTGTGATCTACAAGCAAAGATTAATTGCATCTGGATAAGTAGGTTTCCCTTTGAACTTTTCATAGTGAACTTATATCGGATGTACTCGATCAATCGATAGAAGTGATATCTTTGAACCACTGAACTTTGTTGTACACCTAGACAATACAAGTCACACAACTAACCTTTAACCATTTATGGTTCTCACGATTTTGATCATTTCAGCCATGAACACTTCCTGATTTCATAACTTCTTAGAGAATCGACCTTTACTATTATTCTCCTTGAAGTGGCTTACACTTCACACTTACATATGTGTTTTCTAAATGTTTAATCCTATAGATAAACTATTTGGTCATACTTGCCAAACTTAGAAACCATTAAAAAGCTTTAAGCCTTAAAAATTTTACCTTTATTTTTTAACATTGTCTTCATCATGAGAATGAGTTGAGTTATTTGACCATGCTGAACCGTCAATCATAACTTTATTTTTCTCCTTGAACCTAGCTCTTTGGATCTCCAGTCTACTAGGTAGAGTTACCCTCATGATGACTTTTCCTAGGCCTTAAACCCATTCCCCTTGATGATCTTTCAACTACCTCTCTAGTTAGGCCTTTTGTAAGTGGATCTGACACATTATCTTTTGACTTTACATAGTCAATCGTGATAATTCCACTAGAGAGTAGTTATCTAATAGCGTTATGTCTTCGTCGAATGTGATGAGATTTTCCATTATATATAGTGATCCCTACCCTACCTATTGTCGCTTGAATATCACAGTGTATGCATACAGGTGCCAATGATTTGGTCCAGAACAAAATATCTTCTAAGAAATTCCTGAGCCACTCAGCTTCTTCAACGACTTTATCTAAAACTATAAACTCAGATTTCATTGTAGAGCGAGTGATACATGTTTGGTTGGACGACTTCCAAGAAACTGCTTCTCCACCAAGAGTAAATACATATTCACTTGTGGATTTAACTTCAGATGATCCAGTGATCCAATTTGTATCACTATATCCTTCAAGTACTACATGATGTTTGTTATAATGCAAAGCATAATTTTGAGTATATTTCAAATACCCCAAAACTCATTTCATTGCCATCCAATGAGTTTGATTAAGATTACTTGTGTACCGACTCAGTTTACTAATATCACATGCTATATTTGGTCACGTACAATTCATGATATACATCAGACTTTCCAATACTCGTGCGTATTCCAATTATGAATCACTTTCACTTTCATTCTTTTGAAGTGCAAAACCCATATCCATTGGTATCTTGGCAACATTGAAATTCAAATATTTGAATTTATTAAGTACCTTTTCAATGTAATGATACTGTGACAATGCTAGACCTTGAGAAATTTTATGAATTTTGATCCCTAAGATCACGTCAGCAACTCCTAAGTCTTTCATATAAAATTTGCTAGCTAGCATACGCTTAGTAGCATTTATGTCAGAAATGTCTCTACTGATGATCAACATATCATCAACATACAAACAAACAATGACTTTATGATTCAGAGTGTCTTTAATGTGAACACATTTATCACACTCATTGATATTAAATTCATTTGCCAATATTATTTGGTCAAATTTTACATGCCATTGTTTAGGTGCTTGTTTTATTCCATAAAGTGACTTAACAAGTTTGCACACCTTTCTTTCTTCACCCAGAATCACAAAACCCTCAGGTATTCCATGTAAATTTCTTCCTCCAACTCTCCATTCAAGAAGCCATTTTCACATCCATTTAATGGATTTCAAGACCATTTACGATCGCCAATGCAACTAACATTCGAATAGATGTTATTCTTATTACCGGCGAATATGTGTCAAAATAATCAAGACCTTTCTTTTGTCTATAACCTTTGACAATAAGTCTTGCTTTATATTTGTCAATAGTTCTATCAGCTTTTATTTTCCTTTTAAAGATCCATTTGGAACCTAAAGGTTTATTTCCAGGAGGAAGATCAACCAATTCTCAAGTATGGTTGCTTAAGATTGATTCAATCTCACTATTGACAGCTTCTTTCCAAAATGATGAGGCCACATAAGATATAGCTTCTTTAAACGTTTGAGGCTCATTTTCAAAAAGGAAAGTCATAAAATTTGGTCCAAAGGAAGTAGATATCTTTTGACATTTACTACGTCTTGAATTCTCTTCATCAAGAGTACTTTTCTTTGATTCTTCCCGAGGTCATTTAGTTCTTTCGCTTGACGACTCACTATTTATTTTATATGGATAAATATTTTTAAAGAATTCAGCATTAACTGATTCTATTATCATATTATCATGAATATCAGGATGTTCAGATTTGTGAACTTAAAATCGACATGCTTTACTGTTTGTAGCATATCCAATATAAATAAAATCCACAGTCTTTGATCTTATCTTGACCCTTTTGGGTTTAGAAACTTGGACTTTGGCTAGGCACCCCCACACTTTGAAATATTTCAAGTTGAGTTTTTTTACTTTTCATTTCTCATATGGAATAGATTGCATTTTGCTGTGGGGTACTCTATTGAGTATTTTATTTCCTGCAAGGATAGCTTCCCCCCACAAGCTTTGCGGTAAACCAGAACTTGTTAATAAGGCATTCATCATTTCCTTCAATGTTCAATTTTTCCTTTTTGCAATTTCATTAGATTGAGGTGTGTAAGGGGCAGTAGATTGATAAATAATTCCATTTTCCAAATATATTTCTTTAAACGGAGATTCATACTCTTCACCCCTATCACTTCTTATCATTTTGATCTTTTTATTCAACTGATTTTCAACTTCAGTTTTGTATTGCTTAAATGCTTCAATTGCTTCATCCTTATTGTTAAGTAAGTAAACATAACAGTACCGAGTACAATTGTCAATGAAGGTTATAAAATATTTTTTTCTATCGCGAGATGGTATTGACTTCATATCACAAATATCTGTGTGAAATAAGTCTAAGGGATTGGAATTCCTTTCAACAGACTTATACGGATGCTTAGCAAATTTAGATTTAATACAGATTTGACATTTTAATTTATTGTACTCAAACTTAGGCAATACTTCTAAATTTATCAGTTTTTACAAGGTTTTGAAATTGACATGTCCTAAAGGAACATGCCATAAATCGTTTGACTCAATCAAGTAAGAAGAAACTGAACTCGTATTCATTTCAACAGTCATTACATTGAGTTTGAAAAGGCCCTTAGTTAGGTAATATTTTCCTACATACATTTCATTCTTACTAACTACAACTTTATCGAAAATAAAAACACACTTGAATTCATTCTTAGTAAGAAGTGAAGTTGAGATCAAGTTCTTCCGCAAATCAGGAACATGAAGGACATTGTTGAGAGTCACGACCTTTCCAGATCATCTTCAAGCATATCCTTCTTGTTCCTTCAAATTTTGTTGTAGCGGATTTTGCCATAAAGATGTTCTCATCGGGTTTAGCGGGAGCATAGAATGCAAACAGATCCTTATTGGTACACACATGATGGGTGGCACCGAAATCTATCCACCATTCTCTTGGGTTGCCAAACAAGTTGCATTCAGAAAGCATGGTGTAATGACCCTTCCGGTCATTTACACGTTTTCGCCTTTCTTGTACCATTAGAGCTTACTTGTAGTGGCCCAAGTCATTTATGGCTTGTCGGGACCGGTAGTTTAGTGCCCGGACCGTTTGTTTGGTCTTTATGGTCGTTCCTAATTTTAGAGCTTCAACTATGGAAATCGTTGACTTCCGACAATATTCTTGGTATTATCAAAGAATTAAACCAAGGTTCTAGGTCAAAGGAATTCCTTACTCGAAAGTTCGAGTTAAAGAAATGCCTCGTGTAACACCTCGCCCGTTTGGAAGGTTTATAGTAACCCGTGCCTTTGGGGTAAGACTAATAGTGTCTAATATACTAAGAAGTATGTGTTATGAGGTATTGTAATGGCAAAATGGTCGTATGATAAGTTTTGAAGTCAAGCAAGTTGCGAAACAAAAGTCGGAAAAAGTTATTGTAAATTCCTTTAAAGAATTCTCTTCAAATTTGGGTTAAATGTCTTGGGGTGTTTCTCTCTATATATAAAAAGTTAGTGGGCCAAAATATACCAAATCGAAGGTCTACGAGTTTAGTTTTCAACGCACTAAACTGTTCGTCCATACGACTTCAGAATAGAGAGATATTTATATTTTCATAAGACTGCGCAAGCAGATACGTCAAGGTGGGGCCCACATCCTAAGTCAGTTCAGCTTATAAAAGCTGATTTCTCCTTCGTTTTAACCCATATTTTCACCCAAAATTCTTAGAAAATCAGAGGGAGAGTCCATAAATAATCCATGGACTTTGATCCTTTCAATTCGGAAGTTTAACGGAAGTTGCTCTACGTCGCGAGCTCATCATTTTGGTATAGTTTTCCCCGTCGATTTCATGGCGTATCTTCATGGGTGTTGATGAAGCAATCCAACAGGTGTTTTCTGAGTATTTGGAAATAGCTACGGAGTTATATTGGCGAGATATGGATCCCGTAAACTTATCTATTTGTTGAATCAAGATTCTAAGCTTCTAGTCACGAAAAGTTATATTTTTTGATAACTTGTAGTAGTTTCTTGTTGGATTTGGATATGTTTGTTGTTCCTGCAAGGAGGCAGGTGGTTAGTCTTGGAATATTGAATATTTTTGTCAAGGAAATCTCTTCCCTACGACCCTCCTTCGTTATTATATGTTCTAGTATTATTTTATGGATTTCTGAGCCACGAAGTGGTATTTTGGATTTGTTGCTTTGGACAGCCCCTTTGTCTTGTTATGTTTGGTTATTGTTGTGGTGTTCTAGTTGTGGTAAGGTGCTGGAGGGATTGGAAAATTGTGCGATTCTTTTTGGGATCACATACGATAGTGATTGGATTGGACAACGTGAAGTATGCCTTGAAATAGTGCTTCGGGAGCTCATCGCTCCTTGGAGATGTGGTTAACATATTGTTGTTGGATTTAGCTTCCATTTGTTATTGTTATTGGCCTCATTCTTACGCTTTGGAGTTGGCTGGTCGCGAGTGTGACATTAACACCTTATCAATTGGCTATGGCTCGTTCTTGCAGCCTTGTCGATTCTAGCAATTGTTCCATTACCTTGGTTGGTCAGGCTTCATAGAGACGCCTTTGGGGCTTCAGTTGAAAGTATTTGTTTTATGTTATTCAAAGCTTCCTGGAGTTGTTCGAGTCTGGACGATGCCGTTCCCGCAGCTAGTCATCGGATGACAGGTAGGTTATGGTTTTCCCCTATCTAGACTCTGCGTATATAGGTTATAACTGCATTAATTAGCATCCTTGGATGGGTTGTTATAGGTTGGTACCCCAGACCTTGTCCGCCTTTCGTCCGTCTATTTCATACGTTGTTTGTAGTATTCACGTAGTAATGTATATTACCTTTGTGGTCCTGTGTGGCCTTGTATTGACTCTGGAACATAGATGGTGGGCTATTTGGGAATGTCCACGAGTCCCGGACATAGAGATTATCCTTTTAGGCTGGTTATGTCTGTTGAGTAGCTGTTAGGCCTGTGCAGGGCTGATAGAGTTGTTGTAAGCCATTTGGCTACTTTTATATTTGTGTGCGAGCATATCATCCATGAAAAAGGTTTTCCCCTGCATGTTTTACTACAGTTTTGACTGCGAGCCAATACTGATAGTTTTCCTAAATCTGCATGGCCCTGGGGGCCCTTTTTGGTACTGTTGAGGATAGAAAAGGGGATTTTTGGATGTTTTCGCTCTGATTTTATTACTGATACTAGTCTCTGCGGGGTAGAGCACCAGACTTAATTTTATTACTGATACTAGTATCTGCAGGGTAGAGCACCAGACTTGATTTTATTACTGATACTAGTCTCTGTAGGGCGGAGCACTAGACTTGATTTACTACAGTTTTAGACCCGGTTACGCCCGGGCACCCTTGGAGGGGTTTTTGAGGAATTTTACACTACTTTAGTCCTGGACAGGGTCTGGGCATGCATATTTGAGACTGGGTCTCTATCTTGATCCCGGACTTGCTTCCGGATGACATGTCTTGATACTGAGTTTTAGTATGGGGTCAGAGACCTCCATGGACCTTGCCGCTCCGGGCCTGGGGCTTCGGGCTGCATGCGCCGGAGGGAAGGGTATTCGGTGGAGTAGAGGTATACAGGCTGAGTCCTTCCATGGAACCTGCCTGCTGGGCCCGATTGGCACCGGAGGAGGTACATACAGAGGTTCTATTTCATATCATATCATATCATGCATTAGATTCCACCCTTGTTTGTTGTGTGTTCAGTGTACGCTCTGGTAGTATGGGATGCCGGAGGGTTTGCTTTCACTTGATTGTGTTCCTCGGTTGTATGGGCGGCCGTTGGGACTGTAGGTAGACTATATTTACTCCTGTCTTTATTTAGAGCTTGGCTTGGCACCCGGTTCTTGAAATATTCGTGATGGCTAGCCTGTCAAGGCTTTGGTTGGCAGTTTTGAAAGTTGGGGTTCAGAATCATGGCTTGGCAGGTTACATCGAATGGTTCGTGGTAGTTTCCATTTGGTTGCAGCATCCTAGTGCCATGAGGCAGTGGGTGCGGGCAACTTAGCTTCTTTACTTCAGTTGTGGATGTGGCTATTGGCCTTGGACACCTAGTCCTTGGCTAACCTCTGCAAGAGGCGGGATATTCTAGATTTCAGCAGTTTTCTAGTTAGTACGAGGTCCTTCTACCATGGTTGGACAGACTCAGTGGCGTAAGTTTGAGATTCAGCAGTGGTGTATGCTTTATGTGGTCAGCTTGTGCGGGTTAAGACTAGTGGGACTATTTTGAGCTCTGATGATACGTAGAGACTGATAATAGCCATTCGTTTGCCAAGGATTTGAAAACTTGTTTAATTGATTCCACCAGAGTTGCTGTTTATATGGGGTTCCAGTGTTGGTATGATGTAATGACCCTTCAAGTCATTTACACGTTTTCGCCTTTCTTGTACCATTAGAGCTTACTTGTAGCGGCCCAAGTCATTTATGGCTTGTTGGGACCGGTAGTTCGGTGCCCGGGCCGTTTGTTTGGTCTTTATGGTCGTTCCTCATTTTAGAGCTTCAACTTTGGAAATCGTTGACTTCCGACAACATTCTTGGTATTATCAAAGAATTAAACCAAGGTTCTAGGTCAAAGGAATTCCTTACTCAAAAGTTCGAGTTAAAGAAATGCCTCGTGTAATACCTCGCCCGTTTGGAAGGTTTATAGTAATCCGTGCCTTTGGGGTAAGACTAATAGTGTCTAATATACTAAGAAGGATGTGTTATGAGGTATTGTAATGGCAAAATAGTCGTATGATAAGTTTTGAAGTCAAGCAAGTTGCGAAACAAAAGTCGGAAAAAGTTATTGTGAATTAATTTAAGGAATTCTCTTCCAATTTGGGTTAAATGTCTTGGGGTGTTTCTCCCTATATATAAAGAGTTAGTGGGCCACAATATACCAAATCGAAGGTCTACGAGTTTAGTTTTCAACACACTAAACCGTTCGTCCATACGACTTCAGAATAGAGAGATATTCACATTTTCGTAAGACTGCGCAAGCAGATACGTCAAGGTGGGGCCCACATCCTAAGTCAGTTCAGCTTATAAAAGCTGATTTCTCCTTCGTTTTAACCCATATTTTTCACCCAAAATTCTTAGAAAATCGGAGGGAGAGTCCATAAATAATGCATGGACTTTGATCCTTTCAATTCGGAAGTTTAACGGAAGTTGCTCTACGTTGCGAGCTCGTCATTTTGGTATAGTTTTCCCCGTCGATTTCATGGCGTATCTTCGTGGGTGTGGATGCAGCAATCCAACAGGTATTTTCTGAGTATTTGGCAGTAGCTACGGAGTTATATTGGCGAGGTATGGATCCCGTACACTTATCTATTTGTTGAATCAAGATTCTAAGCTTCTAGTCACGAAAAGTTGTATTTTTCGATAACTTGTAGTAGTTTCTTGTTGGATTTAGATATGTTTGTTGTTCCTGCAAGGAGGCAGGTGGTTAGTCTTGGAATATTGAATATTTTTGTCAATGAAATCTCTCCCCTATGACCCTCCTTCGTTATTATATGTTCTAGTATTATTTTATGGATTTCTGAGCCACGAAGTGGTATTTTGGATTTGTGGCTTTGGACAGCCCCTTTATCTTGTTATGTTTGGTTATTGTTGTGGTGTTCTGGTTGTGGTAAGGTGCTGGAGGGATTGGGAAATTGTGCGATTCTTTTTGGGATCGCATACGATAGTGATTGGATTGGACAACGTGAAGTATGCCTTGAAATAGTGCCTCGCGAGCTCGTCGCTCCTTGGAGATGTGGTTAACATATTGTTGTTGGATTTAGCTGCCATTTGTTATTTTTATTGGCCTCATTCTTACACTTTAGAGTTGGCTGGTCGCGAGTGTGACATTAACACCTTATCAATTGGCTATGGCTCGTTCTTGCTGCCTTGTCGATTCTAGCAATTGTTCCATTACCTTGGTTGGTCAGGCTTCATAGAGACGCCTTTGGTGCTTCAGTTGAAAGTATTTGTTTTATGTGATTCAAAGCTTCCTGGAGCTGTTCGAGTCTGGACGATGCCATTCCCGCAGCTAGTCATCGGATGACAGGTAGGTTATGGTTTTCCCCTATCTAGACTCTGCGTATATAGGCTATAACTGCATTAATTAGCATCCTTGGATGGGTTGTTATAGATTGGTACCCCAGACCTTGTCCGCCTTTCGTCCGTCTATTTCATACGTTGTTTGTAGTATTCGCGTAGTAATGTATATTACCTTTGTGGTCCTGTGTGGCCTTGTATAGACTCTCGAACATAGATGGTGGGCTATTTGGGAATGTCTGCGAGTCCCGGACATAGAGATTAGACTTTTAGGCTGGTTATGTCTATTGAGTAGCTGTTGGGCCTGTGCAGGGCTGATAGGAGTTGTTGTGAGCCGTTTGGCTACTTTTATATTTGTGTGCGAGCATATCATCCATGAAAAAGGTTTTCCCCTGCATGTTTTACTACAGTTTTGACTGCGAGCCACTAATGACAGTTTTCCTAAATCTGCATGGCCCTGGGGGCCCTTTTTGGTACTGTTGATGATAAAAAAGGGGATTTTTGGATATTTTGCACTGATTTTATTACTGATACTAGTCTCTGCGGGGCAGTGCACCAGACTTAATTTTATTACTGATACTAGTCTTGCAGGGCAGAGCACCGGAGTTGATTTTATTACTGATACTAGTCTCTGCAGGGCGGAGCACTAGACTTGATTTACTACAGTTTTAGACCCGGTTACGCCCGGGCACCTTTGGAGGGGTTTTTGAGGCATTTTATACTACTTTAGTCCTGGACAGGGTCTAAGCATGCATATTTGAGACTGGGTCTCTATCTTGATCCCGGACTTGCTTTCGGATGACATGTCTTGATACTGAGTTTTAGTATGGGGTCAGGGACCTCCATGGACCTTGCCGCTCCGGGCCTGGGGCTTCGGGCTGCATGCGCCGGAGGGAAGGGTATACGGTGGAGTAGAGGTATACAGGCTGAGTCCTTCCATGGAACTTGCCTGCTGGGCCCGATTGGCACCGGAGGAGGTACATAGAGAGGTTCTATTTCATATCATATCATATCATATCATGCATTTGATTCCACCCTTGTTTGTTGTGTGTTCAGTGTACGCTCCGGTAGTATGGGATTCCGGAGGGTTTGCTTTCACTTGATTGTGTTCCTTGGTTGTATGCGCGGACGTTGGGACTGTAGGTAGACTATATTTACTCCTGTCTTTATTTAGAGCTTGTCTTGGCACCCGGTTCTTGAAATATTAGTGATGGCTAGCCTGTCAAGGCTTTGGTTGGCAGTTTTGAAAGTTGGGGTTCAGAATCATGGCTTGGCAGGTTACATCGAATGGTTCGTGGTAGTTTCTATTTGGTTGCAGCATCCTAGTGCCAGGAGGCAGTGGGTGCGGGCAACTTAGCTTTTTTACTTCAGTTGTGGATGCGGCTATTGGCCTTGGACACCTAGTCCTTGGCTAACCTCTGCAAGAGGCGGGATATTCTAGATTTCAGCAGTTTTCTAGTTAGTACGAGGTCCTTCTACCATGGTTGGACAGACTTAGTGGCGTAAGTTTGAGCTTCAGCAGTGGTGTATGCTTTATGTGGTCAGCTTGTGCGGGTTAAGACTAGCGGGACTATTTTGAGCTCTGATGATACGTAGAGACTGATAATAGACATTCATTTGCCAAGGATTTGAAAGCTTGTTTAATTGATTCCACCAGAGTTGTTGTTTATATGGGGTTCCAGTGTTAGTATGATGTAATGACCCTTCCAGTCATTTACACGTTTTCGCCTTTCTTGTACCATTAGAGCTTACTTGTAGCGGCCCAAGTCATTTATGGCTTGTTGGGACCGGTAGTTCGATGCCCAGGCCGTTTGTTTGGTCTTTATGGTCGTTCCTCATTTTAGAGCTTCAACTTTGGAAATCGTTGACTTCCGACAACATTCTTGGTATTATCAAAGAATTAAACCAAGGTTCTAGGTCAAAGAAAGTCCTTACTTGAAAGTTCGAGTTAAAGAAATGCCTCGTGTAACACCTCGCCCGTTTGGAAGGTTTATAGTAATCCGTGTCTTTGGGGTAAGACTAATAGTGTCTAATATACTAAGAAGGATGTGTTATGAGGTATTGTAATGGCAAAATAGTAGTATGATAAGTTTTGAAGTCAAGCAAGTTGCGAAACAAAAGTCGGAAAAAGTTATTGTGAATTAATTTAAGGAATTCTCTTCCAATTTGGGTTAAATGTCTTGGGTTGTTTCTCCCTATATATAAAGAGTTAGGGGGCCACAATATACCAAATAGAAGGTCTACGAGTTTAGTTTTCAACGCACTAAACCGTTCGTCCATATGACTTCAGAATAGAGAGATATTCACATTTTCGTAAGACTGCGCAAGCAGATACGTCAAGGTGGGGCCCATATCCTAAGTCAGTTCAGCTTATAAAAGCTGATTTCTCCTTCGTTTTAACCCATATTTTCACCCAAAATTCTTAGAAAATTGGAGGGAGAGTCCATAAATAATCCATGGACTTTGATCCTTTCAATTCGGAAGTTTAACGGAAGTTGCTCTATGTCGCGAGCTCGTCATTTTGGTATAGTTTTCCCCGTCGATTTCATGGCGTATCTTCGTGGGTGTTGATGCAGCAATCCAGCAGGTGTTTTCTGAGTATTTGGCAGTAGCTACGGAGTTATATTGGCGAGGTATGGATCCCGTACACTTATCTATTTGTTGAATCAAGATTCTAAGCTTCTAGTCACGAAAAGTTGTATTTTTCGATAACTTGTAATAGTTTCTTGTTGGATTTGGATATGTTTGTTGTTCCTGCAAGGAGGCAGGTAGTTAGTCTTGGAATATTGAATATTTTTGTCAAGGAAATCTCTCCCCTATGACCCTCCTTCGTTATTATATGTTCTAGTATTATTTTATGGATTTCTGAGCCACGAAGTGGTATTTTGGATTTGTGGCTTTGGACAGCCCCTTTATCTTGTTATGTTTGGTTATTATTGTGGTGTTCTGGTTGTGGTAAGGTGATGGAGGGATTGGGAAATTGTGCGATTCTTTTTAGGATCGCATATGATAGTGATTGGATTGGACAACGTGAAGTATGCCTTGAAATAGTGCCTCGGGAGCTCGTCGCTCCTTGGAGATATGGTTAACATATTGTTGTTGGATTTAGCTGCCATTTGTTATTGTTATTGGCCTCATTCTTACGCTTTGGAATTGGCTGGTCGCGAGTGTGACATTAACACCTTATCAATTGGCTATGGCTCATTCTTGCAGCCTTGTCGATTCTAGCAATTATTTCATTACCTTGGTTGGTCAGGCTTCATAGAGACGCCTTTAGGGCTTCAGTTGAAAGTATTTGTTTTATGTGATTCAAAGCTTCCTAGAGTTGTTCGAGTCTGGACGATGCCGTTCCCGCAGCTAGTCATCGGATGACAGGTAGGTTATGGTTTTCCCCTATCTAGACTCTGCGTATATAGGCTATAATTGCATTAATTAGCATCCTTGGATGGGTTGTTATAGGTTGGTACCCCAGACCTTGTCCGCCTTTCGTCCGTCTATTTCATATGTTGTTTGTAGTATTCCTGTAGTAATGTATATTACCTTTGTGGTCCTGTGTGGCCTTGTATTTTCTCTGGAACATAAATGGTGGGTTATTTGGGAATATCCGTGAGTCCTGGACATAGAGATTATCCTTTTAGGTTGGTTATGTCTGTTGAGTAGCTGTTGGGCCTGTGCAGGGCTGATAGGAGTTGTTGTGAGCCGTTTGGCTACTTTTATATTTATGTGCGAGCATATCATCCATGAAAAAGGTTTTTCCCTGCATGTTTTACTACAGTTTTGACTGCGAGCCACTACTGACAGTTTTCCTAAATCTGCATGGCCCTGGGGGCCCTTTTTGGTACTGTTGATGATAGAAAAGGGGATTTTTGGATGTTTTCGCACTGATTTTATTACTGATACTAGTCTCTGCGGGGCAGAGCACCAAACTTAATTTTATTACTGATACTAGTCTCTGCAGGGCAGAGCACCAGACTTGATTTTATTACTAATACTAGTCTCTGCAGGGCAGAGCACTAGACATGATTTACTACAGTTTTAGGTCCGGTTACGCCCGGGCACCCTTGGATGGTTTTTTGAGGCATTTTATACTACTTTAGTCCTGGACAGGGTCTGGGCATGCATATTTGAGACTGGGTCTCTATCTTGATCCCGGACTTGCTTCCGGATGACATGTCTTGATACTGAGTTTTAGTATGGGGTCAGGGACCTCCAGGGACCTTGTCGCTCCGAGCCTGGGGCTTCGGGATGCGTGCACCGGAGAGAAGGGTATACGGTGGAGTAGAGGTATACAGGTTGAGTCTTTCCGTGGAACCTGCCTGATGGGCCCGATTGGCACCGGAGGAGGTACATACAGAGGTTCTATTTCATATCATATCATATCATACATTGGATTCCACCCTTGTTTGCTTTGTGTTCAGTGTACGCTCCGGTAGTATGGGATGCCGGAGGGTTTGGTTTTACTTGATTGTGTTCCTCGGTTGTATGGGCGGCCGTTGGGACTGTAGGTAGACTATATTTACTCCTGTCTTTATTTAGAGCTTGTCTTGGCACCCGGTTCTTGAAAGATTAGTGATGGCTAGCCTGTTGAGGCTTTGGTTGTGGGATTTTTGATTATTGAGAGGGCTTTGGAGTCCTATCTTATTGAGGCACTTTTGTGTGGCCTTCTGAGCAGAGTGTGAGACTCTGGTTCTATTCTTGTGGAAAGCTGAGTGGTATCTCTCGGTTATTGTGGCCTAGTTATTTCATCCTAGGGTTGTACTTGTGAGGTGATTCCATGGTTATGCTATCATATGATTGGATTGGTGTTATGATTTCCTTATACTGGTTGATTCCATTTTGAGTATGTTAGACTACTCTCCGTCTTTTCCTTCCACTTGAGGTTACCGGTATACCGCTATTTTCTCAACTCTCTCTCTACTTACTTATTTTATTGTGCAAGGACTCCAGGTGTGTTCTCCCTTCCTTCACCTGTGATTCTGTGTAATTGTATCTTTGTGCTAGCATGTGTTACTTGAAGCTCTTGGTTATGGATGATCTGTGCTAGCTCCTTGTGCCTTGCTTATTGCTTCAGTGACTACTTTCTTGCTATCAGTTACTTACTGCTTTTATATCTTATATGCGCTCAGTCGGCCTATGATACCTACTGAGTACCCGTGGTTTTGGTGCTCATACTACACTTCTGCACTTTTTTTGTGCAGATATTAGCTGAGCTTTCGCCGTTGATCACGTTGGAGACTCGTGCAGCTTTTGGATCTTTGAGACTAGGGGGAGCGCCTGACGGTCGGGGCTTGTCTACATCTCATCTGTTGTACTGTTGCTCCTTGTACTTTCGGAGGCAATTTATGTTGTATTTTGTTACTACTAGCACTTGTATCCTATTAGAAGCTTCTGTACTATTGATACCAAATCTTAGGGTTGGTGTAGTTTCCTTTATGTATTTATATTCGAGTTTTGCTTTCGCTTATTTCTGCTTGCTGGTGTGTTTTGGTTAGGTAGTAGCCCATTACTAACCGTTCTGGGCTACGGGAATTGGTTCGCCTACTGGAGGATTGTAGGTGCCATCATGACTTGAGAAATCGGGTCCTGACACATGGCATACAAGTCTTCCACTTGTTCAACCATGTTTGCTTGACCCTTGTTCTTGCCTTTCTTTGGAGCTCGACAATCCGACAACTTGTGGCCAGTCTTGCCACAATTATAACAGTTGCCTTTGAACTTCTTCTTTGACGGATTGTTCTTTGATCTAGAAAGATTCTTTCGTTTCTTGTTTGTTGGTGCTTCTTCAGCAATATGTGCTCCTGATATTGCTGAACTTGCACGAGACTTCTTTTATGCAGCCTTGTTGTCCTCTTCTATCCTTAGACGAACAATCAAGTCTTCAAGAATTATCTCCTTGCGCTTATGCTTCAAGTATTTATTAAAATTCCTCTATGATTGAGGCAACTTCTCTATGAAAGCTGCCACTTGAAAAGCTTCATTTGTTACCATACCATCGAAAGTAAGGTTAATGTTAGTAATATATTCAAAATAACTAACAATGAAGGTATTAAACTTGTTTATACTTCCGCAAGGAGATCATGAGATCATGAATGATAACTTGTAATTCTTGAACGTGGGATATGACAGTCTTGATGTCAACCATTTTAAAGTCCAAGAACTTTGCAGCCACGAACTTCTTCAGTCTGGCATCCTCAGTTTTGTATTTCTTCTCAAGAGCATTTCATAACTCTTTTGAAGTCTTACAAACACTTAATATATTGTAAAATCCATCCTCTAAGACATTGAGAATGTAGTTCTTGCATTGGAAATCAGAATGTTTCCATACTTTAGTAACCACAAACTTTTCTTTATCCGGAGTTCCTTCAGCCAACACCGGAACATCCTCACTTATGAAGCGTTGCAGGCATAGAGTTGTGAGATGGAAGAATATCTTTTGTTGCCATCTCTTGAAGTCAATACCCAAAAAATTTCTCGGCTTTTCTGCCATAGCCATTACAGGTGCAATATTCATACGACTTGATGATGCAATAGTTATTATCGCTGGGGCAACACTATTCACAACAGAGTCATTTTGATGCTCTGTTTCATTCATCATTTTGATGCTCTGTTTCATTCGTCATTTTTCTGTCATAAATTTTGACAAAATAATTTAGTATTAGAATACTAACAATAAAGACTATCTCTTTATTCAAACTTGTTTCTAGTTAACGATGAAGTTTTTATATCTTTGAATCGTTCAATCGAATGAAAACTCTAAATTCTGACGAAGTTTTTATATTCTACAAATCAGAACAAAGATACAAACAAAGTAGAAAACCAAAAGGTTTTAATCTTCAGAAACTTTTAAATACAGATAAATAATAATTTCCTTAAGATTGTTATTTGGGTGATAAATAAAATTTGTAATTAAAACAAAGTAAGTAGAAATAAGAACTTAAACTATTTACGAAAAATAGTAGAAGAAAAGAGATGAAGAAGAAATCGAGCCCACTGAATGCACAGTGTGTCCTTTAGGAAATTATTCCCCTAAAGCACTCGAGGTTGATGAAATATATCCTCTCAGGATAAAATGATTAACTTCAACAGAATAGCGGTACCTTAAATTCTGTTAAACGGTGAACCACTCAACGGTAGTAAATCACACTTGAATTTTAGAAGAAATGTACAAGTATACTTGTGTTTCTTGTACTCAAATAGTACTTAATTTCATGTTGCATATCTGAGAAAGAATCAAATATTTATAGCCAAAAAGCACTTCTTCAAAAAGAAAGCAAAGGTTCAGAAAAGTTACACTATTTCATATATGATGGTATGACGTGCGGTTTGCATAAGAGAAAGTGCAGATCGCACATCCCGTCGCACATGAAACCAACGAGTCTTCTCAATTGGCCGTGATGTGCGAGACGACGTGCAAAAAGCATAAGCCATTGTACACATCGCATGTCTCTTCGCATGTCACAAAATAGTGAGTCGATAGGACGCGTCATTTTAACGTGTGATTCATGTGCGTTTTTATCAAGCCGATATGTAGCTCGCACATGGAGAAATATTCTGGGTTAGACTTTTTTGGCTTAAACAATTAAGTTTAAATAAACTTATTCTAAAAAAATAATCTCTCGATCATTCTTTGACAAATTCAAAGCCAAAGCCGAAGCCGATCTGAGCCAACCCGACGACAACGACGACGCGAGGCTTGTCTTATTCTCAACTCATTTAAGATAATGAGGAAGTGTTTCTCAATATAAATACTTAAAATTTTCTTTCCACCACCAATGTGGTACAAATGCTCTTTACAAAAGCTAAAGTAAAATTTTATTTTCCCTCCATTTTTCATTCACTTTTTCATATCTAAACCCCAACATGTACGTGATCGTCAAGTAATATAATGATTGCAAGTAATCGGAGGTTGAATCTTACAAAGACTTATGATTGACAATATTTCGATATAAACTAAGTGTTTTCACAAGAGAATGATTTGTTTTACTACTTCTAATTGTAATATTTAAAGAACTAATTATTACTAATGATCGATTGGGTAGTTTTAGTTAACACAGTAAAAGACAAATTCCAGAGTTATGACAATCCTATATAATCACATCGTGTCTACACCTTTGTTATCATGCAAATTACTATCGAGTTATTGATTCACAGAATTTATAATAAGATCATGGTCTCCCGAGTCTCTAATTATTGTTAAGTGATGATATGTTAGCTTTCACGAATGTATTTATATCTCCCGTGTGTGAACCAAGTAGGGCTAACTAGGTATATCCCTATCCTAGCCACAAATTTGCTCCCTCGGGAACGCATCCTACTTTATTTGATCCTAATTCTATCTTAACTTTTTTCTCCCCAGTTTCATTACCGAATATAGATTTATTTTACTGATCGCAGAGTAGTAAAATAGTAAGTACAAGATTAAATAAACAACCATGTGATAGAAACTGCAAAAATAACTTAGATTACAACATCAATGTTCATACTAGCTAGGCCTAACCCCAGAACTAGGGTGTTTATCCATTCATATTCTGATTACAAATGCAAGAGTACATAATTAAAGAAAAAACAATGAAAAATTTAAGCGAAGAAGTGTCACGATCCAACTATCGGGTCGTGCGGGCACCTACTCTAATCTACCTAGATAGGAGAACCCTTACTACTCGAATCAACAGGCAATGCGGAAAAGAAAATAAACAATTAAATAAGTCCCTTAATACATGAGAGATCCTTTTACAAAATATTTGGAAAATATTTGTACAACAACTTTCGAAATTACACAACCTTTAGAACTTGCGAAAATTTACTAACAATATAAACAACCTCCCCAGAACCTAGTCTAAGCTGGTACAAGGGCATCTACACGATGAGCTTATAACATAAGATGGACACAACTCCCACCATAAAAGGAAGTAGGAGATGCTGGAAGATCACCGCAATCCTGAACCTATGAAACATCACCAACCCTGCAACCAAACTATACGCAAAAAGGTATAGCAAGAGTAGAATCAGTACAAACACACGTACTGGTAGGCATCATCGGCTGACCCGAATTAACTCCTATCATCTTATAAAAATCAAGATAAAATGCACAAGGTAAATGCTTCACCCATTTCAACATCACTTTTATCAATCTCCTCTTTCGGAACCGACATTCCTAACCTTTTGTTGCCAACTCCACCACCCTAACCTTGACCCTGACATCTAGGACTTCCCAAGTCTCACTCATAACTAGACTTCTCAAGTCGCCTTGTCACCTAGACTTCCCAAGTCTCACTTTAACCTTTACCCCAGTCAACTACCTTGACTAAATATCCAGACTTAATCAGGCCAACTGCCCCACCAAACCACTTATGCCCGTAGTATTACCCACCGTTGTCCGGACCTTTCCAGGACCTCTAGGACAACTTTTCAACTTGTTTATATTAACCAGTAACTACAACCCAGAGTCTCAGTCTTCCTCCCAATATACTAATCGTATAGAATACTACCAACGACCATTGACACCTTTAATGAAAACAACAGAGTTACATCTGAATTCCTTTTTACATCACATAACTCGGACCCTCCAAGGATCCTCCATCCACACTTAAGTATTCAACAGACTACCTCGGTCTACACCAAGACCACCCTTAACTTATTAACCACAACAATTCCTGACCGCCATTAATACACTTAATGACAACAGTTTGTGAACTTATAACCTCTTTTACATAGTTCGGATCCCCCTAATACATCTAGGTGTTAACATGGCAAACCCGGTCTACACTAAGACAAACTAATAACCAACATAGTAACCCGGTCTATACCAAGATCAACTAATAACCAACATAATAATCTGGTCTACACCAAGACCAAACTAATAACCAACATAATAACCCGGTCTACAACAAAACTCAACTAATAACCAACATTATAACTCGGTCTACACCAAGACCAACTAATAACATAATATAACAACCCGGTCTACACCAAGACCAACTAATAACATAGTATAACAACCCGACCTACACCAAGACCAAACTCACAATATAATATAACAACCCGGTCTACACAAGGACCAAACTCACAATATAATATAACAACCCGACCTACACCAAGACCAAACTCATAAGATAATATAACAACCTGGCCTACACCAAGACCAAACCACAATATAATAACCCGGCCTACACCAAGACCCAAAATGCAATATTATAATTTATAAACACAATCTGGTCCACTCATGAAACCAAATCAATTACACAATGCAATATAATAAATAAACCCGTACCAGGCGTGGTACCCGACCCAACTAGTTAGTATTCCGTACCAGGCGTGGTACCCGAACCAACTGTTAGTATATTTCGTACCAGGCGTGATATCCAAGCCAACCATTAGTATTCCCGTACCAGGCGTGGTACCAGAGCCAACCGAATATCACACAGAAATCCAACAGTCACAACAATAAACAATCAACTTGTACACCAACAAGCAAAATACACAATTCAATTCACCGGACTGTTAAACAGGACTATCAGACACTCCTAATCCCCTGAGCAATGCACCTCATACAAATACTTAGATAAGAGTACACAAACACACAAGCATACAGGAATCAAACCATCACCTACCCCATTCTGGGTACACTATGAACTGTCAAATCCCGTCCGAAGACTAACCCCCGTTCGCCCCTTTAAATATGCAGTTAATTACATTTATTCCTGACCCTCTTCCTAGGACCAAATACAACCTAGGAAAACTTTTCCCAGCCTTAGAACACAGCCAACGAATATCCTAATTATACCAATTAGTTTCCAAAACTTTCGTTCCTTGTACATTAGTTAATTACTAACCCTTTTCTGGTTCCCTGAACCTTCCGATATTCTAGTTCCTGTATTTATTAACAAAATCACACAAATTAAGCAATGCCTAGAATATCACAACACACTATTCTGATTTTACCGTTCTAACTAATCCAACAAAATCAACAATTTCCTCCAGACTCCATGCCCGAAGGCCTAACCATGGATTCTCTCTTTCATTCTACACAATAATAAGAAAATGAAAGAGGTCAATCTACTCGTTGGAAGCAACCTAGCCTACCTGGATGCCGAGCAGTTGTTCCATGCCCTTTTTGACTCTGTGAAGGTGTTTCCTGACGATTCTGCAGGCCCAAATCCATGGTTTCGCATCCCTTTAGCTGGAATCCCTCCTCCCCATGACTCCCAAGCTTTGGAGAAGCCTACGAGGGTTTTTGGAGAAACTCTCGTCTGTTTTTGACTAAGGAAGGGAGAATGAGATTTTAAAAACCATTTCTAGGCTTTATGGTTTCATCATTACGCTATAGCGGACTACCAACCGCTAAGGAGGTACCTCTATAGTGAGCTAAATCCCGCTACAGAGGAGTTAATTTTTTAGCACGGACAATCTTCAGTAAAACAGTCATAACTTTTTACTCAGGAAGCAGATTAACGAACGGTCGGTGGCATTGGAAAGAAGACTTAGAGATCTTTAATTTGTTGGGTATTTGGACCCCTCACTCCTTTTATTCTAGGAGGAATGCACGTTTGAAGTTTACAATAGTTTGAACTTAGCCCGAAACTAAATCGGTAAGGAAACTTTCAACTTAACTTTGTGCTAGGAGTATTGTAAGACCTTAGTACATACCAAATGTACTCTCATACTAAGGAATTAATCCTAACTCTTATTACGAATGAGAGGTACCTGCCTTGATCCCAAATATATTTAGTAACGACAGAATAGATCGTTACAACAGATACCAATTTACCCATCGTTCGTCTCCGAACGATCTGTAAGGCAGAAGGAAAAGAATGAACCAGCCCTTAAAACCTTAATTCTCTACCATGTAAGTGTAGAAATAGCGATACACGAACCACCAAACTCTCAAATCCCCCGAGTGTACCCAAGCTCAACCAAAATTTAATTTGATTCTGCTCTGTCAAGGAATTTCTTCCTTTGAGCTGTACGAGACCACTTAGATTACTCCTCCTCGAGTGCCCAAGAAATTTGGGGCCTCGTTGAAATACTAGAGCAAAAGGATTTCAAACATAAGAGACCAAAACTTAATTTCCACGCTACGAGGAATCGAAACTCGCTGTGGCAACCCAGCCCGCTATAGTCGTCAGCACTCCGCTATAGCGATAATTTTTCTGCTATAGCAAAGGTCGCAATAGCGATGTGTCAACTGCCATAGCGGTTGACACAGGACAGAATGTCGTAAAGTTCCCCAAAAGTGTCCATTTTACAACACACTTAAATTTCTGACGTTCCGGAACAACCCCTTCATGTCAAACCATATACCAAGAGTTCTACTTACCCGAATTTGATTTTGAGTCCCCCGGACTCCTTTAGGTCTTGGCTAACGGAAAAACTAGCTCGACCCAAGATATAACACCCAATCCACACCCATATTTCCTTAGACCTTACCTTGCTTAGAATTCATTCGAGACTAGCCTAGCCCAAGATTCCTAACTCCTCAACCGGAAGTTTTCTAACCCCAACTCTATCCCAGAAGCTTCCTTCGGGTACTAAGCCCCTCACATATCATAGTATCATCTTACTCTTTCAACACTATGCCCCGAGACACCATGTATCTCTAAACCACGCAACAACAAAAATTTCATTGGAACTCATCCTAGCTTGAGGTTTTCGTCAACTCTCATCTTCGGGGGAATTCTACCCGGGCACTTACACCCTAACCAAATGTTATGGCAAACACACCCCCACCACTCAATGAGTAGTAATATATGTATTATCATAACCGACCAGAGGGATAACAATGTTTAAGACTCCATTTAATAACCCCACTCCCTCAATCGACTCTACCACTAAAGATCATCAATAATAAACTAGCCAAATCACCCTCATGACATAAGCCTATGAGCAATGTCCAACACTACTCAGTCAATTACGGGTTATTTTGCCAAATTCTACATAGGTGACTATTCCCACCAGTGGTAAATCAAAATTTGACCAATACCCGGGCTATCATATCTACCTTTTCCTCTTATTGCGCATGGATGCTAAATAATTCCTACAATAGCTCGCAGTTTAAATAGCAATTTAAAATGACCCGGGAATGAAAGATAGAACAGGGGAAAAACAGGACAGGGATTATGCCCTGCCCATCCTGCTATAGCGACTTGGACACTGCTATAGCAACCCCCAAAAGTAGTAGCCCAGAAAGTTTACCATTCTCTAAAAAATTCTCTCATTCCCCTTCCCTGTTAACATTGCTTAATCCCACCATAGTCTTACACAATACTCAAGACCATTCTCGGCACTATATAGACTGAAACTTAGCATCAATTATCACAAATCAATAAGAGGATTACACAAGCAATTATTCTTAACAATACACTTTCGCTATCAAGCACGAATAACCTCCTAGTTCTCTTGGTTCCCAACCAAGTCCCGACTGTCCTGAAACCGAAGTTTTCCTACAGTCATAAATCATTTTTCTCTCACCATCTTAACCAATGATGAGCCCTTTCCTTGAAAACGTTACATGTAATTCTAACTCCAAGCACACTCAACACTTAATCATACTCAATCATACCAAGAATCAATTACCATTTCCTTAAGACTCATAATTTCATAACCAAGAAACAATCATATATGAATCAGTAAATCATGCCAGCATTGTAATACACAAACACTTCAGTTTCAAGCTACACAAAAATCACACCACAATAATTACTCTATATCCGTCCCATGGATGACCCTTATCCAATCACCCATGCCTTACCACAACCTCTCAGGCTCGATACCAATTGGAACCTTCCCGGTTCCAATCCTTCTTTCTTGTTTGTCGTACCCAGAGTCCAATGACATCCTTCACCTTATTGAGATACCAATTGGAATCGAGAGATACCAATTGGACTCAACCCATACAAGCAAGTAACAAAACCGCACGAAAAGGAATGAAATAAGAGAAATATTTCCTAGAATGCTTCAGAGCTTTCCTAGGATTAGATATGGACGTCAACACACCAATCCGCGGGACTCTATTTGACATTTTGCTCTTATACTGGGGGACCGATAACCTGGGCTCTGATACCATCTGTCATGACCCAACTATCGGGTCGTGCGAGTACCTACTCTTATCCACCTAGATAGGAGAACCCTTATCACCCGAATCAATATGCAATGCAGAAAAGAAAATAAACCATTAAATAAGTCCCTTAATACATGATAGATCCTTTTATAAAATATTTGGAAAATCTTTGTACAACAACTTTTGAAATTACACAACCTTTAGAACTTGCGAAAATTTACTAATAATATAAACAACCTCCCCAGAACCTAGTCTAAGGCGGTATCAGAGTTTCTACAAGATGAGCTTATAACATAAGATGGACACAACTCCCACCATAAAAGGAAGTAGGAGCTGCTGGAAGATCACCGCAATCCTAAACCTGTGAAATATCACCAACCCTGCAACCAGATTATACCCAAAAAGGTATAGCAAGAGTAGAATCAGTACAAACACACATACTGGTAGGCATCATCGGCTAACCCGAATTCACTCCTACCATCATATAAAAATCAAGATAAAATACACAAGGTAAATGCTTCACCCATTTCAACATCACTTTTATCAATCCCTTCTTTCAGAACCGACCTTCCTAACCTTTCGCTGCCAACTCCACCACCGTAGCCTTAACCTTGACATCTAGGACTTCCCAAGTCTCACTCATAACTAGAATTCTCAAGTCGCCTTGTCACCTAGACTTCCCAAGTCTCACTTTAACCTTTACCCTAGTTAACTACCTTGACTAAATATCCAGACTTAATCTGGACAACTTCCCCACCAAACCACTTATGCCCGTAGTATTACCCACCATTGTCCGGACCTTTCCAGGACCTCTTGGAAAACTTTTAAACCTGTTTATATTAGCCAGTAACTACACCCCACTCTCAGTCTTCCTCCCAATATACCAATCGTATAGAATGCTACCCACGACCATTGACACCTTTAATGAAAACAACAGAGTTACATCTAAATCCCTTTTTACATCACATAACCCGGACCCTCCATCCACACTTAAGTATTGAACAGACTACCCCGGTCTACACCAAGACCCATCCTTAACTCATTAACCACAACAATTCCTGACCGCCATTAGTACACTTAATGACAACAGTTTGTGAACTTATAACCTCTTTTACATAGTCCAGACTCACTCGGATCCCCCTAACGCATCTAGGTGTTAACATGGCAAATTTGATCTACACCAAGACCAACTAATAACCAACATAGTAACTCGATCTATACCAAGACCAACTAATAACCAACATAATAATCTGGTCTACACCAACACCAAACTAATAACCAACATAATAACCCAGTCTACACCAAGACCCAACTAATAACCAACATCATAACCCGGTCTACACCAAGACCAACTAATAACATAATATAATAACCCGTCCTACATCAAGACCAAATTCACAATATAATATAACAACTTGGCCTACACCAAGACCAAACTCACAATATAATATAACAACCCAGCCTACACCAAGACCAAACTCACAAGATAATATAACAACCTGACTTACACCAAGACCAAACTCACAATATAATAACCCGGCCTATACCAAGACCCAAAATGCAATATCACAATTTATAAACACAGCCCGATCCACTCATGGAACCAAATTAATTAAACAATGTAATACAATAAGAAAACCTGTACCAGGCGTGGTACCTGAGCCAACCAGTTAGTATCCCGTACCAGGAGTGGTACCCGAGCCAACCATTAATATATTTCGTACCAGGCGTGGTACCCGAGCTAACCATTAGTATTCCCATACCAGGCGTGGTACCCAAGCCAATTGAATGTCACATAGAAATCCAACAGTCAAAACAATAAACAATCAACTTATAAACCAAGTAGCAAAATGCACAGTTCAATTCACCAGACTGTCAAACAGGACTATCAGACACTCTTAATCCCCTAAGCAATGCACCTCATATAAATACTTAGATAAGAGTACACAAACACACAAGCATACAGGAATCAAACCATCACCTACCCCATTCCAGGTACACTATGAACCGTCAAATCCCGTCCGAAGACTAACCCCAGTAGTTAATTACATTTATTCCTGACCCTCTTCCTAGGACCTAATACAACTTGGGAAAACCTTTTCCAGCCAACGAATATTCTAATTATACCAATTAGTTTCAGAAACTTATGTTCCTTACACATTAGGTAATTACTAACCCTTTTCCGGTTCCCCGAACCTTCCGATATTCTAGTTCCCGTATTTATTAGCAAAATCACACAAATTAAGCGAGAATATCACAACACACTATCCCGATTCTACCGTTCTAACTAATCCAACAAATGAACAATTTCCTCCAGACTCCGTGCCCAAAGGCCTAACCATAGATTCTCCATTTTATTCTACACAATAATAAGAAAATTAGAGTGGTCAATCTACTCTTTGGAAGAAACCTAGCCTATCTGGATGCCGAGCAACTGTTCCATGCTCTTTTTGGCTCCGTGAAGGCATTTTCTGATGATTTTGCAGGCCCGAATCCATGGTTTTGCATCCCTTTAGCTGGAATCCCTCGTCCCTATGGCTCCCAAGCTTTGGAGAAGCCTAGGAGGATTTTTGGAGCAACCCTCGTCTATTTTTGACTAAGGAAGGGAGAATAGGATTATAAAACCCATTTCTGAGCTTTCTGGTTCCATCGTTCTGCTATAGCGGACTGCCAACCGCTATGGTGGTACCACTATAGCAACCTAAATCCCGCTACAGCGGAGTTAATTTTTCAGCACGGACAATCTTCAGTAAAACAGTCATAACTTTTTACTCGGGAAGCAGATTGATGAACGGTCGATGGCGTTGGAAAGAAGACTCAAAGGTTTTTAAACTGGTAGGTATTTGAACCCCTAACTCCTTACATTCTAGGAGAAATGCACGTTTGAAGTTGATCATAGTTTGAACTTAGCCCGAAACTAAATCGGTAAGGAAACTTTCAACTTAACTTTGTGCTAGGAGTATTGTAAGACCTTAGTACATACCAAATGTACTCTCATACTAAGAAATTAATCCTAACTCTTATTACGAATGAGAGGCACCTGTCTTGATCCCAGATATTTTCAATAACGACGGAACAGGTCGTTACAAAAAGTGTAACTCAAAAAGTAGTGGCGATGTTGCATCTATTCTATGCTCCAAAACAATGATACCCTTCTAAAAATGACTAAGGATTCTTTATATAGTATTGAGAGAAGACCTAGAAGGCTCGCCCAAAAATTGGTGGGACTTAAAAAATATTTTAATCTAGCATGCTTGCTTCGCATGGCAAAGCTCACAACGAAGTAGGGTCTTGCATTGCGCTTAGTGTCTCGAGGCCCTGCAATTTTCCCACTCTCTGAAGTTTTTAGCTTCTTATATGCGGGGCTTCACCTAGGGAGCTCCACAACAAAGTGTGGTATTGCTCCAAGCTTTGCTCTGCCAAAAACAATATGCTTAATTTTTCACACTTGGTCATTTTTTGAGCATTTTCCCTATAAAATCAACATTGGAATGAATAGTACCTTCATGAGCTGTTTGCAGAGTATTTTAGATTTGCTTGGCAATAGAGCAGGACAAAATTTGATTGTACAAATTAGGGTCAATTTTACAAGTCAAAATTTTCTTAGCGTTAGCATTATTTTGCACAACAAGCTTATTTGGAGTATTTAACTCCAACTTGCTTTATGGGTCTTGAGTATTTCCATCTTCATTAAGTTTCATAGAAATGGTTGGTCCATCAAGTACAACATTTCAAAGATCAAAATTTTTACCGATTAGATAGTCCATCATCTTGTTCTTTCACCACACATAGTACTTTTTATTGAAGATGGGTGGTCTAATTTAGGGGTGAGAAAATCAAACTCAACCCGCCCAATCGTCTAACCTATTTAAGTTCGGTTTGTTGTTGATCCTTTTATTTATTAGATCAACCCATTAAACATTGGGTTGATATGTAAATCGAATTGATTTTAAATTTTTTTTTATCAAAGTATTTTAATAATTTTTTAAAATTTGATATGTTATATATAGTCATAATAATAAAAAATTAATTTTATTAGGTATTAAAAATTATAAAAGGATAAATAAAGTAATTAAAACTTAGTAAAAATTGTGCGGGTTAGATTATGACCCATTAATTGATCCATTTTGATCCAACTCATTTTGATTCAAGTAAATTTAGATCGGGTTGGATCTTGACCCATTTGTTATCTTGATCCGCCTAAATTTAACTTAACTCGCCCAATTGTCACCCCTAGTCTGATTTGTGAGACACCTTCTTGAACAGTTGGTGGAGCAGTCATAGAATACTTTTCAAGGTGTTACCCTTATGATGAAAAGATCCGCTCTGATACCAATTAAAAGAAGCTAGTACCAACTGCTGATCTTTAGGAATCAGGTTCCTTAAGTTCGTGTAAACGATAAAGTAAAGAACACGCAAAGTTATCAGATGAAATACTTAGCACCCAACAATCAACTCAATACTATATAATAGATCTGAGTTAAGCGAATTAAGTTCAACTATTGAAATAAAGTGCAACTGAGTTAGGTGAATCAGGTTCGGCTATTGAAACAAAGTTCAAAATAAAATAATAGAGAACACAATAATGTACCCTGAAAAACCTCATTGCTCAAGGGAGTAAAAATTATGAACTACACTATGTAGAATTTTTAGTAACCTCCACTAATTTTAAAAAGCAGTTTCAGATTACAATGCAACTCTATATCTGAGGGACTAACTCTAGTACCTCAACTCAATAGTTAACTCTAACTGTTCTAACAACAACTCTCCAAGAAGATAAACTATCTTCTTGTTATAAGCATCACAAACTCAGTGCAATAATAGGAATAGTTACAACTCAATAACACTTCTATTATAAGCTCAATAAAGACTAATAACTCTAGCCTTTAACTACCCAAACATCACAAAATTTTTGTTATCAATTTACTCCAACTGATGAACTCAATAAAGACTAATACCTCTAGTCTTTAATTGATCAACCTTTAATATTTAATAGTACAAACTCGAACATAAACAGTGAATCAGGTTCTAGTGTTGTTGTAATGAAGTGGTTATTGCTCTCAAGATTATGAATTTTCTGATTATGTAATAGGTGTGGATCTCAATGATCTTCATCTATATATACTGGAGATTTGTCATGTCTTAAAATATCATGGACTAGGACTTTTATTTCAAATAGAACTTGGCCTCCTGTAAGAAAAATTGTGATTATCTTCCTTGTAAGAAGGTTGCATCCTATAAGAAAATTTTGACTCCTCTTTTTATCTCTATTTCTTCTTTTTATTTCTTTCCTTCTTTGCTCCTTTATTTTTTTCCTTCTTTGCCTTTTTATTTCTTCTATTTATTTCCTTCCTTCTTTGCTTCGATCTTTCATATTTGTACAGACTATCCGCATTCGTGGAGGACCTGGTTCACCTGATAGAATATATAAAAGATAATAAAGAGTGAACCAGTTTCACTTTGTCAATCATCATAACTACAAACATGTTCTCCTATTTTTCAATTATTTCCCCCTTTTTGATTATGACAAATAATGCATTATAATTCACTTTGTCAATCGTCAAAACTACAAACATGTTCTTCTATTTTCTAACATATAGCAAACCAGGGCCTGTTTATTTTATTCCTACATTTTTATTGTAACTATAAAGAGTTTATAATATTATGAATTTTGAACATAATACACATAGTAAAACTATCTTCATTTCCCTTTCTTATTCTCTCTCATATGACTAGGGTTTCTTTCATTGAGGTTTATTTCATTTTACATTCTAACTAGTGACAAAGTTTCTAAAATTACTTATTTTAAAAAGTCCTTTTGTACGAAATGTTTTCAAAAAAGTGCAATTAGAGAATAACAATTTGTGTTTGGCTAATTAATTTCAAGTTTTTTTGTTAATAATAAAATAACATTTTGTACTTGATCAACGTTTCAAGTACTTAATAGGAAAAACTATTTTTTTAGTTTCTGAAAAATAATTTCTAATACTCAAAAACACTTATTTTTTTTCTAAGAATTTGGTCAAACACCTCACCTTTCTAAATAAGCACTTTGTTTTTTTAAAAAAAAAATACACTTTTAACTTCTCACAAGTTTGGTCAAACAAGTTATATATAGCATCTCATATAACCCATTGGGTTGAAGAATTAATTTACTTTTTGCTAATTTTTATTTTGAAAAGTGTTTTTGTCAGAAGTGTTTTTCGAAAATGTACTTTTAGAAAGTAACAATTTGTGTTTGGCTGGTCAATTTGAAAAATAATTTCTTTAGTATTATAATAATATTTGTGCTTGATCAATGTTCCAAGTACATATAGGAAAAACTACTTGTATTGAGTTTCTGAAAAATAGTTTCTACTACTTCTCAAAAGTACTTTTGTTTTCCTAAAAATTAGTTAAAAAATATACTTTTAACTTCTCACAAGTTTAACCAAACATGTTATATATAGCATCTCATATAACCCATTGCCATTGGGTTGAAGAATTAATGGAAAAATATAATAAATGGATTAAAAAAAATTAAAGTATTTACATCCAAATGGTCCTCCTATACTAATTTTAAAAATGCTCAGGCGACACAAACAATTTACCCGAGATGACCCCTATTCTTTTCACCTGAACAATGTTCCCTTTGTCTTTTTTTTTCCTTTTATTTAATTATTTATCCTTTCATTTAAACTTTAATCTTTTATTTTTGTCCTATCATTAATTACATTTATCTTTTTCTCATTTATTATTTTATTCTTACTTTTTTCCTTTTTCCTTTATTATTTTTACCATTTATCTCATTTTATCCTTTATTAAAGATATTATTTGATAACATTTTTATTATGTGTTTCATTCTTCTTTATTTGTTTTCTTCTTTTCTTGTCCGTTTTTCCTTGTATTTAAACTTTTCTCAAATACACGTAATTTTTTTAAAAAATTTACCTTCTTTTCATTTTTTTTCTATTACTTTTATTTATTCTTTTTATTGTTTTTGTCTTTCCTTTGGATTTAATTCCAAATGTCTTGTAATTAAATATGTTAATTTTGAATGAATACCAAAAAAATAAAGGAAATTAAACTTTAAAAAATGCAAAAAATAACGGTCACTTTTTAAAAGAATTATTATTTTTTTAAAAATATATACGTATTTTTTCAAATTAAGTAAAAGTAAAAAGACAAGAAATTAATGAAAGAAAAAAGAAAATAAAAGTGAGGAGGGAAATAAATTTTACAAAGAAAGAAAGGAAAATAATTAAATATGTATAAGTTTTAATGGTAATAATTATGTGTACCAACTAATTGTAAGATGTTCAACTAAAAAAGGACACGTGTCCAATATGATCAGATTTTTTTTTATGTTTTTGCCTTTCACTTGCTTTCAAGAGAGTGAGCACATTCTCTGTGCCATCTCAGCACTTTAGGGTGTATTTATTACACTTTAAAATAGTTTAGGGGGGTAATAGAACCCTTGTATAGTTAAGGTGTGTCGCTGAGATTTCACTTATAGTTTAGGGTGGTACTTATGCATTATCTCAAATCTAAATTAATGAAATATATACTTTTATAGTTTTTTTTGCTTTTGCAAATGAAAAGAAAATAAATACTCCCTACGCTTTAATTTTTTTGTCATGTTTTTACTTGGCATGGAGTCTAAGAAAGTAATTTTTTTTTTAATATTGTGGTCTATTAAAGAAAAGAAGCATACATGAACGATACCATGTCAGTAAAGAAAAGGGATGCGCTAAGGCGCAATAACTTTCGCACAGCTGCTACGCCTTTGCTTCTTGCCCCTTATTTCAGACTCAAGGAAAACACTCTCTTTTCAAGGTAGGACAAGGTAAAGGAGGATCAGTAGCGGGCTTACCTTATACCACTTTTTCTTCCTTGTTTGGGCATTTGGAACTGTAAGTAGTTGTGGACGAACTTTAAGCTTTTTATGAGTGGAAATTCAATTAGTGAATCCTCTTTCGTACCTATATCTTTCCCTTTTTGTCATGTTCACCATTTTGTTATCACCAGTATAGACTATGTCAAAAGTTTTTCATATTTGGTTTTTTATTTCTTTTGAGTTTGGCAGATGATAAGCATAGAATCCCTAAATATTTCGATTTCTCATATTCTTAGGGTCAAGGCAGACTTTAATCCATAGCTAGATATAGTGTGATGATATCATGAAAGTCTCACTGAAGGACTGAAACAGATATCAGTGATACCATGACAATATATAAATATACTGTGATGGTATCATTGAGGAATGAAGTAAACATCAATGATACCATGATAGTATATAGATATATTGTGGTGGTATACTGAGGAGTGTCTCATTGAAGAACTGAAGCAGTATTTCATGATACCATCACAGTATATTTATATATTGTCATGGTATCATGGAGGACTGAGGATTGTCTCATTCGAAAGATGATACCATGTCAATATATAGATATACAGTGATGGTATATTGTGGAATATCTCATTGAAGGACTGAAGCAGTCTTCCATGATACCATGTCAGTAAATAGGTATATTGTGATGGTATCATGGAAGACTAAGGAGTGTCTCATTGAAGGACTGAAGGAGTCATCCATGATGTCATGTCAGTATATAAATATATTGTGATGGTATACTGAGGAGTGTCTCATTGAAGAACTGAAGCAGTCCTTCATGATATTATGCTAGTATATAGATATATTGTGATGATATCATAGAGGACTGAAGAGTGTCAGACCGAAGGACTGAAGCATACCTCAATGAAAAAAAAGTAAAAAAATGAATGAAATTGGATTATGGAGAAAAAAGTAAAAAAAAATCCAATGAAATTAAAAAAATAAGGAAAAAAACATAAAAATAAAAAATAAAGAAGTCAAAATGGAGTTTGAAATTAAATCATGGTGAAAAAAATAAAAAATAATATGATTTGAGAAAAAGAATGAATTAAAAAGGAGCAAAAAAAATAAAGAATAAAGAAATAACCGAGAAAAAAGAAAAGGAGAAAGAAAGAAAAAAAGAAAATAAAAGGAGTAGATAAAATTAAAAAAAGGATGAAATAATTAATATTTTTCTCTTAATCATTTTTTATTTATTTCTTCAAAAAAAGAGTTTATCCTATATGATATCTGATATCATATACCGATAAAGTATCAGAGAGGGGGAGCATTTTCTGTAAATAGTGGGCTCCTATACTTTTTCCCAAGAATTAATTTATTTTGGGCTAATTTTTATTAAGCTTTCATATTTTAGTTTTTCTTAAAACCAAACACTCTAGCGCGTTTTAATAACAACTTTCACAGATTGGGAAGAATATAATTTAATTTGACTACGATAAAAATCCCAATCTTTGAGGGTGTGTTCGGTATGGGAAAAATGTTTTCCATGAAAAATATTAGGAAAACAAGTGATTTTTAACTTGATTTCTTTGTTCGGTACACAAGTAAAATATATTATTTCTAAAATTATTTATGTATATTCAACACAAAACAATGAATATGAATAGAGGTAGAGCGATGGGTGTAAGAGAAAGGGCAAAGGTTGGGAGGGTTGTTGTCATGACCCAGACCGTCGTGAGTGGCACCCACCCAACCCCGGATGAGCGAACCATCCACGACCCCGAAACTTAACCGTTCTAAAAGCTCAAAACCAGTGTGCAAGAAATTAAAAAAGCAATAATCAACCAAATCAACACTAATATAAATAAACTTGCTAAAACCCCTCCCTAGAACCTGAAAGTCACCGTACCAAAACATCTATCAAATCTGTCTAGAATACGGAGATGCAACCCCAATGTAAATGAGCAGAGTTTAATCCCGAAATAAATGGGATACAACTAGTATGAAGGAAATCAAGGTTGCTCGATTGAAGCAACTCACCCTTGATGTCTTGATGTGTTAGGTCTATATGTGAGGTCGTGCGTCAACCGCCGGAAGATTGTATGTACTCACAAAAAAAAAATACAAGTGCAGAATCAGTACACAACCACTATGTACTGGTAGGATCATCAGTCAGTTCCAAATAGCAATATATGAACCGCACAATAGTCAAGTAAGAGTACAGGAAACATGTAAACAAGCCACAGGTATCCCTAACTACAAGTCTCTTCCTAGCTTGTCCCCACATGTAACCCACCCTTATAACCATTATCAACAATCAAATGAAATCAGTAATTATATCATTTAACATATCCCGGGCCCACCCTGGGATCCCCCTAGGTAACACCTAAGTGTAAAACATGCAACCCGATCTACACCAAGACCAAACTCACAGATCAATAATAATAACCTGGCTCTCAAGGACCATATGCAATATCACCAATCATAAACATAGCCTGGTCCACTCATGGAACCAAAATCAAAATGCAAAATGTAAAAGTAAACCCGTACCATGCGTGGTACCTGAGCCAACCGTTAGTATCCCGTACCAGGCGTGGTACCCGAGCCAACCGTTACTATATTCCGTATCAGGCATGGTACCCGATCCAATCATTAGTATATCCCATACCAGGCGTGGTACCCGAGCCAACCGAATGTCTCACAAAATTCACAGTCACAAACAATGAACAATCAACACTTGTAAACCAACAAGCAATAACACCTAGTTTATTTCACAAGACTGAAAACATGACTTTTGGACATTTCTAAACCATTTCCTAAGAAATGCAACTCATACAAATACTTAGACAAAAGTACACAAACATACAATGTATACAGGAATCAATAACCATCACCTACCTCGAATTAGTCCAAGCTCTACTCAACCGGAGCTTTCCCGTTTCCCGAAGTTCTTGCCAGTTCTTGGTCTAAACAATACATAATAACCAAGAATCAATCTTTATGGTCTACAATTTACCCAGATTATGAAAAATCCTAAACCCTAGGCCCTTCATGATCATCCCACCCTTTTCCCAGGCTTTTCCACCATTAATTCACCTAGTTCTACCATTTTTTTGGATACATTTATGGAATCAAAGTCACATGATCATAATATAGAAGAATTAACAACAACCAAGAACTTCTACCCTTAGAATTCCTCTTTTCCCCTGAATTCCACCATTTCTAGGTCATCCCAAACCTTTTTCCAAGTCTACCCCTAGCAATTCTATAGCATAGGAAATATAGTACAGAGTTTGAGGAGTAGAATCCTTACCTTTAGGACGAAAAACAATGAAAAATGGAGGAAAATCGCTCAGAATCGCCTTGCCCTTCTCCTAAAATGTGTTGAAGAAAACTGACTATTTTTAGAGAATGTTACTTTAAATCCCCTCACGCTCCGCTATAGTGGTCCGTTCTGCTATAGCGGTACCGCCATAGCGGCGACAACTGTTATGGCGGAGGCTGACCACCGTTGACTTTTGCTATAGCGGTAATTATTCTGCTATAGCGGAGGTCACCATGGAAGAGCGATAGCGCTCGCCACGGGCAGTAGCTCAAGAATTTCCAAAAATCCCCCAAAAAAGGTCCATTTTACAACACACTTAATTCCCTGTCATTCTGGAATAATCTCTTCACGTCAACCTCGATACCGGGAGTTCTACTTACCCTAATTCGATTCTGAAAAGTCCCCCGGACTTCTTTATGTCTTGGCTAAATGAAAACTAGCTCAAATTAAGACACTTTACCCAATCCTTACCCGGATTTCCCTAGCCCATGCCTCGCTCCAAAACCGGCCGAGACTAGCCTAGCCCAAAATTTCAAACTCCCAAATCCGGAGTTTTCTAACTCTAAAAATTAGCACGAGTGGTTTACCCATAACGACGGACCCGATCGTTACAACAGATATCAATTTACCCATCATTCATTCTCGAACAATCAAACCTAAAAATACAGAAAGTCAGAGCAAAAAGAGTAGTACCTATATCCTCAAACAAGTGAGGGTACTTGTCCCGCATGTCTTTCTCGGTTCCCAAGTGGCTTCTTCAACCGGACGATGCTTCCATTGAACCTTTACCATACTGATCACCTTTGTCCTCAACTTCTGGGAATCCCAATCAAAAAACAAAACTGGTTCCTTTTCATAGCGAAGATCCTTATGAAATAACACTTCATCCCACTTGATGATGTAGTTTCTATCCCCATGGTATTGCTTCAGCATGGATACATGGAATACCGGATGGACACCCGACAAACTGGGCGGCAGTGCTAATCTATAAGCCACTGACCCTACAATCTTAAGAACCTCAAATGGACTGATGAAACGAGGGCTGAGCTTGCCCTTCTTACCGAACCACATAACTCCCTTCATCGGTGACACTTTCAAAAGCACTTGTTCACCAATCTTGAAATCCATGTCCCTTACCTTGCAATCTGCATATTCCTTCTGCCTGCTTTGGGCAGCTAGCAACTTAGTTTGAATGCCTATTACCTTTTCTTGTGCTTCCCTTACCAAGTCCATGCCCAAAGGCTTTACATTGCCTTCCTCAAACCATCTAATAGGTGATCTACAACCTCTCCCGTACAGTTCCTCGAATGGTGCCACGTCAATACTGGAGTGGTAGCTATTGTTGTACGAGAACTCGCACAATGGTAGAAACAGGTCCCAATGACCCCCGAAGTCAATCACACATGCTCTCAGCATGTCCTCCAATACCTGAATCGTCCTCTCCGACTGACCATCAGTCTTAGGCTGGAAGGTTGTACTAAATGTGAGTTGTGTACCCAACTCTTCATGTAACTTACCCCCTTGGAGGTAAACTGCGTACCCTTGTCTGAAATGATGGACAGTGGTACCCCATGTAACCTCATAATTCCCTTCACGTAGATCTTAGACAATTGCTGTGAATTGAAATCCACCCTGACCAGAATAAAATGAGCTGACTTGATCAGTCTGTCAACAATGACCCAAATAGAGTCATACTTCCCCAAAGTCTTGGGAAGACCCACCACGAAGTCTATGGCTATCCTCTCCAACTTCCACTCTAGAATGGGCATCCTCTGAAGTAGTCCTACAGGTCTTTGGTGCTCATACTTTACCTGCTAACAATTTTGATATTTGGACACAAAATCATCTATGTTCCTTTTTATCCCGGGCCACCAGTAAAGCCGCCTCAGATCCCTGTACATCTTGGTTACACATGGATGAATCGAATACCGCGAGCCATGAGCCTCTGCTAACACTTTCTGAATGATATCGTCAACCCGAGAAACACAAATCCTTTCTTTGAAATTTAACACGCCACCAGAATCTAACGTGGCATCCCCGGACTCTCCGGATATTGCCTTGTTCCGGAGCCTGCTCAACTGCGAATCCTCTAACTGTTTGGCCTTTATCTCCTTTATGAATGTGGATTTGACCTCAATACTGTCCAACACCCCACCTTATTCTAAAATACTCAAGTGCATGAACTTAGATTCCAATGCCTGAATCTCCCTCGTCAGTGGTCGTTTGGACACCCCCAAATAAGCTAAACTACCCATGCTAGCTGTCTTCCAGCTCAATGCGTCTGCCACCACATTATCCTTACCCATATGGTACTGAATGGTCACATCATAGTCCTTTAACAACTCCATCCACCTTCTCTGCCTTTAGGTTCAAGTCTTTATGAGTGAAAATATATTGCAGACTGCGATGATCAGTGAACACCTCACACTTGACACCATAGAGATAGTGCCTCCAAATCTTGAGTGCAAACACCACCGCTGCCAATTCTAAGTCATGAGTCGGATAGTTTCTCTCATGAACCTTCCACTGCCTAGAAGCATAGACTATCACATTCCTATCCTGCATCAACACAACACCCAAACAAGAATGTGAAGCATCACAATAAATAATAAAGTCCTTACCCTCAACCAGCAAGGACAAAATAGGATCCGTGGTCCGAAGTGCCTTGAACTTTTGGAAACTCTCCTCATACTTGTCAGACCACACAAACGGTACGTCTTTCTGAGTAAGCCTTGTCAAGTGAGTAGCAATAGATGCAAAATCCTTGACAAACCTTCAGTAGTAACCTGCGAGCCCAACAAAACTTCTCACCTCAGTCATAGAGCTAGGCTGGACCAAACTCTTCACTGCCTCAATCTTCTGGGGATCCACCTTCTCCCCTTTTTATGACACTACATACCCAAAGAATGTGACTGAAGTCAACCAAAATTCACACTTGGAGAACTTCGCATAAAGCTTTTGGCGTCTCAATATCTCTTACACAACCTGGAGATGTTCAGCATGCTCCTCCTTACTCTTGGAGTAGATCAAAATATCGTCAATAAAAATAATGACGAATGAACCCAAATAAGACTTAAATACCCCATTCATAAAACTCATGAATGCTTCCAGTGCATTAGTCAACCCAAACGACATCACTAAGAACTCGTAATGCCCATTCCGAGTTTGAAACACAATCTTAGGAATATCCTCGGGCCTAATCTTTAACTGATGGTACCCTGACCTTAAGTCGATCTTTGAGAACACAGATGCACCCTGTAACTGGTCAAACAGATCATCAATACGGGGTAAAGGGTACTTATTTCGGATGGTAACCTTTTTTAACTGCCTATAGTCTATTTACATCCGCATACTACCATCCTTTTTCTTCACAAACATTACCGGAGCACCCCAAGGTGAAGAACTGGGATGGATAAATCCCTTGTCTAGGAGTTCCTGAAGCTGTGTCTTAAGTTCCCTTAACTCTGTCGGAGCCATACGATAAGGAGGAATAGAAATTAGGCGAGTGCCCGGCTCTAAGTCAATACAAAAGTCGATATCCCTGTCTGGAGACATACCAGGCAAGTCCGCTAGAAACACCTCTCGAAACTCTGAAACAACTGGAACTGACTCAATAGATGGGGACTCCTCACTATCATCCCGGAGATGAGCCAAAAAGGTCAGACACCCTCTCCCTACTAGCTTTCTAGCCCGAACAAATGATATGATCTTAACTGGCTTAGGACTGTACACACCTTCCCACTCTAGCCTATCCTTACCCAGAATCTCTAGAGCCACAGTCTTGGTGTTACAATTCAATACAACATGATACGGGGATAAGCAAGTCATGCCCAAAATGACATCAAATTCAACCATATCCAGAATTACCAAGTCTACCCAAGTATGCAACCCCACAAACCAACAGAACAATTACGATAAACATGAGTCAGAATCACTGACTCTCCAACCGGGGTAGAAACATGGTAGGGGAATCAAGGATATCACATATCAAGTCTAGACCCAAAGCAAATTTCACAGACACATATGAATAAGTAGAACCTAGGTCAAAAAGCATGGAAGCCATCTTATCACAGACTAAAATAGTGCCTGTGATCACTGCGTCTAATGCCTCAGCCTCGGACCTTCCTGGAAATGCACAACACTGAGCTCGATCATCAATCCGAGCTACTTCCTTAGCTGACTGTGCCACACCCCTCCCCACACCGCCATTACCCTTGTCTCCTCGGCCTCCCTAAAAGTTACCTCTCCCACCCTGAGGATGACCTCTAGCAATGACCGCCTCTACCTACCGGGACCACAGCCTTAGACTGCTGCTGAGTTTGATTACCAGTCTGTCTGTGAGGGCGCTCCTTCTTAAAGTGGCCCGGATCACCACAATGGAAACAACCACGATCAAGTGTAGACCTGCTGGCAGATGCATAAGAAGCTAGCTCCCTGGCCTCTAGGAGCTGAAACTATTGATTGGCTCCTGGACGACCACCTATAGTAGCTGGCAAAGTTGACTAAATAGGACGGGCAGAATACACCAGCTGATTGTGGCCCCTGGAGTGTGAGCCACTGAAGTTCCCATCATTCCAGGGTCTCTTGGCTAACACTTTAGCCTGCCCCACCTTCTTGACCCCTTCTAGTTTCTTAACATAATCTGCTACTTCATTGAAGCCCTTGCCTACTGAAGTCATGTGTACAAATAGCACCTGCTAGTCTGTATTCAAGCCTTCACGAATAACTGAATCCGCTCCTCCTCAAAACCCAACAATTGTGTAGCAAAATGGGACAAGGCATGAAACTTAGCCTCATAAGCTGAGACCGACATGTTACCCTGTTCCAGAGCCAGGAACTCATCCTTTTTACGATATCTCAAAGTGCGAGGCACGTACTTCTCCAAGAAGAGAGCGTGAAACTGCTCCCAAGTTAGTGGGGGGAAAACAGATGACCGACATTCCATATGAGACCTCTACCACTGCTTAGCATCACCCTGCAACTGAAAGGTGACAAACTCAACCCTATGCTGTTGCACAATGCCCAGCTTGTGCAGCCTCTTATAACAATCCAATATGAATCCATAAGCATCTTTCTTTTCAGTGCCCTGAAATGTAGGAGGTTTCAGCTTGAGAAACTTAGTCAGCATCTCATATTCATTCCCTGTCATTACCGGGCCTAGCATTGGCCTGAAGAAATCACTAGTGCCTGAAGGTGCATCCATTCTTGGAGCTATAGAAACTACTGGCTGAGTACCCAGAACCTGATCTGCAACACCCACGAGGGTGGCTTCGGAACCAACCAAACCACTCAAAAAGGACCACACCTACTGAAATGCTTTGGGTGTGATAGGGGGAAGGCCTGCACCTCTTGCCGGTGCTGCCAGTGCTGCCTCCGCCTGCTTCACACCCTCATCAATCGCAACCTCGACCTCCTCTTTGACCTAATCCTGGGGTGGGAGCGTGCTCCTGCAGCTGCCTGAGCTCCACCCCTAGCGGGTGTGGCTCTACCTAGACCTCTGCCCCTATCCCTGCCTCTACCTCTGACAGTCGGGCCCGCTGGTCTTGTTCCGTTGTTCCTTGTGTTAACCATCTACGGACAGAAGAGTGAATGAAGTCAGACACCAATTTGTATCACCAAATACCAATTGGAATCAAGTTATAGCACGAAGGAAGAAAGAAGAGATAGTCCTAAAGTCCCATAGCCTCTCGAAGAAAAGTACGGACGTCTCCGCACCATTCTGCAAGACTCTACTAGACCTATTTTGGTACGAAAAGATCAACGAATCTAGGGCGCTGATACCATCTTTTATCACGACCCAGACCACCGTGAGTGGCACCCACTCAACCCCCGGGTGAGCAAACCATCCACGACCCCGAAACTTAACCGTTCTAACAGCTCAAAACCAGTGTGCAAGAAAATAAACTAGCAATAATCAACCAAATCAACACTAATATAAATAAACCTGCGGAAATCCCTCCCTAGAACCTGAAAGTCACCGTACCAAAACATCTACCGAATTTGTCTAAAATACGGGGATGCAACCCCAATGTAAATTAGCAGAGTTTAAGCCCGAAACAAATGGGCTACAACTAGTAGGAAAGAAATCAAGGCAGCTCGATCGAAGCAGCTCACCCTTGATGTCTTGATGCGTTAGGCCTACAGGTGAGGTTGTGCGTCAACCGCCAAAAGATTGCATGTACTCACAAAAAGAAACGCAAGTGCAGAATCAGTACACCACCATCATATACTGGTAGGATCATAAGCTAGTTCCAAATAGTAATATATGAACCGCACAATAGTCAAGTAAAAGTACGGGAAATATGTAAACAAGCCACAGGTATCCCTAACTACAAGTCTCTTTCTAGCTTGTCTCCACATGTAACCCACCCTTATAACCATTATCAACAACAAAATAAAATAAGTAATTATACCATTTAACATATCTCGGGCCTACCCTGGGATCCCCCTAGGCAACATGTAAGTGTTAAACATGCAACCCGGTCTACACCAAGACCAAACTCACAGACCAATAATAATAACCCAGCCTCTCAAGGACCATATGCAATATCACCAATCATAAACACATCCCGGTCCATTCATGAAACCAAAATCAAAATGCATAATGTAAAAGTAAACCCATACCAGGCGTGGTACCCGAGCAAACCGTTAGTATCCTGTACCAGAAGTGGTACCCTACCCAACCGTTAGTATATTCCATATCAGGCATGCTACCCAATCCAACCGTTAGTATATCCCATACCAGGCGTGGTACCCGAGCCAACCGAATGTCTCACAAAATCCACAGTCACAAACAATGAACAATCAATACTTGTAAACCAACAGGCAATAACACCTAGTTCATTTCACCAGACTGAAAACATGACTTTTGGACATTTCTAAACCATTCCCTAAGCAATGCAACTCATGCAAATACTTAGACAAAAGTACACAAACATATAATGTATACCGGAATCAATAACCATCACCTACCTCGAATTAGGCCAAGCTCTACTCAACCGGAGCTTTCCCGTTTCCAGAAGTTCTTTCCGGTTCTTGGTCTAAACAATACACAATAACAAAGAATTAATCTTTATGGCCTACAATTTACCCAGATTATCGAAAATCCTAAACCCCAGGCCACCCATGATCATCCCACCCTTTTCCCGAGATTTTCCACCATTAATTCACCTAGTTCTACAATTTTTATGGATACATTTAGGGAATTAAAGTCACATGATCATAATAATGAAGAATTAACAACAACCAAGAACTTCTACCCTTAGAATCCCTCTTTTCCCCCGAATTCCACCATTTCTAGGTCATCCCAAACCTTTCTCCAAGTCTACCCCTAGCAATTCTATAGCATAGGAAAGATAGTACCGAGTTTGGGGAGTATAATCCTTACCTTTAGGACAAAAAACAATGAAAAACTGAGGAAAATCGCCCAGAATCGCCTTGCCCTTCTCCCAAAACGTGCTGAAGATAACTGACTATTTTTGGAGAATGTTTCTGCATTAAATCCCGTCACGCTCCGCTATAGCGGTCCATTCTGCTATAGCGGTACCACCGTAGTGGAGACGACTGCTATAGCGGAGACTGACCATCGTTGACTTCCGCTATAGCGGTAATTATTCCGCTATAGCGCAGGTCGCCATGGTGGAGCGATAGCGCTCGTCAAGGGCAGTAGCTCGAGAATTCCAGGAAATCCCCCCCAAAGGATCCATTTTATAACACACTTAATTCCCTGACATTCCGGAATAACTCCTTCGCGTCAACCTCGATACCGGGAGTTTTACTTACCCGAATTCGATTCTAAGAAGTCCCCCGGACTCCTTTATGTCTTAGCTAATTGGAAAACTAGCTCAAATTAAGATACTTTACCCAATCCTTACCCGGATTGCCCTAGCCCATGCCTCTCTCCAAAACCGGTCGAGACTAGCCTAGACTAGAATTTCAAACTCCCAAATCCAAAGTTTTCTAACTCTAAAAATTGGCACGAGTGGTTTACCCGTAACTACGGACCCGGTCGTTACAGTTGTAGGGGGCGAGGGTGGTGGGTGGGGGCATGTTTGGGGTAAAAAAAAATTTTTTAAAAAAACATATGGGGGAGAGGGGGGGGGGGGGGGGGTAATTTTATTTTTTTAAAAATAAATAAATTGTGGGGTAGGGGTGTGGGGGTGGGTGTGGGGTAATTTTTTTGTTTTTAATAAAATTTTCTTTTTAATAAAAAATTGTGGAGTGGGGTGACAGTAAACGCCGTGTAAAGTGACTTACTTGAATGGTGAGCTATTCTATAAGACTGAGTAGGCATTTGACCATGAAAATAAAAAAAAATTCACTTTATTTGAAATTTTTGAAGTTGGAGTTAGAGTTGTGTTTGGCTATACCTTTTTGAAAATACTTTTCAGAATTAAGTGTACTTAAAAATAACTAAAAAGGTGAAAAAGTGAAAACAAGTATTGGGTTATTTTCACTTTTTCAAATACAATTTAAAGTTTTATGTTTTTACTTTTTGAAATACAAGTTGAAGTTGTATTTGAAATTTCTATGACCAAACAATAATTTTTGAATAAAGTGAAATAATTTTTTGAAAGAAATGTGAGAATTTCTTATGGCCAAACGGGGCCTAAGAAACGGGGAGAGAGAAGGATAACCTCTTTGAAAAGGACAGAGTCGCTTAGCCGCTACTTACACATCTGGAGTCAGATTGAACTAGGTGGGGTGGGGTGTGGGGGAGAGGGTGGGGGTGGGGTGTGTGGGAGGGGTGAGGGTAAGTGAAATTGAAGGTTGGGATGGGTGGTTGCGAGAGTGGGATAAGACAATATCATTTGTTTTTTCTACTTTTATTAAAAAGAAGTCATTTTTCTTATTTTCAAGGAACTTATTTTGCTAAAGAAAATATTTTTCTAAAGTTTTAACCTAATGAACATTAAAAAAAAAAAGGAGAACATTTTTTATCGAACACACCCTGAATTCTTATAGCTTGTCCAATCGCTAACCCAGTTATTGCAGAAGTTAGTTTTTTAATCACAACTAGGGTCATGTACATCATATTAACATTGATTTTTCTCAAATTACTTTGACCAGCTATCAACTTACACATCCTTAAAAATCAACTACTAATAGTATTTCTATTGACTTGTCAGTAATCTATAAATACAATAAATGAGATGTCATATTTATGTCCTAGTCAGTTGAACATGAACTACCGGAGAAGTTCAGAGATAAAAGATGGGTTATTAGTAGCCTACACAAAATTAGTCAAAATTCATATGACCCGTTTAATTCATTCAAGTTTTAATGGGTTTAGGCTAGAGTAATTTTGAAGGAAAAGGACACGGCCTGATTATTTTTTTAAAAAATGGTTCATGTTTAACTTATTGGATAGAATAAGATCTTTCAGCTTTTTTAATTGAAAAAATTACACAACATGCCAAACATTCGGTCCTAATTACAATTCATATCAATACTATATTTAAATTCCACTTCGCACCATTTTCCTTTATTTTATTGGTATAATATTACCCTAAACCCCACAATTTCTAATGTACAATTGAAGCAGATTTTTTCATAACTTATACGCCTAAAATCACTCTCACTTTATCAAATTCGTTTCTCTCAACAGTTTCTTCCCCAAATTTTGCGACCTACCCCCGTCTTTCATCTTCAACACGTTTTCAATGTAGCAGGGGCCTCTTACTTTACGAACTCTCATGCCATTAGGCGTTCCTTGCCCAACTTGTCCATTTGCAGCATTTTCTAGTGGATTGTTTTATTGTCGTGTGTCTTTTTAGATATGTCTCTATTTGCATATCCAGTGGAAAAAAGTAAAGATCAGAAGAACGAGATAAAGAGTTTGTCAGCGTGGATCAGGAAGAATAATTTTTTTTTTGTATTTATGAGAAAATCAAATACAAATGCAGAGGAAGAAAACTAGCCTAGATTTCATGCACGTTTTTGAAGTTTTAAATTTTTTTTTTGTATTTATGGGAAAAATAAATGCAAATACATCATTTGTATTTGCTTGATACAAATACAATTGTATCATCTGATACAAATGTATTTTTGATGTTTTATGGTGGATTATACTCTCTTTTTTTGTATCCATGGAAAATCAAATACAATGCATTATTTGTATTTGCTTGATACAAACACAAATATCATCGGATACAAATGTATCATTTATATTTGAATGATTTTGTAGCGAGTATATGCAACTGAAATGCATTTTGTATCTTTGAATTTGTATTTTTTGTATACATGCTCCAAATGTATTTGCATCTGTAATTTTTGTATAATTAAAATGTGTTAGTGAAATATTACAATTACAATTGAAAATTACAGTGAAGAAAATAAAATAACTTCTGACTGAGGCGCGGATATCTCGCTCTCTTTAAGGAGATTCAAGCCCACTGCAGCAAATGTTTTCACCGGTCCAGCAGTAGTCTTCTTGACTTGTCCCCTCCAGGATACAACAACTCACACACAAAGTATAACTCAACAAACTCTGAACAAGAGTTGAGTCCAAAGCTCCAACACAAGAACACTTTCCTTCAACTAATAAAACTCTCTTTTTTACTAACTCTTTTGCACTCTATATTTTCTTGTACTTTAAAAATATGCAAGACCACATCTATTTATAGGTGAAGTATTCATCCTAGAATTGAATAGGAAGAATAAACTGGATAGATAAATGGCATATAAGTTACATAAGTTACAAAGAATAAAGAGGGAATAAAGAGTTGGTGGTTTCAATGGGAAAATGAAACCTTCACAATCTGCCAATGACCAAAGGGAAACAGCCATAACGTTGGTGCTAAATGCACATTTTGACCACAACTAAATTGTAACTTATTCCACCATTAATGTACAAGGAGTTATGCAAAAATGGAGTAAATGAGAAATGTGGTATAATGGCTGTAAAGACACCAACGAAAATGAAATGCAGCAACATCCTTATGGCCACTAAATGCCAAGGAGTAATTAGGCATCAATTGTCACAAACGGACAACTCTGGAAACTGCACAATGACAAAGCAAACTGATACAATTTATAATATTAAAATGCCCAAACTTCATCAATCCTCCACTCATTTTAATATTAAAGGAAGAGAGTATCAGCCGAAGGTAGACTATTATGCATAATAAAGGTGTGCTTTGTGTTGAACCTTTGCTTAGTAAAACAATAATTTTTACTCCAGAGTCGTAGTGATCTCAGACTTGAACTATAACTGCTTAAGGAAAATAAAAAATCACTGCTTACGCAAAATAATCAAGGTGTTAACATGAGCTTTATAGCCAGCACAATACAGCCTTGTGCTATCTCAGTTTTCATGTTTTTGAGAATAAGCCCAATTCTCATAGGAAGCGGCCTACTTCCACACTCACATAGGTGAAATCTGTCGAGGGTGTTCCTGTAAGTTTAACACCCCACTCATACGAGCTACAAATTTCATTAAGAGTTTTTAAAATCAACCTTCACAAACTATTACAGGTAAATATCACATCATAGGGAGGGAAAAAATAGTGCATTTCACAACAAGTCATCATATAATTCGTTTTTTCCATTGAACCTGGTTATAGGATCTCTAGTCCACAGATTGGGTTTTCTTATATATGACTATGAATTTATAGGCTTCAATCTCATCCCCTTCGATGTGCTCCAGACCTTTTCTCTTGCTAAGGCCTTAGTCAATGGATCTGCAAGATTATCACCAGATTTGACATAATCAATATTAATGGTACCATTTGTCAAATATAATCTCACATTACTGTATTTTCTCCTTATAGGTCTGGATTTACCGTTGTAATAACGATTTTGAACTCTACCAATTGCAACGGTGCTATCACAATAAATAAAAATGGGAGGAATTAATTTTTCAAAATAAGGTATTTGAAATAATAAATCTCTCAACCAATTCGCTTCTTCACTAGCTGAATCTAAAGCAATTAGTTCAGCCTCCACGGTAGAGTTAGCAATAATAATTTGTTTTTTTGATTTTCAACAAATAGCACCATCTCCCAAAGTAAATATATAACCAGTAGTAGATAAAGAATCACCTGATAAGGTATTCTAATCCGCATTTGAAAAGACTTCAAGTACTAACATGATATTTTTTATAGAAAAAATCACAAGTTTTTGTTCCAATCAAATATCTCATAACTCTTGTTATAGCATGCCAATGTTCATTACCTGGCTTGCTAGTAAACCTACTAAGTACTCCTACTGCATATCCAATATCAGGCCAAGTGCAATCAGTCACATATCTCAAACTTCCAATTATGCTAGCATATTCCTTTTGATTAATCACATCATTTTCACTTTGAACAGGAAACAAGTGAACACTAGAATCAAAAAGAGTTACAACATGCTTGCAATCAAGGAAATTATATTTTTTTAAAATTTTCTCAACATAATGTGACTGGTCAAGAAAAATTTCATCACTTGTTCTAGTAATTTTTATTCCCAAAATAATATTTGCCTCACCAAGATTTTTCATATCAAAATGACTTCTAAGAATATTTTTAGTCTCTCCAATAACATTCATGTTAGAGCCAAAGATCAATAAATCATCAACATATAGGCAAATAATAACATGTGAATTATTTCAAGGCTTATGATATATGAACTTATCACACTCATTTGTTTTAAAACCATTTTCAATCATGCAGGAATCAAAAATTTTATGCCATTTATTTGGTGCTTGTTTCAAGCCATATATGAATTTAGTAAGTTTACATATTTTGCTTTCTTGGCCTGCTTCAATAAAACACTCGGGTTGTTTCATATAAATCTTCTCATTTAGGTTTCCATTTAAAAAAGTAGTTTTTACATCTATTTGATGAATTTATAAATAAAAAATTATAGCAATAGCAATTAAAAGTCTAATGGATATAATTCTAGTTATCAGAGAAAAAGTATCAAAAAATTCTAGGCCTTCTAGTTGCTTAAAACCTTTTGAAACTAGTCTAGCCTTATATTTATCAACAGATCCATCCGGTTTTAACTTTTTTCTTAAGACTCATTTGCACCCAATAGTTTTACAACCCGATGGTAAATCAACTAACTTCCAAGTTTTATTGGATATTAGTGATTCCATTTCATCATTTACAACCTCTTTTCAAAAAATAGCATCATGTAAAGATAAAACTTCTTTTAAAGTGAGAGGGTCATCTCCAACATTAAAAACATGAAAATCAGGACCAAAATCTTTTTCTACTCTAGCTCTTTTACTTCTTCTTAATTGAAAATCATCATTTTCTTTGTTTCTCAAAATAGAAGTAGAAGAACTAGGTAGTGACAAAATATTTTCATCAATCCTTTGACCTCCACTATTTTTAGAATCAAAAGGAAATTTATTTTCATGAAAAATAGCATCACCTGATTCTATTATAATATTATCTTCATGGTTAAAAAATCTATAGGTTGTACTATTTGAAACAGAACTAAAAAAAGCACAAGTAGTAATTGTTTTACCCAACTTAGTAATTTTGGGATCCATTAGCCTTGCAAAAATTAAACAACCCCAAACTCTTAGATATCCCAAATTTGGCTTGTGACCTTTTTACAACTCAAAAAATATTAATTTAGTCTTTTTATGAGGCACACTATTCAACACATAACAAGCAATCAAAGTAGCTTCACCTCAAAAATTTAAAGGTGCATTTGACTCAATAAGCATGACATTAGTCAATTCAACCAAAGTTCTATTTTTCCTTTCTGCTACACCGTTAGATGAAGGAGAATAAGGAAGAGTAGTTTTATGAATTATTTTCAATGATCTAACAAAAGAATTAAACTCATTAGACTCATATTCACGGCCTCTATCACTTCTAATTCTTTTTATTTTTTTAGCAAACTGATTTTCAACTTCATGGAGAAAAACTTTAAAATTTTCAAAAGTATCACTTTTATTTTTCACTAAGTAAACATACGTTAACTTAGAAAAATCATCAATGAAAGTGATAAAATATCTATTTCCTCCACGAGTTAAAATTTCTCAAAGTTCACAAATATCAGTATGAACTGACTCTAATAAATCAATTTTTCTTTCAACTTGAAAATGAGGTCTTTTAGTGATTTTGGCTTTACTACAAGCCTCACATTTTTCAAAAAAAAATTTAATCACATGGATTAATCCTAAACTACTCATGATTTTCACATAACGATCATTAATATGATATAAACGAGCATGCCAAAAATTAATAGAAGAAAGCATATGAACAGAGGTAGAAACTTTATTCATTTCAACACTCAACTTGAACATCCCATCACATGCATACCCCTTTCCCACAAAAATATCCTTTTTCACTATTACATATTGATCAGATTCAATAATCAGTTTGAAGCCTGCTTTATTAAGAAGAAAATAGACATCAAATTTTTTCTCATGAAAGGAGTATAAAATACATCTTTCAAAGTTAATACTCTTCCAGAGGTAAAACACAACTCGACATCTCCCTTTCCAAGAATTTGAGTGGTATGAGAATCACCAAGCATGATGGTTTTGGGCTCTTCAAAAGGAGTATATATTTTGAATCAATCTTTGTCATAGCAGACATGACGGTTTGCACCAGAATCAGCCCACCATTCACCAACATTCTCCACCATATTTATGTCTGTTATTACCGCCACAAATGGTTCTTCGATAACGTTTGCCTGAGGTATAGGCTCACATTTTCAAAATTTACAAAATCGAGCAATATACCCACTTGCCACAGACAAAGCATGGTCCCTTATCTTGAACATGTTGATTTTGTGCTTGATTATTTTTACCATTATTATTCTTGGGAGGTCTACCATTATTTTTCTTGAATTTTTTCTTCTTAGGCTTCAAAGAAGTATTTTTACCTTTGTTGTGATGTTGTTCTCTTATGTTTGCAAAAGTGCATCTTGACCCATTGCTTCTTCTTTCATGCGGATTCGCATTATCAACGTCTCAAGAGAGGTTTTCTTTTATTTGTGGCGCATAGTTTTTTGAAATTCATTCCAAGAAGGTGAAAGTTTATCAACTATGCCACAAACAATAAGGTTATCTCCAATTCTGATCTCCTCGGACCTGAGCTCTCAAACAATCATTATAAAGTCCTGAGCTTGATCTATCACTGATTTGTTGTCCACCATTTGAGAACGAAAAAAATCTGCTAGCAGCATATTTTTTCGCTCCTGTCTCCTCGGTATCATACTTACTCTGCAATGCTTTCTAAATTTTCTTTGCACTAGAGTAAGTTCTATCATAATAATCATAAAAATTATCAGATAGATAATTTAGTAGAAAATACCGACACTTGTAGGAATCACCATCGTACTTTTCAACTTTCTCTTGAAGAGAAATAAGTTCTTCATCATTTATGAAAGTGTTATCTACTTTATTTAAATTATTCTCAGTTAACACATAAGAAACATTGAGAAGACTTAAGTAAAAAAGTATTTTACCCTTCCACCTCTTGAAATGGGTACCGTTGAACTAGTATGGCTTGTTAAGATCTCCCATCTTGACATCCGCAGATTTTTCAATTGTAGCCATATGAATTTTCCTTAAAATTGTTAGTGAGATATTACAATTACAATTGAAAATTACAATGAAGAAAATAAAATAACTTCTGGCTAAGGCGCGGATATCTCACTCTCTTTAAGGAGATTCAAGCCCACTGCAGCAAATATTTTTACTGGTCCAGCAGTAGTCTTCTTGACTTGTCTCCTCCAGGATACAACAGCCCACACACAAAGTGTCACGCCCCCAGACTATCCCCTAGATGTAACACGAGATCCGAGATATGAGTGCCCTAAATTAACCCTTGGTCATAGCATACTCAGATAAACTTAAGGAAAAATAAGTAGAAGCATACATAGAGAGAAAGTAGGAATCCATAACTAAATTAGCGGAAGTCTACAAAGGACCCATCCAGAATACAAACTAGCTATGTCTGAAGCCTATAAATCTGAAATAGGAGTTGATGGGACAAGACCCCAACTAACTCATGAATCCAACAAAAAGGGACATAAAGAAAACTAATCATAACTCCGGTCCTCGTAGGATGAGGGCTCACCAATAAGATCTGAACGGCTGACACTGACTAGCCACGTATCTGAGGGAGGAAACCTGAATCTGCATCATCAAGAGCATGCAACGCAAAATGTGCATCAATACTATAGAATATACTGAGTGTGTGAGATATGCATGAATATGATGAAAACATACTTAAAACAGAGTTCATGCAAAGAGGGAATATCATAAGTACATATCATAACTTGAGTGGTAAACATGAGATAAGAGTCAAAACTTCAAAATAGATATCATAAGCTTAAACCAGTCAAAATATTCATACGAGAGTTTCTTATAACCGATATAAGATCATGCGAGCTACATGGAATCTAACTATATAACCCTAGTTAGCAAAGCTGACTTGAACTGTGCCAAGGAATGAGTCACCATATCCAACTATATAACCCTAGTTGGCAAAGCTGCTCTAATGCCCGCTAAAGCACATGACACCATATATCAAGATGTGGAACTACTCTCATAAGTCCATAGGGCACTTCATAACCTACGCTGACAATGTAGTTTTAGACTGGAGTAATCGAACCCTCATCGCTCGGTGCTAAATACTACTCTCAAAATATGTACATATAGTTCATAAATTTATAGTGGCACAATATCATGCCAAATCTTGTTGAAAAGCATGCAAACACATCGGGCATCATACAATTCTTATATCATAGGTTCTTGAAGCTTAGCATAGCCATAATTCAAAACATACTTTTCCTTCTTAAATTCATACTTGAAGAATTAGGCATGCAATTTCATAAATACATAGTGACATGTTATCTAAACATGGAAACTTTCACTTGAAAATATGATATTCAATGGAATCATGCTAGAAATCAATTTTAATGCATGAGCTTTTGAAACCAATTAAAGAATCTTAATCAAATCATAAATAAACCATAAGAAATCATGAATTGATGCTTAGAAACTGATTTTATAAGATTTCCCCAATTTAGATCAAAACCCTAATTTCACAAGTTCATAATTCAAAAAAAGAATTGGGGGTTTTGGGCACAAGGATGAGAGAAATCCATTATTGAATACCCACATACCTTGATTGAAGCTAACACACTTGAGATTGAAAAGAAAGGAGACTTGATCTTGGAGCTTGAGACTTAGAGCTTGAAGGAGTTCCTTTCCTTTTTGGGAGATAAATGAAGATTTGAGGAGGGGCTTAGGCTGATGAGGGTGAAAACCCTTCTAGAAATAGTCAAAATGATATCATTTATGAGTTAAAAGGGTGGGTAATGAATAAAATACCCCTGGGTCGTAATTAGGAAAAATCTAGAAAAAGTTGACTTTCAGAGACCACGGACGGATTCCACGAGTCGTAGACCAAACCATAGCTCGTGGTTTCCATCCGTCGTTCCTGGCCAATAAGATAGGTTGCAGAAACCAAACTACGGGTCAATAGGGCGGACCCATAAAATGGACCACGGGTCGTAGACCCAAGTCATAGCTTCTGGGAAACTTACAGTTCTCTGAACATGTTCTACGAGTTACAGGACGGTCTGTAGTTCAAACTATGGGCCGTAGAAACCAGTCGTGAAACCTGGGGAACCTGTCAACCCTCTGATCTAATTTCACGAGTTGACAGGATGGACCGTAGTCAAAACTATGATCTGTAGAACTAACTCATAGTTCTCATACCAGAGGTCAAACCAACAGACTGGAACCATGGGTAAACTTCATGACTCGTGATTTGAACCACGGTCCGTGATTTGGCCCGTAGTTTCTGAAAGGTTTAAAACTCTAAGATTTCTTAAGTTTAAAAGTTGGGTCAAATTTTGGGGTGTTACAATATCTCCCCCTTGGGATTATTCATCCTCGAATGAAGACTAAACAAGGGAAAACTGAAGATAAAACATCCCAACCAGTCAACAACACATAAAATCTGAAGAACAACATGAAAACTGAGCTTTTCAACTTAAAACATGATTGAATCAACTTTGAAAACATGAATGCATGCTAGGATCATGAGAGGAACTAGTGGAGTAGAGCAGGAGGGACATGCAAAGGAGGAAATCATTACCTCAAGCTGAAATGAAATCGGAAGGAAAGAGATGAGGGTACTTGGCTTTCATGGCTGACTCTGCTTCCCAAGTAGCTCCTTCAACAAGCTGATTCCTTCAAAGGACTTTTACCGAAGTGACTTCTTTGTTCCTCAACCTCCGAATCACGATCAAGGATCTCTACGGGAACCTCCTCATAGTTGAGAGTATCCTTCACACCCACATCCTCCAAAGGAACAATCAAGGTTGGATCACCAACACACTTCTTTAACAAGGAGACATGGAAAACTGGATGAACCGCTTCTAACTCCGTCGGCAACTCCAACTCATAAGCAACGCTACCAACTCTTCTCAGAATCCAATAAGGACCTACAAAATGTGGATTAAGTTTCCCTTTCTTGCCAAATCTCATCACGCCCTTCATGGGTGACACCTTCAAAAAAACCCAATCATCAACTTTAAATTCTAACTCTCTTCTCCTCACATCCATTTATGATTTTTGTCGACTCTGAGCGGTCTTCAATCTTTCCCTAATAAACTAAACCTTTTGCATAGTCTTATGAACTGAATTTTTGGCCAATAAAAACTGCCTCACCTACCTCAAACCAACCAATAGGAGACCTACACCTCTGACCATAAAGTGCCTTATAAGGAGCTATCTAGATGCTAGAGTGAAAGCTGTTGTTGTAGGCAAACTCGATAAGAGGTAAGTGATCATCCCAATTACCTTTGAAATCAATCACACAACCTATCAGCATATCCTCTAAAGTCTGAATAGTACGCTCTGCATGGCCATCCGTCTGTGGGTGAAAAGTTGTACTAAGCTTCACCTGAGTAATAAGACCTCTCTGAAACGATCTCCAAAACTAGGAGGTAAACTGAATACCTCTAGCTGAAATGATAGACAAAGGAACACCATGAAATCAGACTATCTTCCGGATATAGAGTTTTGCATAATCATCTGCTGAATCCGTAGTCTTAACAACCAAGAAGTGGGATGACTTAGTCATCCGGTCAATAATCACCCAAATGGAATCATGTTGCCTTCGAGTATGAGGCAATCCAGTGATGAAATCCATATTGATCATTTCCCACTTCCAAGTAGGAAGGTCAATATTCTGAATCATGCCACCCGGCCGCTGATGCTCTACCTTCACTTGCTGACAGTTGGGACACTTAGCTACAAAATTGGCTATGTCCCTCTTCATACCATTCCACCAATAGACTTTCCGTAGATCATGGTACATCTTGGTGGCACCAGGGTGAATAGAATATATGGAACTATGAGCCTCAGCTAGAATTTGTTGTCTTAACCCATCTACATTTGGTACACACAATCGACACTGATAGCGAAGCACACCAACTCCCCCTTGGGAGAAAAACTCACCTCTTTGTTGATGGACTGCACCCTTTAGCTGAAGAAAAATAGGATCACTGTCTTACTTTGCCTTCACTTCAGCTACCAAAGATGATTCGGAACCGTTCTGAACAATAACACCACCTTCTGTCGAGTCCATAAGGCGAACTCCCAATCTAGCAAGCCTATGAACCTCTTTAACCAATTCCTTCTTCCCGTATTTGACTGAAGACACGCTACCCATGGACAATCTACTACGTACATCCGCCACCACATTGGCCTTACCTGGATAGTAAAGCACACTCATGTCATAATCTTTAGGAAGATCAAGTCATATTTTTTGTCGCAGATTCAATTCCTTTTGAGTGAACACATATTGAAGACTCTTATGATCGGTGAATACATCCACGTGCACCCCATACAAGTAATGTCTCCAAATCTTTAAAGCAAAGACAATGGTTGCTAACTCAAGATCATGAGTAGGGAAGTTCTTCTCATGAGCCTTAAGCTGTGTCGAAGCATAACCGATCACCTTACCACGTTGTATCAACACATAACCCAAACCAATCCTAGAAGCGTCACAATACACAACAAAATCATCTAGGCTCTCGGGTAGAGCCAACAGTGGAGCTGTGATCAATCTAGTCTTCAATTCCTGAAAGTTCTTCTCACAAAGGTCATACCACTGAAATTTTACCTTCTTCTGAGTCAACCGAGTCAAAGGGGTAGCAATAGAAGAAAATCCTTCCACAAATCTCCTGTAGTAACCAGCCAAACCCAAAACGCTCCTAATATCAGAAGGGGAAGTGGGTCTAGGCCAATTTTTTACTGCCTCAATCTTTTAAGAATCAACTCGAATACCATCTCTAGTCACAGTATGACCTAGAAAAGCAACAGACTGCATCCAGAACTCACACTTGCTAAACTTAGTGAATAACTGCCGGTCCTTGAGAGTTTGCAACACCACTCTCAAATGGTATGCATGCTCGTCCTCACTCCGAGAATAGATAAGGATATCATCAATGAACACAATCACAAACATATCCAAATACTGCTTGAACACGCGGTTCATCAAATCCATAAAAATTGTAGGAGCATTCGTTAGACCAAAATACATCACAACAAATTCATAATGACCATATCGAGTCCTGAAGGTTGTATTAGGAATATCACACTCTCTAACACGAAGCTGATGATAACCGGATCTAAGGTTGATTTTGGAGAAGAAACTAGCACCCTGAAGCTGATCGAATAAGTCATCAATCCTAGGAATGGGATACTTATTCTTGATTGTGACCTTGTTCAACTGATGGTAGTCGATACACATCCTGAGGGAACCATCTTTCTTTCGCACGAATAAGACTGGGGCACCCCATGGAGAAATTCTAGGCCTGATGCAACCCTTATCAAGAAGATCCTTCAACTAATCTTTTAAATCTTTAAGTTCTGCAGGAGCCATTCTATAGGGAGGAATAGAGATAGGATTCGTATCTTGAAAAAGATCGATCCCAAAGTCGATTTTCCGCTCGGGAGGGACTCCGGGCAAATATTCGGGAAACACTTCTGGGAACTCATTCACAACAGGAACAGACTAAAGGAATGGGGTTTCAGACTCCGTGTTCATAACCCAAACTATATTATAAACATAACCTTTAGAAATCATCTTCCTAGCCTTAAGATAAGATATGAAACAACCTTTCGAGGAAGGGGGACTACCTTGCCATTCTAAGATAGGTTCATTTGGAAACTTGAAACTGACGACTCGAGTACATCAATCAACCGAGGCATAATAAGCATACACCTAATCTATACCAAGAATAACATCAAAATCAGTCATCTCCTACTCTACTAAATCCATTTGAGTGACTCTATGAAGGACTGAGATAGGGCAATTTCTGTAGATTCTTTTGGCTAGGAATGACTCACCAACATGAGTAGACACATAAAAAGGTTCTAAAAGCAATTCAGGACAAATTTTGAACTTGCATGCTACATAAGCGGTCACAAAAGATAGGGAGGCTCCGGGGTCCAACAAAGCATACACATAAAGAGAGAAGACTTTCAACATACTAGTGACAACATTAGATGAACTCTCCTGGTCCTGATGAGAGGACATATCATAAAGGTGGTTCTGGCACTGATCACCAGAACTAGAAGTTGTGCCTTGCTGGGATGGTTGACCTCCTAGGGGCTGCTGGGGCAGACTGAGCCCTACTACCTCCCAGTCCCTTCTTAGCTGAAGGGCAATCTCTAATCTGATGCCTAGTCTGACCACATCTGAAGCAACTACCTGAATTGGCTAGACACTCACCAAGATGACTCTTCCCATACTTGGTACAAACGGGGAAAGAAGACCCCTTTGCACCACTCCCCTGCGAATAAGAGCTTGCACCTCTACCGGACTGATCATGATAGGGCCTGGAGGCTTGAGAAGGAGCACTGGCTAAAGAATGCATGGGTCCTGACGACCTCTTCTGAAAGGAAGAGCGATGTCCGCCTCTTGACTTCTGATGGCCAAAACCTGAACTCTCGGATCTAGCCCCCTTGTTCTCCCTAGCCATTTCCTTAAGCTTATCTCCCTCGATCTGGTGAGCATGGGTCATGAGTCTGTAAATGTTCATATCACTCAACATCATAGAGGACCTACACTCCTTCTTCACCAAATCTGAAACCCCATAGATAAACTTACTCATCTGATCATGCGGGTCCGCTACCATAGAGGGGGCATACCTAGACAACTGAGTGAACTTCAAATTGTACTCTTGGACTGACATCGACCCCTGTCTCAAGTTCACAAACTCCTCAGCCTTCGCTTGCCTCAACTCTCGGGGAAAGAACCGATCAAGGAAGGCCCTCTCAAAACACTCCCAAGTCATAGGGACCTCGTCCCTAGCTCTAGCTTCCTTCCATTGCGTGAACCAGATATGAGCTACATCCTTGAGTTGATAGGACGCGATCTCCAGACAATCAACATCACCCACTTGCATAACATTAAGATCTTCGTCGCTTCATCCATAAAGCTAAGTGGGTCCTCACTCACTTTCGAACCCCAAAATTCAGGTGGGTTCATTCGGACAAAATCACGAACCCGGGCTGCTACCCCACCTTGAGGGTGGACGGGGATAGGAGCCAGCTGGTTGGCCTGAGCGTCCATGGTCTGGGCTAGCAAATGGATGGTGTTCTTGAACTCTTTATTCATGACCTCGGGGGCCAAAATTGGAGGAGCAGCATTCCGAGCGGCTCGGTGAGGCATAGCACGTCGAGGCATAATCTGAAATGTACAAGGAAAGGATTAAAGGGATGTTAGAGTTAAACTCTATCGCACGATATGATCATGAAAGAAGTGAACTTCTCCTAAGGTATCTTGTAGCCTCTCCCTTATATGTGTGGCACGCTTCACACACATGAATGAGATTCTACTCGATGCGGCTTCAGAAACCCTCGGACTCTTGAACCTGAGGCTCTGATACCAAGTTTGTCATGCCCCAAGGCTACCCCCTAGACGTAACACGGGATTTGAGACATGAGTGACCTAGATTAACCCTTGGTCATAGCATACTCAGATAAACTTAAGAAAAATAAGCGGAAGCATACATAGAGAGAAAGTAGGAATCCATAACTAAATTAGCGAAAGTCTACAAAGGACCCATCCAGAATACAAACTAGTTATGTCTGAAGCCTCTAAATCTGAAATAGGAGTTGATGGGACAAGACCCCAACTAACTCATGAATCCAACAAAAAGGGACATAAAGAAAACTAATCATAACTCCGGTCCTCGTAGGATGAGGGCTCACCAATAAGATCCGAACGGCTGACACTGACTAGCCACGTGTCTGAGGAAGGAAACCTGAATCTACATCATCAAGAGGAAGCAACGCATAATGTGCGTTAGTACTATAGGATGTATTGAGTATGTGAGATATGCATGAATATGATAAAAATTTACTTAAAACAGAGTTCATGCAAAAAAGGAATATCATAAGTACATATCATGACTTGAGTAGTAAACATGAGATAAGAGTCAAAACTTCAAAATAGATATCATAAGCTTAAACCAGTAAAAATATTCATACGGAAATTTCTTATAACCGATATTAGATCATGCAAGCTACATGGAATCTAACTATATAACCCTAGTTAGCAAAGCTGGCTTGAATTGTGCCAAGGAACGAGTCACCATATCCAACTATATAACTCTAGTTGGCAAAGCTGCCCTAATGCCCGCTAAAGCACAGGACACCATACATCAAGATGTGGAACCACTCTCATAAGCCCATAGGGCACTTCATAACCTACGCTGACAACGTAGTTTTAGACTTGGGTAATCGAACCCTCATCGCTCGATGCTAAATACTACTCCCAAAACATGTACATATAGCTCATAAATTTGTAGTGGCACAATCTCATGCCAAATCTTGTTGAAAAGCATGCAAACACATCGGGCATCATGCAATTCTCATATCATAGGTTCTTGAAGCTTAGCATAGCCATAATTCAAAACATACTTTTCCTTCTTAAATTCATACTTGAAGAATTAGGCATGCAATTTTATAAATACATAATGACATGTTATCTAAACATGTAAACTTTCACTTGAAAATATGCAATTCAATGGAATCATGCTAGAAATCAACTTTAATGCATGGGCTTTTGAAACCAATTAAAGAATCTTAATCAAATCATAATTAAACCATAAGAAACCATGAATTGATGCTTAGAAACTGATTTCATAAGCTTTCCCCAATTTAGATCAAAACCTTAATTTCACAAGTTCATAATTCAAAATAAGAATTGGAGGTTTTGGGCACAAGGGTGAGATGAACCCATTGTTGAATACCCACATACCTTGATTGAAGCTAACGCACTTGAAATTGAAAAGAAAGGAGACTTGATCTTGGAGCTTGAGACTTAGAGCTTGAATGAGTTCTTTTCCTTTTTGGGAGATGAATGAAGATTTGAGGAGGGACTTAGGTTGATGAGGGTGAAAACCCTTCTAGAAATAGTCAAAACGACATCATTTATGAATTAAAAATATGGGTAATGACTAAAGTACCCCTGGGACGTAATTAAAAAAAAGCTGGAAAAAGTTTACTTTCAGGGACCACAGACGGATTCCACGAGTCGTAGATCAAACCACGGCTCGTGGTTTCCATCCGTCGTTCCTGGCCAAAAAGATAGGCTGTAGAAACCAAACTACGGGTCAACATAACGGACCCGTAGAATGGACCACGGGTCATAGACCCAAGTCGTAGCTTCTGGGAAACTTACAGTTCTCTGAACAAGTTCTACGAGTTACAGGATGGTCCGTAGTTCAAACTACGGGCCGTAGAAACCAGTCGTAAAACCTGGGGAACTTATCAACCCTCTGATTTGATTCCACGAGTTGACAGGATGGACCGTAGTCAAAACCACGGTCCGTAGAACCAACTCGTGGTTCTCAAACCAGAGGTCGAACCAACAGCCTGGAACCACGGGTTCACTTCACGACTCATGGTTTGAACCACGGTTCGTGATTTAGACTCGTAATTTCTGAAAGGTTCAAAACTCTCAGATTTCTTAAGTTTAAAAGTTGGATCGAATTCCGGGGTGTTACACAAAATATAACTCAAAAAACTCTGGACACGAGTTGAGTCCAAAGCTCTAACACAAGAACACCTTCCTTCAACTAATAAAACTCTCTTTTTTACTAACTCTTTTGCACTCTATATTTTCTTGTACTTCAAAAATATGCAAGATCACATCTATTTATAGGTGAAGTATTCATCCTAGAATTGCATTGGAATAATAAATTAGATAGATAACTGGCATATAAGTTAAATAAGTTACAAAGAATAAAGAGGGAATAAAGAGTTGATGGTTTCAATGGAAAAATGAAACCTCCACGATCTGCCAATGACCAAAGGGAAACAGCCATAACGTTGGTGCTAAATGCACATTTTGACCACAACTAAATTGTAACTTATTCCACCATTAATGTACAAGGAGTTATGCAAAAATGGAGTAAATGAGAAATGTGGTATAATGGCTGTAAAGACACCAACGAAAATGAAATGCAGCAACATCCTTATGGCCACTAAATGCCAAGGAGTAATTAGGCATCAATTGCCACAAACAGACAACTCTAGAAACTGCACAATGACAAAGCAAACTGATACAATTTATAATATTAAAATGTTCAAACTCCATCATAATGCATTTGTATGTATGATTCTGTGTATATTGAAATGTATATGTATTTGAGAATTTACATCTTTATATAGTGTATACATAATCTTGATTTTGTACAAGTTTTTTGAATTTATATTGATATATTTGTATGTCAAATATCACTTGTATCATTCTATATTAAAATAGAGAGAGAGAAAGGTATAAATACAAATACAAAGAGGGAGAGAAAGAAGTAAAAATACAAAAAGGGAGAGAAAGAGAAAAAAAAAAGTATGTTTAATACCATTGTATTTGTATTTTGAATATTTTCAACATCACATTCTTATGTATTTATATTTACGTATGTATATTTTGTTGAAATATTATATTCCTAATACAAATGATATAAGTTATATATAATTTCTAATGGAAGAATTGAATTAAGATAGTTTCTTTGATTTAAGAGATTTTTTTTATTAGGGGATCCTATGAAAAGAAAATATTTTGAGCTTGATTTATGAGATTTTCTTTTTAAAAAAGATCTTGCTATGAGAGTCCAGATTCAGATGAAAGTTTGAGAAAATATTATGAGCGTGATTTATGGAATTTTCTATTTTAAAAAGATCTTCTCAACACAATTCTCTCAATCAAGACTAAATGTATTTGTATATGTGTGTCGATCTACACAAAAAATAGGCGTGAAATACAATTGATAAATAAAGTGTTTGTACGAATTATAATTAGGCTAAGTGTTGCTATGGAGACCTAACTAAGTTCATCTTGGTTGGTGTTTTTAAAATTTACTCTTTTTAATTTTATTTTTTTAGCCATTGGTACAGAAGCCCAAGTTCGAATCATTTAACTCACTTTTACAGCCTTTTTTTTTTTGACTTTTTCTTTGTTTTTCTTCTTTCTCTTTTTGTTTTGCTAGTTTTTTACTCTCTTTTTACTTTTTTTCGTTGCTCTTTTAATTTTTTTTGCTGCCTTTTTTTATTGTTTTTTTTGTTGCTCTTTTTTATTATGTAAAGTGTATAATAAATGTATTAGTATATAATATCTTATTTTCTTGGCTAGTTTTAATTAAGTTATACTTTTACAAATTTATAGATTACGTCTCATACAAGGTTCAGAACTTTCACACCCTCTATTTTTGTTTGAGTTGTATGTATAAAAAAAATATTTATTTTATTCCTTTCACTCTCAATTAGTATAAATTTTATATATAATTATAATTGTATCAATATGTATCTGTATATGATACAATATTTATTTGTATTAATTGTTATCTGATACAATATGTATCTATATCAATTGTATATGATACAATTGTATATGATATGTATAGAAACTGTATAATTATTGTATAATATATACATAAATATATATATATATATATACATAAATATATATATATATATACATAAATATATATATATATATATATATATATGTATATGTCACGATCCAGACCGTCGTGAGTGGCACCCACCCAACCCCCGGATGAGCGAACCAGTAGAGTTCAACCCTTAGCCTAGACTAACAGCCTAAAACCAGAAAACAGAAAATAAACTAGCAATTCAAATAATGCAAAAGGCCTTTCATTGAAATAAAACCTGCAGAAATTCTTCTAGAATCTGAAAGTCATCGAACCAAATACTACCAATACTAGAGTACGGGGATGCAACCCCAAAACTTAAACACTAAAGAAGTAGTCTAAGCCCGAAATAATTGAGCTACAACTCAAAGATAAACACCAAGGCAGCTTGGTCGAACAGCTCACCCTTGATATTTGGAACAGTCCAGCCTACAAGTGAGGTCGTGCGTCAACCGTCGAAAGATTTCCTGTACTCACCAGAAAAATAAGCAAGTGCAGTATCAGTACACAACCACCGTGTACTGGTAGGATCATCATCCAGTTCCAAATAAAATAGTGTATAATCAGTACAGCAAATCAAGTATAAGTACGAAAAACATGCAACAAGTCAATAGGCTCCCCTAGACTACAAGTCTCTACCTAGCTTATTACCACATGAAATCAACCTTTTATAACTCTAACCAACAATCACAGAATTCAATAAATCATCCTTTTTGCCTAGCCCGAACCCACCCTGGGATCCCTTCTAAAAAACACCTAAGTGATAAACAGACAACCCGGCCTAATCCAAGACCAACTCAACAAATATAACAGGATTTTCGGTCACTCAAGGACCACCAATGAATATCACAATTCAATAAAAAGAGCCCGGTCCAGACACGAAACCAATAACATTCAATGCAATGTAATAATATCAATGCAATGATGCAGTAAAATAAACCTGTACCAGGCATGGTACCCAAGACAACCGTTAGTATTTCGTATCATGCGTGAAACTCGAGCCAACCATTTGTTATACCTGTATCAGGCGTGGTACCCGAGCCAACCGTTAGTATACCCGTACCAGGCGTGGTACCCGAGCCAATCAAATGTCAACAATCCACAGTCAAACAATGAACAAACAACTTGTAAACTAATAAGCAACACACCATTCAATTCACAGACTGTAAAACAGGACCCTTAGACATTCTACAAAATTCCTCTAAGCCATGCAATTCATACAAACACTTAGATAAGAGTACAAAATATACAACATTCACAGGAATCGTAAGCCATCACCTACCTCAAAATGATCCAAGCTCTATTCAACCCGAGCTTTCCCGTGTTCTAGATTCCTTTCTCATTCTTGGTCTAAAATAATATACAAGTACTCAAATTAACAAACAAGGCCTGCACATTACCCGAATTACACCAAATCCCAGACCCCCAGGCCACCCATGATCATCCTACCCTTTTTCCAGGGCTTTCCGCCATTAATTTCCCTAGTTCTATCATTTTCACGGATAAAAATAGAGAATTTAGCAACATATGATCATAATACCTTACTTTTAACAATACCCAAGAACTTTCATGCATAGAATCTCCCTTCTTTCCCGGATTCTACCATCCCTAGGTTATTCCAACCTTTTCTCAAGTTTCCTCCTAGCAATTCTACCGCGTAGGAAAAGTAGTACGAAGTTTGGGGAGTAGAATCCTTATCTTTAGGACGAAAAATAGTGGAAAACTGGTAGAAATCACCCAAGATTGCCCCCTTCTTCTCCCAAAACATTTCAAGAAAAACTGAATTATTTTGGGAAAGTTTTTGCATTAAATCCCGTCACCCTCCACTATAGAAGTTCTCTCCGCTATAGCGGTACGGCCATAGCGGAGTCGTCTGCTATGGCGGAGGATGATCGAATTGACTTCCACTGTAGTGGTAATTTCTTTCCTACAGCAGAGGTCGCTATGGCGGAGTGTCAACCGCTATAGTGGCTGACACGGGACAAAAAGTCGTAAAACCCCCAAAAACAATCCATTTTACAACACATTTATTTTCCCGACGTTCCAGAATAATCCCTCCACATCAACCTCGATTCTGAGAGTTCTACTTACCAAATTTAATTCCGAAAAGTCTCTCAGACTGCTTTATGTGTTAGTTACGAGGAAAACTATCTCATCACAAGACATCCAACTCAATCCTTACTCGGGTTGCCCTAGACTCCACCTCGCTCTAAATCTGATTGAGGCTAGCCTAGCCCAGAATTTCAAACTCCCAAACCTGGAGTTTTCTAACTCTAAAACTTGGCACGATTGGACTACCCGTAATGATGGACTCGGTCGTTACAACAGATACCAATTTACCCATCATTCATCCCCGAATGATCAAACCCAAATTTTTGGAAATAAAAGAAAGAAAGTGTAGTACTTGAATCCTCAACAAATGAGGGTACTTGTCCCGCATGTCCTTCTCAGTTTCCCAAGTGGCTTTCTCAACCGGACAATGCTTCCACTGAACCTTTATCATATCAATCACCTTTTCCTCAACCTTCGGACATCCCGAGCAAGAATCAAGACTGGTTTCTCTTCATAACGAAGATCCTTATCGAAAAACATCTCATCCCACTTGATGATGTAGTCCCCATCCCCATGGTATCGCTTAAGCATGGATACATGGAATATCAGATGGACGCCCGACAAACTGGGCGGTAGTGCTAACTTGTAAGCCACTGGCCCCACAGTCTCAAGAACCTCAAATAGATTGATGAACTGAGGGCTAAGCTTGCCCTTCTTACCAAACTTCATAACTCCCTTCATTGTTGACACTTTCAACAATACCTATTCACCAACCTGAAATTCCATGTCCCAGACCTTGCGATCTGCATACTCCTTCTGCCTGCTTCGGCCAGCCAACAATTTGGCCTGAATACCCCTTACTTTTTCCTGTGCTTCCTTTACCAATTCTACTCCCAAAGTCATTACATCGTCTTCCTCCAACCACCCAACCGGTGGTCTGCAGCTCCTCCCATACAACGCCTCGAATGGTGCCATATCAATACTGGAGTGGTAGTTATTGTTGTACGAGAATTCACACAATGGTAGGACCTGGTCCCAATGACCCCCGAAGTCTATCACACATGCTCTCAGCATGTCCTCCAATACCTGGATCGTCCTCTCCGACTGACCATCAGTCTGAGGATGGAAGGCTGTGCTAAAAGTGAGTTGTGTACCCAACTTTTCATGTATCTTGCCCCAAAATTTAGAGGTGAACTGCGTACCCCTATCTGAAATGATGGACAGTGGCACCTCATGCAATATCATAATCTACTTCACGTAGATCTTAGCCAATTGCTGTAATTGTAATTTACCCTGACCGGAATAAAATAAGCGGACTTGGTCAGCCTATCAATAATGACCCAAATTGAGTCATACTTTTCCAATGTCTTGGGAAGACCTACCACCAAGTCCATGGCTATTATTTCCCACTTCCACTCTGGAATTTGCATTCTCTGCAGTAGTCCTGCAGGTCTCTGATGCTCATACTTTACCTGCTGGCAATTCTGACATTTGGACACTAAGTCAACTATGTCCCTTTTCATTCTAGGCCACCAGTAATGCTGCCTTAAGTTTCTATACATTTTGGTCACACCTGGATAAATTGAGTACCGCGAACCATGGGCTTTCACCAAGATTTCTGAATTATATCATCAACCCGAGGAACACAAATCCTATCTCTAAAATTTAGTACTCCACCAGAGTCTAACGTGACATCCCTGGATTCCCCGGATATTACCTTACCTCGAAGCTTACTCAATTTCGAATCCAGAAACTGTTTGGCCTTTATTTCCTCTATGAAGGTGGCTTTGACCTCAATGCTGGCCAACAACCCACCCTGTTCTGAAATACCCAAGTGCATGAACTTGGCCTCCAAAGCCCGAATTTCCCTTGCTAGTGGTCGTTTGGACACGCCCAAACAAGCCAAACTACCCATGCTAACTGTTTTCTGGCTCAATGCATCTACCACCACATTAGACTTACCCGGATGGTACTGAATAGTCACATCATAGTCGTTCAATAACTCCATCCACCTTCTCTGCCTTAAATTCAAATCTTTCTAAGTGAACACATGCTGCAGACTGCGATGATCGGTGAACACATCACACTTGACACCATAGAGATAGTGTCTCCAAATCTTGAGTGCAAAGACCACTGCGGCCAATTCTAAGTCATGAGTAGGATAGTTCCTCTCATGCACCTTCAACTGCCTAGATGCATAGGCTATCACATTCCTATCCTGCATCAACACAGCACCCAAACCAGAATGTGAAGCATCACAGTAAACAATAAAGTCTTTACCTTCAACCTGTAAGGACAATATAGGAGCCGTGGTCGGAAGTGTCTTGGGCTTTTGGAAGCTTTCCATGCACTTGTTGTACCACACGAATGGTACATCGTTCTGTGTCAGCCTGGTCAGGTGAGTAGCAATAGACGAAAAATCCTTAACAAACCTCTGGTAGTACCCTGCGAGCCCAAAAAAATTCCTTATCTTTGTTACAGAGCTAGGCCGGGCCCAACTCTTGACTGCCTCAATCATCTGGGGATCCACCATCATGCCCTATTCTGACACTACATGCCCCAAGAATGCAACTGAAGTCAACCAAAACTCACACTTAGTGAACTTCGCATAAAGCTTCTGGCGTCTCAAGATGTCCAACACAATACGAAGATGATTAGTATGCTCCTACCTACTCTTGGAGTAGATCAAAATATCATTGATAAACACAATCACGAAGGAATCCAAATACGACTTAAACTCCCCATTCATCAAACTCATGAATGTTGCTGGCGCATTGGTCAAACCAAATGACATTACTAGAAACTCGCAATGCCCATACCGAGTCCAAAAAGCAGTCTTAGGAATGTCCTCAGGCCTAATCCTCAACTGATGGTACCCCGACCTCAAGTCGATTTTTGAAAACACCGATGCGCCCTAAAGATGGTCAAACAAATCATCAATGCGGGGTAGAGGGTACTTATTCCGGATGGTCACCTTGTTCAACTGCCTATAATATATGCACATCCGCATACTACTATCCTTTTTCTTTACAAAGAAAATAGGAGCACCCCAAGGCGATGCAATGGGACGGATAAATCCCTTATCTAGGAGTTCCTGTAGCTGAGTCTTAAGTTCCCTCAACTCTGCCGGAGCCATACGATACGGAGGAATAGAAATGGGATGAGTGTCTGGCTCCAGATCAATACAGAAGTCGATATCCCTATCCGGAGGCATACCAGGCAAATCCGCTGGAACACCTCTAGAAACTCAGAAACCATCGGGACTGACTCAATAAACGGGGACTCCATACTATCATCCCAGAGATGAGCCAAGAAGGCTAGACACCCTCTCTACACTAGTTTTCTAGCCCGAACGAACGATATGACCTTAACTGGCTTAGGCCTGTACACACCTTCCCACTCTAGTCTATCCTTACCCGGAATCTCTAGAGCCACAGTCTTGGTGTTACAGTTCAACACAGCATGATAAGGGGACAACCAGGTCATGCCCAAGAAAATATCAAAATCATCCATATCCAGAATCACCAAGTCTACCCAAGTATACAACCCCATGAACACAACAGAACAGTCATGATAAACATGAGTCACAATCACAGAGTCTCCAACCGGGGTAGAAACAAGGATAGGGGAATTAAGGATATCACAAATCAATTCCAGACCCAATGCAAAAATCACAGATACATAAGAATATGTAGAACCTGGGTCAAATAATACCGAAGCCATTTTATCACAGACAAGAATGGTACATGTGATCACCGCATCTGATGCTTCTGCCTCAGTTCTCCCTGGAAAAAGCAATGAGCCCAATCATCAATCCGGGTAACTTCTCGGGCCGACTGCGATGCACCCCTAACCGCGCGCTGTTCCTTCTATCACCCCGGCCTCCCTGAAAGTTTCCTCGCCCACCCTGTGGACGACCTCTAGCATTATCGCCTCTACCTATCGGGACCACCGCTCTAGACTGCTTCTGACCCTGATTACTTGTCTACCTGAGTGGGCACTCCCTCTTAAAATGGCCCAGATCACCACAATGAAAGCAACCACGGTCAAGTGTAGGCCTGCTAGCTGATGTATAAGACGCTCCCTGGCCTCTAGGGGCTGAAGACTGATTATGAGCTCCCTGACGACCACCTGTAGCAGCTGGCAGAGATGACTGAATAGGACAGGCTGAGTATACTTGTTGATTATGACCCCTGGAATATGAACCACCATAATTTTCCTTATTCCGGGGCTTCTTGGATAACGCCTTAGCCTGCCCCGTCTGCCTGACTCCCTCAAGTTGCTTCACATAATCCACCACATCATTAAAGCCCTTCCCTGAAGAAGCCATATGCACTGACAGTACATGTAGCTCAGTATTCAAACCTTTTACAAAAATCGGTCTTGTTCCTCCTCGAAACCCAACATCTATGTGGCAAAACGAGACAAGGCATGGAACTTAGCCTCGTAAGTAGAGACTGACATGCTATCCTGCTCCAAGTTCAAGAATTCATCCTTCTTTTTGTCCCTCAAAGTACGGGGTACGTACTTCTCTAAGAACAAAGCGTGAAACTGTTCCCAAGTCAGTGGGGGTAGAACAGAAGACCGACACTCCACATGAGACCTCCACCACTGCTTGGCATCACCCTACAGATGAAATGTGACAAACTCAACCCCATGCTGACGTACAATACCCATCTTGTGCAACCTCTCATAGCAATCCAAGATGAACTCATAAGCATCCTCTCTATCAGTACCCTAAAATGTAGGAGGTTTCATCTTGAGAAACTTGGTCAACATCTCATGCTCATTCTCTGTCATCACTGCGCCTAGCATTGGCCTGAAGAAGTCATTCGTGCCTGAAGCTGCATCCATCCTAGGCGCTGTAGTAGCCGTTGGCTGAGGGTCCAAGGCCTGGTTTGCAAAATCCGCGGGTATGGCTCCAGTACCAACCAACCCACTCAAAATATTCCAAGCCTGCTGAAAGGCTTTTGGTGTCATAGTAGGGAGGCCTGCACCCCCAACCGGTGTCGCCTCCTCATGCGCCTCACCATCTTCAGCCACAACTTCTACATCTTCAGCAACATGTTTCTGAGGTGGGGGAGGGGTTGCTTCACGCTCTCCAGCAGCCGCTCGAGCTCCACCCTTGGCGGGTGCGGCCCTACCTCATCCTCTGCCCCTTCCTCTACCTCTACCTCAGACAGCCGAGCCCGCTGCTAGGACCGCTTCTCTAGCTCCATTGTTCCTTGTGTTAACCATCTACGGACAGAAAATTGAATGAGATTAGATACCAATTTGTATCACCAGATACCAATTGGAATCAAGTTATAGCACGAAGGAAAGAAAGAAGAGATAGTTTTCCTAAGGCCCCATAGCCTCTCGAAGAAAAGTACGGATATCTCTGCACCGTTCCGCAAGACTCTACTAGACCTGTTTGGTACGACGAGATCAACGAACCTAGGGCTCTGATACCATCTTTTTCACGACCCAGACCATCGTGAATGGCACCCATCCAATCCCCAGATGAGCGAACCAGTAGAGTTCAACTCTTAGCCTAGACTAACAACCTAAAACCAGCAAATAGAAAATAAACTAGCAATTCAAATAATGTAAAAGGCCTTTCATTGAAATAAAACCTAAAAAAACTCCCCTAGAATTTGAAAGTCATCATACCAAACACTACCAATACTAGAGTACGGGAATGCAACTCCAAAACTTAAACAATAGAGAAGAAGTCTAAGCCTGAAATAATTGTGCTACAACTCAAACATAAATACCAAGGCGGCTTGGTCGAACAGCTCACCCTTGATATTTGGAACAGTCTGGCCTACAAGTGAGGTCGTGCGTCAACCGTCGGAAGATTTCCTGTACTCACCAAAAAAACAAGCAAGTGCAGTATCAGTATACAACCATCGTGTACTGGTAGGATCATCAGCCAGTTTTAAATAAAACAGTGTATAATCAGTACAGCAAATCAAGTATAAGTACGAAAAATATGCAACAAGTCAATAGACTCCCCTAGACTACAAGTCTCTACCTAGCTTGTTCCCACATGAAATCCACCTTTTATAACTCTAACTAACAATCACAGAATTTAATAAATCATCCTTTTTGCCTAGCCCGGACCCACCCTGAGATCCCTTCTAAACAACACCTAAGTGTTAAACAGAGAGTCCGGCCTAATCCAAGACCAACTCAATAGATATAATAGGATTCCCGGTCACTCAAGGATCACCAATGAATATCACAATTCAATAAAAACAGCCCGGTTCACTCACGTGAACTCACGAAACTAATAACAGTCAATGCAATGCAACAATATCAATGCAATGATGCAGTAAAATAAACCCGTACCAGGCGTGGTACCCGAGCCAACCGTTAGTATTTCATACCAGGCGTGGTACCCGAGCTAACCATTTGTTATACCCGTACCAGGCGTGGAACCCGAGCCAACCGAATGTCAACAATAAACAGTCAAAAAATGAACAAACAACTTGTAAACCAACAAGCAACACACCATTCAATACACAGACTGTAAAACAGGACCCTTAGACATTCTACACAATTCCTCTAAGCCATGCAATTCATACAAACACTTAGATAAGAGTACAAAATATACAACATTCACAGGAATCATAAGCCATCACCTACCTCGAAATGATCCAAGCTCTATTCAACTTGAGCTTTCCCGTGTTTTGGATTCCTTTCTCGTTCTTGGTCTAAAACAATATACAAGTACTCAAATTAACAAACAAGGCCTGCACATTACCCAGATTACACCAAATCCCAGACCCCCAGGCCACCCATGATCATCCTACCCTTTTTTTCCGAGCTTCCCGCCATTAATTTCCCTAGTTCTATCATTTTCACGGATAAAAATAGAGAATTTAACAACATACGATCATAATACCTTACTTTTAACAATACCCAAGAACTTTCATGCCTAGAATCCTCCTTCTTACCCGAATTCTACCATCCCTAGGGTATTCCAACCTTTCTCTAAGTTCCCTCCTAGCAATTCTACATCGTAGGAAAAGTAGTACGAAGTTTGGGGAGCAGAATCCTTACATTTAGGACAAAAAATTGTGAAAAATTGGTAGAAATCGCCCAAAGCGCCCCCTTCTTCTCCCAAAACATTTCAAGAAAAACTGAACTGTTTTGAAAAAGTTTCTGCATTAATTCCCATCACGCTTCGCTATAGCGGTCCACTCCGCTATAGCGGTACCGTCGTAGCGGAGTCGTCCGCTATGGCGGAGGCTGATCGACGTTGACTTCCGCTGTAGCGGTAATTTCTTTGCTACAGCGGAGGTCGATATGGTAGAGTGTCAACCACGGTTGACACTCGACAGAAAGTCATAAAACCTCCAAAAATAGTTCATTTTACAACACACTTACTTTCCCGACGTCCCGGAATAATCCCTTCACATCAACCTCGATTCTGAGAGTTCTACTTACTCGAATTCGATTTCAAAAAGTCCCCCGGACTCCTTTATGTGTTAGCTATGAGGAAAACTAGCTCACCACAAGACATCCAACCCAATCCTTACCCGGATTGCCCTAGACTCCACCTCGCTCCAAATTCGACCGAGGCTAGCCTAGCCTAGAATTTCAAACTCCCAAACCCGAAGTTGTCTAACTCTAAAACTTGGCACGATTGAACTACCCGTAACGACGGACCCGGTCGTTACAGTATAGGATTTCTGTTAAAAATATATATAAATGTTGTGTAGAATATGTATCTAAATAATTATTACAGCTAAAGGTTGTATATGATGTGTATAAAATTTTTATATGTATCTGAATAATTATTGCAGCTAAAGGTTGTATAGGATGTGTATAGAAACTTTATAATTATTGTATATAAAATATTCATTTGTATATGATGTATATAGAAATTGATCATTATTGTATAGAATATGTATATGTATAGGATGTGTATAGAAATTATATCAATATATTTCATATATGTATTGTATTGTATATTGTATCAATATATATCAATACTTTAGAATACTCGAATATGTATCAATACTTTAGAATACTCGAATATGTATTTTACTGTATCAATATATATTAATATATATATGGATGTTGTATAAATACATTAGAAGAAGAAGAAGAAGAAGAAGATACAATTTTTCTTTTTGGATTTTTTTTGAAAAAAAATACACTTTTTATATATTTAATTATTAAAATAAAAAACAACAAATAAAAGAGCAAACAAAAAGTTAAAAAAAAGAGCAGCGAAAAAATTAGTGAAAAAAAAGAGCAGTGATTTTTTATTCTAAAAATAGTTATATTAAAAAATTTTGAAAAAAAAGTAAAAAAGAAGAAGAAAAAGCAGTGAAAAAATGGGGAAAGCAGTGAAAATATAAAGTCAAAAGGCTACAAATAGGTATTAAAATTTTCTTGCCATTTGATGGCAATTATTTTAACTGAAGTGTTATTTTTGTACTTATCCTTAATGTTAATGATGGGTTGATTTGGGCTATCCCAAGTTGACCCACCTAAACCAATAGCCCAAGTAGACTCATCATGATGTTCAATCTTGACTCATAAAAATACTTGATTTTAGCTTTTAAGGTTTAACTCTGGATTAAAATTTTTGCATATGAATAATTATTTATTTATTTTCATTATTATTGAGTGTTATAAATATATGTTACTATAATTATTATTAGTGGTAAAATATTATTATTACTTACTTTTAAAACAATAAAAAATTAAAGACCGATAACTTGACATATTTGAATATGAAATATTGAAATAAAAATATGTTTTTTTTTTCATTCAATAACTAGAAAAAATAAAATAATTTTAATAAAATTAAATTTGACTCATATTTAGGAATTACTTGATTGAAGTAATTTTCAAACATAACAGAGGACTAAAATTTCAGTTTTCACAAAGGAGTATAATTTTTTTTCACAAAGGAGTATAATTTGTTTTGCTAATCGAGACATTTTTGTAAGGGGGTAGTTTGTAGCACTGGAACAAAAAAAAATTAAAACTGAAATAAAAGAAACAAAAGAACACTTAGTAGTAGGACTGAAAACTTAAAACTAGCTAATAAATTAAGGAATTGATTTATGAAACCCGCCCTGTTCCGCACAAGATTTTCAAAAAAATGCTTTAATTCACCCTGCATAAGGTGAAATCTGCATCGCCCCACATGAGGCGAAACTCCCGCCGCCTCGCCCTATCCCGTTATCATTCTTAGATATCGAACATTGAGTGAAAAATAAATAAAATGTAAATATTTATTTTTATATTTTGAAACATCGTGAGCAATCACGAAAAATTTTACATTAGAAATTATAAAATTTGAATGGTCAATTTATTATTTTATAGGTTTCTTTTATATTAGATGAAATAATGAAATGTAAGTTTGAAAATTATAAAAATGGTGGATCATTAAGTGGGTTGGGCTATGACCCATTATTTAGCCCATCTTAATCCAACCCACTTAGCCCATCTCAACTTTGGGCAGGATTGAGCAAGGGAAAAAATATATATACAATATAAAATTCTTTATTATAAGTCATACCATAATTTGTTAGTTTTCAATTCATGCCAATAGTTTTTTAACAAACTATACCAAAACAATAAAAAGGATTAAAGTATCTTAATAAAAGTGGAAATTACAATGAATTTAATACACATAGCCATATTTTAATAAATCAGAACTAATTTTAAAAAATATCCCTAAAAAATAGTTGGTGGTTAAATAAAGATATCAGTCATCCCCATATCTCTCCAACAATTTATTCATTTTTTTACTCTTTCAGAATTCAAATAAATTCTCTCCCAAAGTTACTCAGATAAATGAAATTCATCGTCAATTAGTAGATTTTTCTAGGTTATTCAATTGATACCAAATCTAATACCATATTCAAACACAAAATATTTTAATAGAAAATATATATAGATTATAATTTAGTGTGTGGAAAGAATATAAAAACTGATTTCAACAGAATATGTACTAATATTTTATTCATACCAAATTTAATATCACATTAACACACAAAAAATTATCAATAAGAAATGTACTTAGACTATCATTAATTGTATGAAAAATGTACAAAAAGCAAAATAAATAGAATATAAATTAATATTATGTTGATACCAAATTTGAAATCATATTTCTTGGTGACAATAATTAAGGTAAACAATTAAGAGAGAGAGAAATAAGAGATTTTTTCTCCATTTAAAATAATTGGTGAGATTTTTTTGCCTACTTATCTCTCTTCTAATAAATATCCTAACCATTAATTATGTAAAGTTAATTTTTTTCTCTCATTAAAATTAAAAAAAAAATATCGTAAAAATATATAACTTTTTACCTAACTGGTATGACTTGTAATTAAAAGCTTGATTTTGTAAATAGGAAAAAGTACATGTATAACTTGTAATTTAAAGTCTTAAAACGATATGTGGTGTTATTTTTCCATTGAGCAATGACTCATTTATTGCTTAGCCTATCTTGGCCCGCCCAAAATCAGCCCAAATGACCCATTTGCCACTCCTGATTATTAGCATGGGCGGAGCTAGAAGCCGACATACATGTTCGATCGAATCTATTAGCTTTAATCAAATTATATAATATATATATATATATATATATATATATATAATATTACTATATATATAATATATATATATATCAAAATTTATTGGTGCATATGTGTATTTTAATATTAAAATTAAAATATTAAATGCATGATAATTAGTGGGGGTAAAGTGGAGAAAATGATGTCATTCTTGTTTGTAATTCATATAATCACTATGACATGTTTTCCACATTATATTCTACTAATTATTTCACTATACCTCAAATTACTATCCACTTTCTTGACATTTATTTGTGAAAGAAATCTTATACCTATATAAAGAATGATTTCTTCCTTCTGTGGTATAAAAAAAGAGTAGATGAGAAGAGAAGTTGTGAGAAGTATAGAAAGTAATTTTATGTTAAAGGAATGTGTTCCTTTTGGTGGAGCTTTTAACTTTTTAACTACTTTGGAGTTGTTTGAGTTATACGATGTAGTTGAGTTGTTGTATCTTGGAGTGGACAAGTCAAAAGTTATGTTGCTGAATCGATGTAGATTATATCGCAATGATCTTGAATCTCCTTAGAAAGAGTGAGATATCCGTGCTTCAGCGTGAATATTTATTTTATTTATTTTTTTCTTATGTTAATTCAACTGTAATTTCACCAACAAAATTTACTAAATATATACAAAAATTAAATTTAGAACCTAGTTACTAACACCCGATATTGCTATTATATAATTTAGAATTAGAGTTTGACCTGATTTTCTACCATAATTAGAATTTTTTTTTATGAAAAAGATCTCTTTCATATTTAACTAATCATTTCTCGGAGGAAAGTTTTTGGACTATTATAAATGGAAGATTCTTCTTTCTCACACAACAACAATAACATTCACAATGAAGTTCTTTAGGATTTAAGAGTCTTATTTATGGGGGGTGCGGGTGGGGGTGGGGGAATTATGCTCTCAATAGTTTTTATGCTTATCGTATATTAGTTTTCTAATACGTAGGTCAATTGGACAAATCATAGTAAAGATTATGCATATTTTAGTACACTTTTTGTTGTCCAATTTATCGCCATTTAAGGTTTTGTAATTGCTAGCTTCCACATGACATCCTATTATTTTTATTCTACCATTAGAGCCCATAAAATTCAAAATTTGGCTCCGACTCTGATTACTGGTATTCCTTGTGAGTTGTGATGAATGCTCTAGGTTTAGGGGCCGATCTAAAGTATCGAGTGTGGATTTTCAGAAATTCGATAATTTTTGCGTAGATCTTGCATTTATATTGAGAAATCTATTATATATATATATATATATATATATATATATATATATATATATATATATATATATATATATAAAATATTTGTCGAAACTTCAATAACAGAGTAGGCACTTGGTCTAATGGTAGTGAAGGAAACTGCCGAAGCTTAGCAAACCTTTTGTATGGGGGTTCAATTTCCCTTCGGCACATATAAAGAATTTCTCTTTTTTAATCTGAAATTATTGAAAATCTATAAGTTTCAAATTTTGGATCTCTTCTATGCAGGTTTATCTTACTTTCCTTCAATTTGGCATGACTCTAGGTCAGATCCCCACATGGATGGACAATTTCTTTAAGTCGAGCATGAATTTTTATTTTTTTTTTGTAAAATTTAAAATATAAGTCTTTTTTATAAAATATAAATTTATGGGTTAAGTTTTACATTAAAAAAATTGAGATCACAAATTTAGTGAAAATCATAATTAAAAATTAAAATTAAAATTTTGTTCAATTTTATAAACAAGCATTTATTTCAAATTAGAACTTCAAATTTAAGCTTCAAATTACATAGCCAAACTCCTACCAGGGAAACTAAAAAAATATGATGCCATAGTAAAGAAAATTAAACTTGAAAATGGGCAACTAAATAAAAGACAATATTTAAAGAAAAGAGCAACTCTTTTATACATTTAAGGGCAATGCCAATAGAATCTAAAGAGAAACTTGTTTGAATTATGCAAAAGGGGTTTGAACAAATAGAGGAAAATGTCAACAGGCAAAAGATATTATTCATAGCTCATGTTTTCTCTTTCCAAAAAGGAATAAACAGTACAAAATCTCCATCTAAAATTGACAAAAATAAAAATAAAAAATAAATGGAAGGACTTGATATAATTTGTTAGATTCTTGGAACTGGGATAGGGAGTAGTCTTGATATGTCATGATGTGGGGTTATAATTTGTTGGGAATCTTAAATATATTTCTATTTTGATTATTTCCATTCCAAAATTTATTTGTGGAGGTGGGGATGAACCAAAGAAAATGATGGCTGATATCATATTTTTTCTACGAACACAATGAAAGATGACATAAAGTTTGGTTCTTGTGAAAGTAGAAACACTCATAATGACATCAAGGGTTGCGGTACTTTATAGGGTGAACTTTGATGGTGACTTTTTTCGTTTGATAGATGACAAGATGTTACTTTAATTTAGGAAACAATCGAAAATTTGAAAGGATCACTTTTGGAGAAGCATTTGTCAGTAAACAATGCCTCACTTTGATTATGTTGTGAGACCAACTGAATCCAGTCCATAATTTTGGAAATAAAAAGGTGTTCATTCCCTTTCATCAAGTAGGTAAACTAAACTACAAATCACTTTAAAGAAATAGGATGTCTCCAGCCTTAATTAAAGATTTTGAGTTTGAACCTTTACTATAGAAAAATATTTTGATAGAAAGCACTTCTCATTTATCGAATCCTGCTCAACACGAATTTTGATTAGTGAGACCCTAATACGAGTATCAACAAACTCATTGTATCAAAATGGCATAATAATCCATTTTCACATTTTAATAGTGATACATTTAAAGCAAAACATACAAAAGAAAAGGGGAAACAACATAACTATTTGTTGGATATTGATTTGAGTCATAGACAATGCTCATGTGGATCGACCCGGCTCAATCCATCTGGAAAGGATAAAACCTATAGAGGTTACCTGGGAAGTTACTTAACTTCCTAGAGAAAACTACTCACTAAACATAAAAAGTGCAAACGTGAGTTTGTTTTCTATCGGTAGTTTTCTTTTGATTTTTTCCAAGACTTCTTTATATATCTTCTCCATCATAAGAGAAAAAGCAGAGAAGAATAGTTCTCCTTTAGAGAAAAGATAAAAACATGCAACACTATTAAGACATTTAGTTTGTGAAATTATAACTTTATTTTCTAGAGATTCAAATTTGACTTGAAGCAATTCTTCAACAAGGTTCTGTGCATAGCAATATCGTGTGTCATCGTCAATAAAAGTTATGAAATACTTCTTTTCAGCGCGAGATGATATTGACTTTATATCACAAATATTTGGATGAATTAAATTTAAAGGACTTAAATTCCTTTCAACTGACTTATAAGATGTTTAACATACTTTGATTCAACACATATTTGGTATTTTGAATTATTGCATTCAAACTTAGGCAATACTTTCAAATTGATCACTTTTTGCAAGATTTTATGATTAACATGTCTTAAACGTGCATACCATAAATTATTTGACTCACGTAATTAAGAAGAAACTAAAGTTTTATTCATATCAATAGAAGTTATATTGATTTTGAAAAGTTCCTCAGGTAGGTAATATTTTTCTACATACACTTTATTTTTGCTAACTACAACCTTGTCGGAAATAAAAATACACTTGAATTTATTCTTGACTAGAAGTAATGTTGAGATCAAATTCTTGCGCGGTTCATAAACATGAGCGACATTGTTTAAAGTCACAACTTTATCAAATGTCATTTTCAAGCATATCTTGTTGGTTTCATTAATTTTTGCAGTAGCAAAATTTTCCATACATATTGTCTCATCGGGTCCAGAGACGGCATTACTAATGTATGAATTTTAATATGTGACAATTTATCTTGCAGAAATAAAGTAGCATGAATGAAAGCAAACTGGAGAAACGCAAATCAAAGGATAAATCAAGAGAAAGCCATAAAAGGAAAGAATATCTTCAATCAAGCCCCGATTGATGCAGAGATCATGAAAGAAAAGAAGATCATGAACTCAATAAATCAAGCTCTGATTGATAGAAAGATCATGGAAGGAAAGAAGATCATAAAAGCAAGCCACCCTGATTGAAGGAATAAAAATCTGCTAGGCTTCCGACTCAAAAAAGGAAGCAATCAAGCAAAATGATTCTCTTTTATATCAGCGAGCCTCCACAAAAGGAAGAGAAGATTGCGCCATAAAAGAGATCACTATTGGTCCAACTTTATTCTTGGAAAGAAGGATTTTTCATGTCCTTATTCCAAGGATCAAATCTCTTGGGTTGCCTTCTTCACCATAGCTCTTCGCCAATAGTTAGTTTATCATCTATAAAAGCCTCTGAAGTCTGAAGAAGAAAAGTTATACAATCTGTCTCTATTAAACTCTAGTTCTTTGCTCTACTTTTATTAAACATTGTATTACTTTAGTTCTATTGTGTATTGAAAAAGAGAGGAGAGAGAAAAATATAGTTGGTGAGGCTTTGTATCAAAAGACAAAAAGAAAAGAAAAAGATTGTGAGAGTAGATTTAGTAGCTATACTCTAAAAAGTTGTATCTATCCAAATCACCAAAGAACTAGTAGAGAAATCCCTTGTAACTCAAGGGGACTGGAGTAAGATCCTTTCTGGATTGCAACCAGTATAAAACATCTGGTGTCACTTTTACTTTCTTCACTTTTAATTCATCGTTAGTCAACTGTTTAAAATACTCTTCTTGATAGTCGACTGATCTCACTTAGTAGTGGACTAAGAATTTTAAAAAGAGCAATTCACTCCCCTCTTGCATTTTTAATTGGTATCAGAGCCAGGTCTCACATTAAGTTGCTTAACCGCAAGTGAAAAAAAGATCATGGCACATCAATTTGTTGTTGGAGCCCTCTTCCAAGAAGGAACCTCTCAGACTAGACCACCATATTTCAATGGTAAGCATTTCTCTCATTGGAAAATCAGAATGAAGACGTTTATCAAGTCCTATGATGTAAAAATTTAGAGAGTCATTAAACTTGGTGATATTACTATTACCAAGCAAAAAAAGAATGACAAAAATAGAAAAATGAGACAACATCAATTGAAGTAATTCCAACTCTAGAGAATTACACTGATGAACAAATGAAAATCATACAGATAAACTGCAAAGCAAAAAATGTGCTCTATAATACTATAAGTAGAGAGGAATATGAAAAGATGCCCTGCTGTGAGACTGCCAAAGAAATGTGAGATAAGTTGAAAGTAACCTACGAAGGAACTGACAAAGTAAAGAAAATTATCATTAGTTTGCTAGTATATGTGTATGAACTTTTCCAGATAAAAGAAGAAAAATTAATTGAAAATATATTTTCCAGATTTAGCAAGATCATTGGAGAACTCAAAACTTCCGAAAAAACCTATCCTGTTAGTGATCAGATCACTAGAATTCTTAAAAGTCTTCCCTCTCAATGGCACACCAAGATTATTGCTATAGAGAGCATGAATCTCTCTAATCTAACCTGCCTTTTGAGAAGACTCATCTGAATAAGCGAGGACATGAAGAGAGAAGGAAGAAAACTGTGTCATTCAAAGCAACAGAGGATATTAGGAAAGATAAAGAAAAAGAGATTGGAGAAGAAATAATTGTATTAATTATCAGATCAGTCATGGATTCCTTCAGAACATATTTTCTTAGCATCCATCTCAGAAGATCCCTGGATATGGCATAAGAAACTTGGTCATACTAGCATGTGTCTCATAGAAAATCTTGCTAAGCATGAACTCGTTTTGGGGTTTCCTAAACTAGACTACAAGAAAAATCATATATGTGATGCATGCCAACTTGGTAAGCAAATCAGAAACTCATTTTAAGTAAAAGATATTGTGTCTACTTCTAAGCCATTGCAGCTACTTCACATGGACCTCGTTGGTTCTTCAAGAACTGCCAGCATTGGAGAAAAAAGGTAAGCTTTCGTTATTGTAGATGATTTTTCTCGTTTCACATGAATTATGTTTTTAGCTAATAAAGATGACACCTTAAAAATTTTTGAGTATTTTTGTGATCGAGTGTAAAGAGACAAAGGCTATTTTATCACCTCCATAAAAAGTGATCATGGAGGAGAATTTGAAAAGAAGGCTTTTGAAATCTTTTGCAATAAACAAGGATACACTCACAACTTCTCATCTCTAATGTCGCCCCAGCAAAATGGTGTTGTTGAATGAAAGAACAGAACCCTTCAAGACATGGCACAAACCATGATTTGTGAACACTCTCTTCCTCACCATTTTTGGGTAGAAGCAATAAGCACTGCATGTCACATTCTCAACAGGTGTCTCATTAGACTAATTTTAAAGAAAACGCCATATGAACTATGGAACGGTAAGAGGTCGAATATTAGCTACTTTCACCCTTTTGAATACAAGTATTTTCTTCACAATAATGGCAAAAATAACATTGATAAATTTGACCCACAAAGTGACAAAGGTATTTTTCTTGGGTATTCTATCAGTAGATCTTACAGAATTTTTAATAAAAGAACATCCAGCATATGAGAATCTATTCATGTTATTTTTGATGACTTTAATCGTGTTGTTGAGAATATTAGCAGAGCAGATGATGAAGAAGAACAAATTTCTCCCACTACTGAAAATGCTTCTAAAGAAGTTGCTATCCAGAGAAGTCAACTACTAGTCAGAATGATCAATTTGCTATTGAGACCGTGCCAAATAAATGGAGAAGTGAAGCTGACTATCCTAAGAAATTCATCATTGAAAATTCTAAAGATGGAATGAAAATAAGAGCTTCGAGCAAGAAGAGTGCAAATATAGCACTCATATCATAATTTGAACCAAAAAAGATTGATGAAGCCTTAAAATACAACCATTGGATTAAACCAATGCAAGAAGAATTAGATTAGTTCAAAAAAATAAGATCTGGATCCTAGTTCCTAAACCTGAAAAGACCTCGATCATTAACCAAATGGGTATTCAGAAATAAACTGAATGAGGAAGGAAAAATTGTTCGAAATAAAGCTCGACTAGTTGCTCAAGGTTACTCACAACAAGAAGGAGTCGACTATGACGAAATTTTTGCTCATGTTGCAAGGTTAGAATCCATTCGTATTCTACTTGCCTATGCTTCTAACAAAGGCTTCAAACTATTTCAAATGGATGTCAAAAGTGCTTTCTTAAATGGTTTTATTGAAGAAAATATTTTTGTCAAACAACCTATAGGTTTTGAAAACCTCAAATTTCCTTATCATGTCTTTAAATTATAAAAAGCTCTATATGATCTCAAACAAGCTCCTCGGGCTTGGTATGATCGATTATGTAGCTTTTTAATTGATCATGATTTTACTAGAGGAAAAATCGATACTACCCTTTTTATCAAAAGAACTTCTGCTGGAAATCTCATCATTCAAATATATATATTGATGATATTATCTTTGGTAGTACTAATCTTGATTTGTGCAAGGAGTGCTCTGAGCTAATGCAAAGCGAGTTTGAAATGCGTATGATGGGTGAGTTAACTTTCTTTTTGAGACTTCAAATCCATCATTCAACTGAAGGGATCTTTGTATGCTAAAGTAAGTACACTAAGAAATTAATTCAAAAGTTTGGCATGAATGAGGCTAAAGCTCTAGGAACTCCAATAAGTCCTACTTGCTCACTAAATTCTGACGATGAAGGTAAGCCTGTTGATAAAATCAAGTACCGTGGCATGATTGGTTCACTAATATATCTTACAGCAAGTTGACCAGATATAATGTTTAGCATATGCAAATGTACGAGGTTCCAGTCAGCTCCCAAAGAGTCACATCTCACTGCAGTAAAGCGTATCATTCGATATCTTATGAGAACTATCTCTTATGGACTATGGTACCCAAGAAACTGTGAATTTAAACTAATAGGCTATTTAGATGCAGATTTCACAGGTGATAAAAATGATAGAAAGAGCACCAGTGGGACCTGTCAACTTCTGGGAAAAACTCTTATTTCCTGGAATAGCAAGAAACAAAACTGTGTTTCCATATCCACCACTGAAGCTGAATATATATTTATTGATTTGTGTTGTGCTCAACTCTTATGGATGCTACAACAATTAAGTGACTTTGATCTTTATTTTAAACCTGTTCAAACTATGTGTGATAACTCTAGTGCTATTTGTCTATCTAAAAATTATGTGCATCATTCTAGAGCTAAACACATTGATATAAAACATCATTTTATTAGAGATCATGTATTAAATGGTGACATTGAGCTATTATTTATTAGTACTGATTTTCAATTGGCTGACATCTTTACTAAACCCTTACTTAAAGAACGTTTTCATTTTCTTAGAGACTCTCTTGACATTATTTCAAAATCGTGTTAAAATATTTTTCAAACACACACACACAAAAAAAATCTTTTACATATTTTCTTGCCTTATTAACTGCTTGATTTGATAAATGTAGATTCGTCCTTTCTTTAATTTTATTTTTACCACGTCCTTTATCTTCTCGAGGTAATTACTGCTCTGTCCCTCCGTCTTTTCACATCAACTGCATATAACCCTCTTTTTTAAAACCCTTCATCTTCTCCATTCTCTATCTAATTTCTCCACTTTATTCTCCTCTCATTCCCCCCGTCAAATCCTCCCTATAATGGGCAAAACCCAGAAATCCTCTCCTAAAATTGCTCGAAAAAGTTTCAGGTTCAAGGGAAAAGGGAAAGCTTCTTTCCCAGTCCATGTAGACTCAGATTTCTCCAGTCAAGCCTCATCTGACTCTTCTCATTCCTTAATGAGGAATCGTTCATCTCTTTCTGATGACTCCGAGTGTTCTAAGAAAAAAGTCAAGTTTGATTTTGACAGTTTTCTTGATGTCAAAACCAATTTTTGGAGACCCTCTAATGAAACCCTGTTTCACTCCCTCAAGGATAAATCCCCGTGCATGGTAAAATTATTGATCTTGACTTACTCGACTCTCTTCATTGTCCTGTCAAACCCTTCTTTGAGGCCCAAGGATGGGCAAATCTATTTTCCTCTACTCTCAAGGTTATTTATGAACCTCTTATTCATTTGTTTTATGCCAATCTTAGGTCCTTTAAAGCTGATGAGTTGAAAACTCTTATTCTGGGTAAGCGTATATTCTTTGATTGTGTTGTATTTGATGCAATTTTTTGAATCCATTGCTCTGGCTTCTCCACTTCCTCTAAAATCCCATGGCCTATCGATTTTGATGTCTCCTATGACTAGGCAAAGAAGTTCATTGCTCTGGAAGCCTCTGAAAATCTTCCATCTCAACTTGGTCCTAAAGACGTATCCCTTGAAAACTGTGTCATTGCTCACATTGTTTCAACCACCTTGCTTCCTCGTGTCGGATCTCACTCCACTCTATCTCAACGTGATACTTTGATCACCTTTTGCCTTCTCTCCAAGTAATACCAAATATTGCAGCCTGAATTTCAGCTTGATTGTTGGATCCAACACCTAGAGAGGTAGCAAAAGCATAAATAAGGTTGCCTTTACTGTCTCTAAGTATGCCGTGTCCTATCAAACTATCCTCCTTCATTGTCAACTGCATGATTGAGTCTGCTCTTGACCCTTCCAGTCTTCCTTATAGCTTATTGATTACTCAAATTCTGGAAGCAAATAATGTGAATATGGATGATTTCTCGCCTTTTACTGTCAAGCAATGCTATAACTCTCGAGACTTTGTCAGTATGGGCTATGTCTTAATTGATGAGACTTGGATACTCAAGCCAGACAATGGCTCTATCCCCACTTCCTCTAAATCCAGAGGTACTCCTACTGATGAGCCCAGTTCTTCCAAGCCCTCCTGTGAGATTCTCTCCCGACTGGTGGAAATAGATTCTAAACTTACAGCAGTCAAAAATCTCATCCTGGCTATGTATTTTCAGCTCGACAAGGTAAAGGAGGCTACCAAAGAGACAGGCACAGATGTTGCTCAAATTCGACTCAAGATGGATCAAGTGATAAAAGAGGCTATTAAAGTAGCCACTAAAATTTAGACGTGCAGTGATGCTCTTTCCACTCCTCTTTCTATCCAGTTTACAAATTTAAAAGATGCTACTGTGAATACCCTAATCTACTTTCTTCATCGCTTCCAGCCTAAAGAGGTTCCTCCGTCCTGATGTTTCCTTTACTTTCTTATCGAACAATCTAGTTTTTTCGTTATGTTTTTGATTTGTAACTGGGAATAAGCTCAGAAGTCACTCTGGTTGCATCTTGGTGTTATGTTTTTTTTGTCTACTCTTGTTGCATGTTAGTCTTCTTATTTTTTTGCCTATGTAGCTTCCTTTTTTAATGATTTCAAAGAGGGAGAAAGTGTAAGTATAGCAGCAGGAGTCAACTTAAGCAGAAGGAGAATCTTGGCATTCTACAAAGTCGATTGGCTCAACAAGTCAGGTGGAGAGTCAACTTGGCATTCTCAAAAGTCGACTAACTCCACGAGTCAACTAGGAAGAGCAAACATATATCATGAAAGTTGACTACATATATAAATTGTCATCAATCAAAAGAGGGAGATTGATAATGTATGAATTTTAATATGTGACAATTTATCTTACAGGAATAAAGGAGAGTGAATGAAAGCAAACTGGAGAAACGCAAATCAAGGGATGAATCAAGAGGAAGCCATGAAAGGAAAGAATATCTTCAATCAAGCCCCGATTGATACAAAGATCGTAAAAGGAAAGAAGATCATGAGCTCAATAAATCAAACTCTGATTGATTGAAAGATCATGGAAGAAAAGAAGATCATAAAAGCAAGCCACCCTGATTGAAGGAATAAAAATCTGCTAGGCTTCTGACTCAAAAAAGGAAGCAATCAAGCGAAAGGATTCTCTTTTATATCAGCGAGCCTCCACAAAAGGAAGAGAAGATTTCTCCATAAAAGAGACCACTATTGGTCCAACTTTATTCTTGAAAAGAAGGATTTTTCATGTCTTTATTCCAAGGATCAAATCTCTTGGGTTGCCTTCTTCACCATAGCTCTTTTCCAACAGTTAGTTTACCATCTATAAAAGCCTTTGAAGTCTGAAGAAGAAAAGTTATACAATCTGTCTCTATTAAACTCTAGTTCTTTGCTCTAATTTTATTAAACATTGTATTACTTTAGTTCTACTATGTACTGAAAAAGAGAGGAGAGAAAAATATATAGTTGGTGAGGCTTTGTATCAAAAGAGAAAAAGAAAAGAAAAAGACTGTGAGTGTAAATTTAGTAGCTATATTCTAAAAAGTTGTATCTATCCAAATCACCAAAGAACTAGTAGAGAAATCTCTTACAACTCAAGGGGACTGGAGTAAGATCCTTTCTGGATTGCAACTAGTATAAAACATTTGGTGTCACTTTTACTTTCTACACTTTTAATTCATCGTTAGTCAACTGTTTAGAATACTCTGCTTGATAGTTGACTGATCTCACTTAGTAGTCGACTAAGAATTTTATAAAGGGCAATTCACTCCCCTCTTGCACTATCAGGCATAAGATGCAAACAATTCCTTGTTGACACAAACATGACAGATGGCACCAGAATCTATCCACCATTCCTTGGATTTTAAACCAAGTTACACTCAAAAAACATAATATACGTTGTCCACTTTTTCATTTATTTCTACCATATATGCTTGACTCTTCTTTTTATCTTTTTTTGAAGCACGATAATCTGTAGATATCTGTCCAACCTTGCCACAATTTTAATAATTTTTCTTGAAATTCTTCTTACATGAAAGATTTTTGGTCAAGAAGGCTTCTTTCTCTTTTTTGAATTCGTTGGAGCAGTTTCAATAATATTCGCTCCCATAATTACTGATTTTTCAGTAGTTTTCTTTTCATCAGATTTGTCGATCCTAAGACGAACAATAAGATCTTCTAGTATTATCTCCTTGCGCTTATATTTTCAAGTTATTTTTGAAGTTCTTCATAAAGAAGATAACTTTTCAATAAATGTTGATACTTGAAAATCTTCATTGATGATCATTCCTTCCGTGAAGATCATGAATAACAACTTGCAATTCTTGGACTTGAGACATGACAGTTTTACTGTTAATCATTTTGAACTTCAAAATTTTTGTAGCCACAAACTTCTTTAAATCAGCATCTTCAGTTTTGTATTTCTTTCCAAGAGCACTCCACACATCTTTCAAAGTTTTACAAACATTAAAGACGCTACACAAGCCATCTTCAAGTCCATTCAGAATGTAATTTCTACATAGGAAATCAAAATGTTTCAAGCCTCAGTCACTATAAAATGCTCATTGTCAGGAGTTTTCTTTAATTAATTTTTTGCAGACTGAGCGTGATTAGATGGAAGAACATTTTCTGCTGCCATCATTTGAAATTTATGCCAATTTTTTTTAAAATTTTTCTGCCAGTGCATACGTCGCACGGCTTGATAAGGTAACAATCATTGCAACAGAACCACTAGCAGTCATAGTTGGTTCTCTCAATTCTGCTAATAAAAAAATTCACAAATAGAATTAACAAATAATGGAGTAGAAGATCTTTAGAATTTAGTCTCCCAAAACAGAATACAGAAAGAAAACTAACAGATAAAATCAAATTTCTTAAGCTTGTAATTTCTCTGTATTGGAAACAGTAACCAAAAAAATAGAAGAAGAAAAACTTTTTCCGAGTACACAATTTACTTGTGTGTTCCTAAGAAATTTAATCCCCTCATTGTTATCCTAGGTTAACGGATTAATTTCTCCCAGGATAGAATGAAAATCTATTATGTAAAAGTGGTAATTCAATTTGCAGAACTTCAGCGAACTCAAATGACGGAGCAAATCACACACTGTCTACTTACGTTTTGTTTTTCATAAAAAACTATGTAGAATGCAGTGAAGAGAGGGAAGAGTGAGAACCTATTCAGAAAAGGTGTTGTCTGTTCAATCCAAATCCAAAATCGAAGTCGAGCGAGCGACGATGACAATGCGAGAGGAGACTCTCTTCTCAACTCTTTAAGAACTAGAAAAAATACTTTTATAAATAAGCACAAAAATTCTACTTTTCATTATCTGAAGAAAGTTGGTGTCCCCTACTTAACTCAGGGACCAGGTCCTTAGCACAGCTCCACTTAAAGCAGTAAGTAAATTAATACACAATTTTTACGTGAAAAACTCCCTAACTCCAGGAGAGAGAAAAACCACGAACTCACTTCCACTAACTCTTCAAGTTTTATGATTACAACTTAATAATAAAAGGAACTAACTCTAGTACCTAACTCAAACAATAAACTCTTATTGTTTCAACTCACACTCTCTCTCTCCCCCCAAGAAGCCAAACCCACTTCTTGTTACAATTCTCACAAACTCTCTTTCAAGAAGCCAAACCCACTTCTTGCTACAATTCTCATAAACTCTCTCTAGAAGTCAAACCCACTTCTAGTTACAAGCCTCACAACACACACTATTTGTCCTAACAATCACACAGGATTGAACTAGAAACAATTATCTCTGTGTCTTCATTTGAAAAGCTTGCTTGAGATCTCTATTGCTTGAGAATACTCCTTTCCAACTCCGTGCAATAGGTGATTGAATTCTTCATAGCTCCAATGCGTTTATAGAGGTTTCAAGCTCTCTCCTCTTCTTGAAAGGAAAAGCCAATCTTTTCCTTGTAGGAGTTGGTCAGTCGCCGCCTAGGAGGTCCTCTCCTTGTTGAACTTGGACAGTGTTTTGCTCGCCTTCTTTCCTTTCTTCTTCACACGTTTTGCTCTCTCCTTCATTAATTAGGATGCTTCTTTTAGTTTGTTTCCATAAATATATTTTTACCAAAAATAGGTTTGCCTCATTATCAAAACTTATTTGACAAGGTTCTTCAATTTCCCCCTTTTTGATAATGGCAAACTCTATCCTATTTTTTTTAAAAAATGTAGCAGCAGTGGAAACATTAGCAACACTTAGGAAAACACTTAATTCTCACCATCTTAATTCTCTATTCTTCCCCTTTTTGACATCATTAAACAACAGTCAGTCTTCTTTAAGAGCAGCTTTCATATTCCCCCAGAATAGATGGCCCCTTGAGGATCAGATCCTTGAGTGTTTTTCATTTGTAGCACTCTTATTCACTGTTCTCCCCCCCCCTTTTCCTCCCTCATCCCTTTTGAGGGAAATTCTCCTTCCTTGTTAAGAACTACATCTGGTTGATTAGCCCAAGGGCCAACCTATTCTTCTCAAATGCTTCTCTTCCCAGAGCTTTGGTAAATATATCTGCAATTTGTTCATAAGTCACACAAGGCACCATTTTAATCAGCCTCTTTTCAACAGAGTCTCTGAGAAAGTGATGTCTCACATCAATGTGCTTAGTTCTTTTATGCTGAACATGATTCTTGTCCATATTAACTGCACTTGTATTATCATAAAATATAGGAATGCATCTAAGATTTATGCCATAGTCACTGATCTGTTGCTTAATCCAAAGTAACTGAGAGCAACAAGAAGCAACATCTACATATTCAGCCTCAGTTGTTGATAGTGCAACAGAGTTCTGTTTCTTTGTAGCCCAGGACACAAGACATGATCCTAAAAAGTGTGCCATTTTGGAAGTGCTCTTTCTATCCACTAGGTATCCAGCATAGTCCGCATCAGCATAACCAATAAGAAAAAATGAGTCACATGCAGGATACCGAAGTACCAGTCCTTGAGTTCCTTTGAGGTACCTTATGATTCTTTTTACGGCTTTCAGGTGAGACTCTTTGGGGGAAGATTGGAACCTAGCACATAACCCTAACTGAACATGATGTCAGGCCTGCTAGCAGTGAGGTACAACAGAGATCCTATCATTCCTCTATAAGCAACAACAACTCTAGCATCATCCTTGTCTAGTTTTGTAGTGGTAGCAATAGGGGTATCATTTGTCTTAGCCCCTTCCATATCAAATTTTTTCAGCAGTTCTTTAACATACTTCTATTGATGGATGGAAAATACAGTCTTGGTTTGATGTATTTGTAGTCCCAAGAAAAAAGTCAGCTCACCCATCATGCTCATCTCAAATTCACTACTCATCAAGGATGCAAACTCTTTGCTTAGCACATCATCAGTAGCTCCAAAGATTATGTCATCCACATAAATCTGCACAATGAGGAGACTGCTTCCTTGTCTTCTAATGAATAGAGTGTTGTCAATCTTTCCTCTTACATAGTCATGCTCTAATAGAAAATAGGACAGTCTGTCATACCATGCTCTTGTAGCTTGCTTCAATCCATACAAGGTTTTTTCCAATTTATAGACATGCTCAGGTAGCTCAAAGCTTTCAAACCCAGGGGGTTGTTTCACATATACTTCCTTCACTAGATATGTATTCAAGAAGGCACTTTTCATATCCATCTGAAACAGTTTGAACTCCATATAAGAGGCAAAGGCAATCAACATTCTTATTGCTTCCATTCTGGCCACAGGTGCAAAGGTTTCATCATAGTCAATACCTTCTTCTTGATTGTAACCTTGTACCACCAGTATGGCTTTGTTTCTAGTTACTGCTCCTTGATCATCCAGCTTGTTTCTGAACACCCACCTTGTTCCAATGATGGTTCTGTCAACAGGTTTGGGAACCAGGTGCCATACTTTGCTTCTTTCAAATTGGTTTAGCTCTTCTTGCATTGCAATAATCCAATTAGCATCTTGTAAGGCTTCTATGATATTCTTTGGCTCTATTAGTGACAGGTAGGCTGAATAAGCACCCATGTTTTTCACCTTATTCCTTGTCTGCATGCCTGAATACATAGGGGAAATAATGTTTTCAATGGGATGTGAGCTCTTGTGTTTCCGATTTCTTCCAGCCATACGTTGTGAGGGTCCAGGTGCATCTAAGTGATGAGCTGGATCTTCTTCATGAGTGATTCCCCCTGACTCCTGCACTTCTCCTTGTTCTTCAGTTGGGGAGCCATCTCTGAGGGGCTATTGTTCATGCTCATCTTTTGAGTCATCAACTAGTCCAATCCCGGTGTCATTACCACATGACTCACTTTCACAATCTTCTTCATCAAAGATGACATGGATACTCTCTTCCACACAGCTTGTTCTTTTGTTGAATACTTTGTAATCTTTACTTTGTGAGGAGTATCCTAGGAATATACCCTCATCACTTTTGGCATCAAATTTTTCTAGAGCATCCTTTTCATTATTGTGAACATAACATTTACAGCCAAAAGGTCTTAGGTAGGTTAGGTTTGGCTTTCTCCCCTTGAGCAGTTCATACGGTGTCTTGTCCAACAGAGCCCTAATCATGCACCTGTTCAGTAAGTAACAAGTTGTGTTTACTACCTCAGCCCAGAAGCTCTTTGGAAGACCACTGGCAATTAACATAGTCCTTGCCATGTCTTCAAGAGATTTATTCTTCCTTTCGACCACTCCATTTTGCTGAGGAGTTCTTGGTGCAGAGAAATTGTGATCAATTCCATTTTCGGCACAAAAGGTCAGGAATTTTGAATTTTCAAACTCAGTGCCATGATCGGGCCTTATTCCTGACACATCAGTGCTTAACTTCTTTTGTACCACTTTGACAAAAAATTTGAATACTTCAAAGGTTTCATCCTTGGAGCTCAAAAAGAGTGTCCAGGTGAACCTGGAGTAGTCATCCACTATCACAAACACATATCTCTTCCCACCTCTGCTAAGAACCCTCGTAGGTCCACATAGATCCATGTGTGGTAGTTGAAGAGGTTTAGTAGCACTAACCATCCATTTAGGTTTGAAGGAAGATCTCACATGTTTTCCTTTGGGACAAGCACCACACACAATGGATTCATCTAGTTTGTTCTTTGGAAACCCTAGTACCAGTCCTTTTGACACCTGCTTGTTGATAGTTGAGAAACTTGCATGTCCCATTCGTTTGTGCCATAGGAGTGAACTGCTTGAAATGGCACTCAGGCAGGTTAGCTCATACTCTAGAGGATCCATGATGTCAGCTTTGTACACATTCTTGTGTCTTCTTCCCTTTAGTACTAAATTTCCATTTGTCACCTTTGTCACAGAGCAGTCAGCAGCAGTAAACAACACGTTATTTCTTTTGTCACACATTTGAGAGATGCTCAGTAGATTGTGTTTCAGTCCATGCACATAGTACACATTATCTATTGCATGAGAGTCAGACCTTCCTACCTTTCCTATGCCAACAATATCACCAGTCTTTCTATTACCAAAGGCCACACTTCCACCTTAAAAGTCTGAGAGTGACAAGAAATTATCTCTGCTTCCAGTCATGTGTCTAGAACATGCACTGTCAAGGTACCAAGGTTTGTTATTCCTGGTCTCTTCTTGCTCAATATCACCATCTAAGCCTACCATGAGAGCAAGTGTTGATTCTGCTAACAAGTCTCTTTCATAATCCTCTTCAGAGTCACTTATGGCTATTAGTGACAAATTCTGGGAATCCTCATCATCAGACTCATCATTCTTGGGATCTGTCATGGAGGCTAAAGCCTTTAGAACAGCTATGCCGGCTTCTTATGAGGTCATCCTTCTGTGGTATGGAAGTGTGAGATCTCTGCTCTGATGTCTGGGCTTTTCTATTGATGTCTTCTCATGTTCCATAGCCCATAGAGGGCAGAATCTAATAAAGTGATCAAGACTTCCACACTTGTGGCATAACAGAGCATCCTTTTCTTCAGCTTGAGGGGCTCTTTTCTGAAGGTTTTGCCCTTTACTAAACATCCTTTGAAACCTCTTGGTAACCAAAGCTAGATTTTCTTTCTCAAAGTTTGCAACCTCAGTGGTTTTAAGGAACATGGTGTATCCTTCCTTTTAGTTCCAGTAACCCTCTCCTGGTTCTTCTTTAGTTCATAGGTTGTCAAGTTTCCAATGAGTTCATCCATAGCCAAAGTGTCCAGATTTCTAGCTTCAATGATTGCTTCTACTTTACTCTCCCAAGATTCTGGCAATACACTTAGAAGCTTTCTGACAGCTTTTCCTATGGGAATGTTCTCTCCTAGGGAGTAGATTTCATTTAGTATGGTTGTAAACCTGGTGTGCATGTCCTGAATGGTCTCTCCTTCCTTCATCCTGAAGAGCTCATACTGTCTATTTAGATTGTCAATCTTAGCCTTCTTCAAAGCAGTAGTGCCTTCATGAGCAGTTTGAAGTGTGTCCCATATTTGCTTAGCGTCTTAACAAGAGGAGATTCTATTATATTCATCAGTTCCAATCCCACAGATAAGGATCTTCCTAGCTTTGGCATTATTCTGAATAGCGATTTTATCAGTAGCATTCCATTCCTTCCTGTCTTTGGGAATAGATTCCTTTCCTTCCTCTGCTTCCTTCATAGGGATAGTGGGGTCATCTAGAACAACATTCCACAGGTCAGCGCTTTCTCCTATGAGATGGTCCATCATTCTATTTTTCTACCAGCCATAGTATTTGCCATTGAACAATGGTGGTCTTGTTTGAGAAGAGCCTTCCTGAGCAGTTGGAGGGGCAGCCATTGGATCATTTTCAGGTGTTAACCTTTAATGAAAAGACCCTGCTCTAATACCAATTGAAGAAAGTTGGTGCCCACTACTTAACTCAGGGACCAGGTCCTTAGCACAGTTCCACTTAAAGCAGTAAGTAAATTAACACACAATTTTTACGTGAAAAACTCCCTAACTCCAGGATAAAAAAATCACCAACTCACTTCCACTAACTCTTCAAGTTTTATGATTACAACTCAATAATCAAAGGAACTAACTCTAGTACCTAACTCAAACAATAACCTCTTATTGTTTCAACTCTCTCTCTCTCTCTCTCTCTCTCTCTCCAAGAAGCCAAACCCACTTCTTGTTACAATTCTCATAAACTCTCTTTCAAGAAGCCAAACCCACTTCTTGCTACAATCCTCACAAACTCTCTCTAGAAGCCAAACCCACTTCTAGTTACAAGCCTCACAACACACACTATTTGTCCTAACAATTACACAGGATTGAACTAGAAATAATTCTCTCTTTGTGTCTTGGTTTGAAAAGCTTGCTTGAGATCTCTATTGCTTGAGAATACTCCTTCTCAGCTTCGTGCAATAGGTGATTGAATTTTTTATAGCTCCAATATTTTCATAGAGGTCTCAAGCTCTCTCCTCTTCTTGAAAGGAAAAGCCAATCCTTTCCTTGTAGGAGTTGGTCGGTCGCCGCCTAGGAGGTCCTCTCCTTGTTGAACTTGGACAGTGTTTTGCTCGCGTTCTTTCCTTCCTTCTTCACACGTTTTTCTCTCTACTTCTTTGACTAGGATGCTTCTTTTAGTTTGGTTCCATAAATATCTTTTTACCAAAAATAGGTTTGCCTCATTATCAAAACTTGTTTGACAAGGTTCTTCATTATCAATGAGGGTGAAATGAACTTTCTTCAAATTTCGTTTTTGCTCCATTTTATTTTTCATCATTTCCCAGTTCACATAACACCTTATCTTTAAAGCTTAATAAATCCCAACAAAACAGTTAGTCCGTTAACACAGTATATGGACAGTAGTTGTACTATAATTGTAATTGTATGATCCCATTTTCTTAATTCCAATTCAGTTCATCACAAAGCTCTTTCATTTTTTTCAGATATTTCACGTCTAGTTATCGAAAATTGTCTTTTCATTTCATTCAATTGTCCTCACAGGTCCCTTCTATCCTGTATATATCTTCATGCCTTGTATCAATCATTATGAAAAAGTCATCCTTCATTTTCCTATTTTATCAATAAAGATGCCATAATTGATCAAATGAAGTTTCACGTTATCTTTTTTTTTATTTGTTCAGCTCTCAATGTCAAACTCTATTGTGTAAGTCTTTTCTTATATTTTTTATTTTATTTTTCATAATGTTTAAAGTCGCTGCTAAGACGTGTAATAATGACCAAGATTAAGAAAGACTAAAAAAAGAAGTATAGGGATTTAGAGAAAGTTGGTACTTGGTAGGAGACTAGGAGGGGTAAAGAAATGTTTAGTATTAGCAGTTGAGAATTTCTGAGATATTTTCCCGCAGGGGCATGGTTGAGTGGTTGGGAGGTGGGTCTCCCATGTAGGAGACCTGAGATCAAATCCAGCCTCCGTCTGTTGCTCAGCCATGAACTCGTCGTATGGGGCTTTCCTAGTACGGTTTACATTTCTGTGTGGTTTGCGAGCTATGCATAGTGAGCAGGTTATCACAAAGTGCTCACCCGAAGGACAGAGGTTGTGACAGAGATTCTGGGTTGTCCTGAAGGGGTTTCAAAAAAATAAAAAATTCTGAGATGTTTATATCGGATGGTTTCAGCTAACAAATAATTGGAAAAGTTAACACATTTGGTTCATTCGCAAAAATAATTCTAATTTTAGCTATACTACAAAAAATATATGTTGTATTTATATATAACATATATAAATTTGTAAAAATTCCAAATAAAAAATTATCACAATGAAGGGGCAACATTAGTCTGTTCTATCCAACTTCGAGGTCCATTTGCACATTAGATTCCGAATGTTACTTGTGTTTTGGTTCATCTATCTTAATTTCTTTGTTTTTATCTCTTTTTTAATCTATAATTGTATGCACTTCGTTTATAAGTACTTTTTAACATTACAATTTTATAAATATTTCTTCTATTTTAATTTAAGGGGTTCGGAGTATGAGAGTCAAAATATCTAATTTTGATTATAAATTTGGGTATAAATTTTTAAAAATTCAAAATAGAATTTACATATTTGAAAACTCCACAAAAAGTGTTACAAGTTAACATAATTAATTATTTAAAATATTTTTAAAAGGCTGAAAAAATATAGTCAATTGGAAATAACAATTTGACTTCCTAAACATGAGTATTCACATAAAATGAGAAAGAGAGATAATAGAATAACTTTAAGAACATATTATCAATAACTTGCTTAATGCAAATTAAGTTGTGATTCTTTTTTCTCTGTCTTTCAGCTCTCAACCGGTCCAAATTTCAATATAATCTAAAACTTCATGGATCAAATATATAATCTCTGGATTAGTGTGTTTTAAAAGGCAGATTTGGGATTCGCTCTGGACGGGCATTGTCGAAATGCTTGAGGCTTATATGTGGGATTTAATTTTGTGAGGCTTATGTCCTAAGTGCTTAACTATACGTCCTAAACACGCCTAAAGTTCAACTCTACTGATAGTAAGATTCACAAAATCTGCTAAAATGATGAGCATCAAATTCGAATTACAATGCTTTCAACCCAAGACTTTATCCAAAGTCTTTCCCCAACAATCGGTCGATTGTTGCATCTCCTTCAAGTCAACTCTGACTTGAAGCAAAATGTTTTCTCAAAGCAAAAAAGGTAACCTATAACAACTTCTAGACAAGCAAATAATTATAACTTAAAATCCTACTACTAATGAATTAGAACTGGACTCAATGAAATACAACAATCGAATAGGGATCAAGTCCTCGCGTATACACTCAATGGAGAACAACTTTAAGCTCTCAAGCAATGAATTGTTCGAGTGCTCTAAACTACTACAATGACCTTAGAAATGGACCCCTTGGCAGCCTTAAAAGTTTTCCAAATATAAGCACACGACTTACCAATTCGAATCTTTTTACAACTCAAACTTTAAGGAAGATCTCTTGTGTAATTATCACATATATTGCTTGCATTAATCCCAACTGGTACACAGATCTTTTCTATAATTATTTTACCAAAAATTTACCAACAGAATCCTTTTCCTATTGGATTTTTTACTCCTCATAACTAAATAAGATCCTATTTTACCAAATGATGATGCATACATACTACAGTCTTATGTGTTGTTTTGATGATTTGAGGAACCAGATATGCTCCCTAGAGAACCAGTTCCATTTCTCAGAGTCAACTCTTACAGTTGTACAACTACATACTGCCAGAGTGGCAGCAATGTAGCAGAGTTGTTGCCCTTGTTTTAATGATTTGACAAACCTGCTGAGGAACCAGATACGCTGCCTATGGGAACCTGGTCCCTCTCTCACAGTCAACTCACTCAGCTGTAAAGTTGTTGTCATTGTGGTAGAAATGCAGCACTGCAGAAAATCTGTTGCGGTCCCCCTCTGTTGTCCAATGGTCAAAGTTTTTACTTCTCTCATCCTCCATATACATTCAACATACCAAGAGATCATGAAAATTTAGCTTTTGCATAATCAATAATTGTCTCTATTCATTTGCAAAGCCGCCAAAGTGTTCCAACAAGACAAAGCTCCAACAATCGAAGAACGTGTTCTTTATAATTGATTTCATCTTACGTTCTAGGTTGTTGAGTCTTTTTCTTTTGCTCTAACATTGTAAACCTACTCCTCTTTTGAGAAGCTTGCGTAAGTGTTTTATTTTCTCTCTTATCTTGTAGATTTAAGTTGTGGGCTAGAGTTAGCCATGAATATAATGTTGTAGGCTAGAGTTAATTGTGGTTGTAGTTTTGTGGACTAGAGGTAGCCTTGTATGTCTTTACAATAGAGTTATTATAGAGAGGGCTTACAATAGAGTTATTGTAAGTGTGAGGGATTAAGAGCTTAATTCCTAGGTTGCAAGAGTTTGTAATATAAACTTTGCTCAGTGTTGTTAGTGAAGATTTGGAAAATTCTACTGGGGTGGATCATAGTTTTACTCCCTTGAGTAAATAAGTTTCCACGTAAATATCTTATTTTCTTTATTTTCAATTCTTACTTTTTGTTCTTAGTTGTAGAACCTAGTTCCCAATACCTTGATAGATTCATATGAGCCTTTAGTTAGTATCAATGCGGGTTCTTTCTAAAAGGTTAACACCTAGAAAAAATCTTTTTTAATGGCTGCTCCATCAAATCAAGAAGAAGAACAATCAACAACAGACCACCTAGGTTCAATGGATAATACTATGAATGGTGGAAGACAAGCACGATCTTATTATTTTATGGGATGTAATTTGTGATGGTCCATATGTGCCTATAAAGATGATAATAGAAGGTGATATTACTAGATTTGTGTCAAAAACCAGGAAGGAGTATAATGATATTGATCGAAAGGCTGTTGAGAAGAACTTTAAGGTCAAGAAACTTCTTATGTGTGGAATTGGACCAGATGAATACAATAGAATCTCAGCTTATGAGACTGCTAAAGAGATCTGAGAGGCATTACAGACTGATCATGAAGGATAAAGTCAAGTAAAATAGTCCAATATAGACATGTTTATTACTCAGTATGAACTCATCAAAATGAAGTAGAGTGAGTCTATTCAAGATATGCATACTAGATTTACCTCTATAATCAATGAACTTCACTATCTTGGTGAAGTTATCAACACAAACAAACTAATCAGAAAGATTCTTAGTGTCCTACATGGTTCCTAGAAAAGCAAGGTGAATGTTATCTCAGAAGCATAAGATCTCCAGAAGCTAACAATGGAGGAACTAATAGAGAACCTGAAAACATATGAGCTTAAGTAGCAATAAGATCAGGAGAGGAGAGAACCCAAGAAGGAAAAACTCATGATGCTAAAGGCTGTCAAAAGTGACTCAAGTGAGGATGATCTAGACATGATCTATATCACTCGGAGATTCCAAAAGATGGTGAGAAAGAATGGAGGTTTCCCTAGAAAAGGAAGCACAATCTGATATCCAAGAGGAAATGATTGTTGCCACAAATGTGGAAAGCCTTAAAACTTCATCAAAGAGTATCCTCTTCACAAGCAGGATCACTACAGGAAAAACTCTAATAAAGTACACAAGAGGGACCAGGTACTTGAAAAGTTTAAAAGAAGAGATGTTGCGGAAAATGTTGTGAAGAAAGATTTGGTTGCATGTGGAGATAAATCCAGTGAATCAGAAGGAGGAGATGATCAAAAGGACACCTCTATGCTGATAGTTGAGTATGAACCTTCAAAGTTTGAATCTTTGTTTGCTATCATGGCCAAATCAAATGCTGAAGAAAAAGATAATGAGGTAAGCTTTCTTGAAGGTCAAAAGAATCTAAAAGATTATTCTAGAAAAAAGTGAGGTATTTTGCTAATGTTTTAATTGATGCATATCATGGTTCGATAAAAGAGAAGGATTCCTTAATTGATGAACTTGCTAAATCTGAAGCTGGAAGGGTATCATTGTCTAATAGAATTTCAGAATTTGAGGAAGAAGTTAAACAAGTGTCTTTTGAAAATGATGTGATTACTGCTCAAGCTGAGAACAACTCTGAATGTGTTACTAACAGAAAGAAAAAAAAGGTGTTACATTCAGCTTGATCTTGAAAATAAGCTCAGTAAGATCAAAGCTGGAGCTCACTGTCTCTCTTTAAAGAAACAGGAAACTAGAGAAAAACCTGAATCAGACTAAATCTGAACTTGAAAAAACTTTTCGTTGTACTGCGTTCTCAGAAGCTTTAGCCCGTGAAAGCTCGTGTTAGTAAAATAAACTCTAGTTCTGGAGTAGGTATTATCTTCCAAAAGACCAAGGCACCTTACAATTCCTCACAACAAATATGTCTCAAATCCTGATAATTGATTGTGCACTCACTGTGGTCAAAATGGTCATTATAAAGATGCATGTCAAGCAAGAATGTTGTTAAAAAGAATCATAAATTTACTAAAAAAAAGGAGACTCGGGGGAACCTGATCCCAAAATAAAAAAAGTTTGTATGCCGTTTGGACAAGAAGTCTCATTCATCCTTTCTACCATTCCAAGGGGCCCAAGTTGAATTGAGTTCTAAATCTAATTAATGACTGTGTTTGCAGGGTGAAGTGATAGGAGGCAGCCAAAAATAATATATGGATAGTGGCTTCTCAAAGCAAATGACCATAAAAGATGAAAGATTTTCTCTCACTGAAAGCATTCCAAGGAGGTAGTGTGCCTTTTGGGAATGGCAAGAAAGGGTACATTCTTGGTGTAGAAAAATTGAAAGCCCTAAGGTACTGCCGGACACAAGGAATGCAAAATGTCATATTAGAAACTGATTCACTCAGTCTCAAAAATATTCTACAGAATATGTGAAAAATACCTTAGAGAGGATAAAGGTAATTAGAGGTTTAATGCTTAAACTGGGAGTTCAAATTTGTTATATTTTCAGGAAAGAAAATCAACTAGTAGACTACCTAGCCAACACAATAATTGAGCAAGAAGGTATAATATAATATCACACGTTTCAAGATCTTCCTATCATGGATAGGAAAATTTTGAACTTTGACAAGGCCCAAATACCAACTTTCATAATAATTAAGGACACGCACAATCAAGCAGCAGTAACATGCAAAAAGAGGCATCAAAAAAGTTTGACATAAGGCAAGTCTACAACAAATATATTCACAAGGAAACAGAAAAGGGAAAGGGGAAACATATTCACACAAAAGTATGCCCAGTAAACTTTAACATTATAGTTGTGCACATACTAGCTAGGTTAGGCTACACTAGCTACCACGACAGATAAATATAGGGGCTTTGGGCCAGATCACTTTTGGGCCCGATCATTTTCTTTTCATTTTGTATATAGACTAGCTTTTACAGTTTGGTCCATTTGATCCAATTTTATTATTTGTTTGGATATTTTTAATAATAAAATGGTCTCCGGAGTGTAATTCGATGTGAAAAAAGAATTTGCCTCCCTGTATAAGCTTTAGAACGTGTATATGAGATGTTTGTTGTAATTATATATGAAATATGTATAAATTAGTAAAAGAAAGTTGTTGATTACTGACTTGGATATTAAATGTGTATGAAAACTAGTCTGTATTATTTTGAGATATGTATGGTCATCATGTGTATTAAATCAATATAAATGGTATATATTGTATTTTAAAAAATATTAAAAACTGACATGTGTATGAAATTTTATATGAAATCTGGTTTATATTATTTTTGAGATATGTATGGTCATAGTGGGTATGACATGTGCATACATTTTATATAAATCAGTTCTAAAAATGTGAAAAACTTATATGTGTGAAATGTGTATGAAATTTGGTTTGTATTGATTGAGATGTGGGCGATTACTCTGTGTATAAAATATGTATAAATTATGTATAACTGCGTCTTAGAAATCTTTAAAACTTATTGTATCATTTTCAGGTGTATAACTTCTTTGATGGTGTATGATTTCTGAATTTAGGCAAATTTTTTTTGCTATTTACTATTCATAGCAAAAGTTTGAGATGTTAGGCAAAAGAATAATAATTTAAGTGTCAGTCGACTGTATTTGTTATATTCATATGCACATTTAGGGTGTATCGACGAGTACAGTCAATATCGACGAGATTTGTATCAACGAATACATTTGGTATACGAATACAATCTAGGTGTATACAAACAATAAAAAATACAGAGGATTGTATTCATTCGCTCTAGTTTCACTTATATAATTCATTGCTCTTGTATCACTTGTATTAATTCGCTCTAAATTCACTTGTATTCATGCGCGCATTTAGGTTGTAACGACGAATATAATTAGGATGTATGGTGTATCACTTATATTCATTCTCTCTTGTATCACTTGTATTCGTTCACTCTAAATTCATCACTTGTATTCATGCGCGCATTTAGGTTGTATCACTCTAAATTACTTGTATTCATTCGCTCTAATTTCACTTGTATTCATTCACGCTAATGTCATTTGTATTCATTCGCTCTTACTCTATCAATTGTTACCAGTTTTGTATCACTTGTATTCATAAATATAAGTGTAATACAAAAAAATAACAAAGAGAGAGAGAAGCAAAAATACAAAAATAAATAGAGAGAGAGGGGACTGAAGAGGGAGAGAGAGGAGAGTGACGAGCCAGAAAGAGAGAGAGAGAGAGAGAGAGAGAGAGAGAGAGAGAGAGAGAGAGAGAATAGTGGTGAGCGAGAGAGGGATAAGAGAGAAAGAGAGAGCAGAGTGGTGAGCGAGAGAGGAAGAGAGAGAAGATAGTGGTGAGTGAGACAGAGGCGGGCAAGAGCAAAGTATAGTTATATATTGTAACTTTTAAAAGTATAACTATGAATAGTAAATATATAACACATATTTGTTATGCCATGTAAAATTTCCTAAACATTAAGCACAGTTGGCCTTCTAATCACATACAAACTCACATTTCATTGGTTAATCATCAAAATACTTCAAGAATAAACATTAATGCCCATAACTTGATTGGTACCACCTATGACTTGGAGTTGATAATTTTTTACTACAATAGGCTTGAGTTATAGCTTGTAATGCCAAATAATCCACATTAGTATGACTAACATGTAAAGCTTGATTCTGACCATCTTTTACCTTACCAGATGTTTTATATGTAGATGTTGTCATCCTCATACTGAAGAAAGTTGGTGCCCCCTATTTATCCCAGGGACTAGGTCCGTAGTACAGTTCCACTTAAAACAATAAGTAAATTGATACACAAATTACGTGAAAAACCTCCTAACTCCAAGAGTAAAAATCACGAACACAATTTCAATAATAGCTTCAAGTTTTAATGATTATAACTCAAGAATCAAAGGAACTACCTCTAGTACCTAGTTTTAAACAATTCACTAGAACTGTTTCTTCTCTCTCACTCTCTCTCTCAAGAAGTCAAACTCACTTCTTGTTACAAGCCTCACAAACTCACACACTACACCTCAACGAACACACAAGGCTATATTAAAAACAACTTCTACTATGGCTTCTTGAAATAGCTTGCTTGAGATCTCCTACTGCTTGAGAATAATTTCTTCTCTGCTTATGCAATAGGTGAGTCGAAATCTTCCTTGCTCTGTTGCTTTTATAGAAGTCTCAAGTTTTTCTCTCCTTGATATGAAAGTTATAATTTTTTCCTTGTAGGACTCTGACACGCCTTTGGAGTTCTTTCCTTGTTGGACATGGACCTTTAATATTTTCTTGTTTGACATGGACACTACCTTTTATAGTTAATTTTTATAAATATATTTTTAATAAAAATAGATTTTTCCTTATTATCAAAACTTGTTCGACAAGGTTTCTTCAATATTTGCCTTTTTTATATTGACAAACTCTATCCTATTTTTATAAAAAGGACTGGCTTCAATAAGTAAAAAGGACTGGCTTCAATCAGCAGTATCATCATTCTTCATATCATACCTCATACCTCATACCTCATACCTCATATCTCACATCATACCTCATACCTCATACCTCACATCATTCTTCATAGTGCACCTTCTCAGTACAAGAAAATGCAACCAAAACAAGAGACAAAATAACAAGGAATATCTTTCCTCTTTTAACATCATTAAAAATATAGTAAGATAATATGAGTGAACTAGTGAATACTGCAGGTAAGGAACTCATGGCCACTGGGGAAACAAAGCCACAATCAAGATAGTCACTATCACATCACTAAGGTTTAGCATCTACTCAAGCATAAGCAAGAAGCAAGAAGTCATAAACAGACACAGCAAGATAAACACAAATTAAGCCAACCATTGACCCAAAACAAATATATCAAAATTAATTACAAAAACCAAAAATTATTTTCCAATGAGAACCAAAATAGAAGAATATTTGTAACAAAGGGAGGGGAACTCGATCAGGGGAGGCTGAGAAGGATCAAGAGGAAGGCTTTGGCTTGGGAAGTAGGTTCATCAGGGACTGGATGTTCTCTAAATGCTTGTTATGTTGCACAATCATCTTAGTCTTCAGGGTGTCCACCTAAGCCTAAGAGGCTGCCATACACTCTTTCAACCCTGCATTCTCCTTCTGGAACTGAGCAATCTCCTGGTGAGCAACCTCTAAGTCCAGTAAGGATTGAGTTATAGGACTGAAGCTTTTCTTTTTGGGGAGATGAGCAGGAAAACACAACATTCTTCCAAAGTAGAAAGAGTGATTCTATCATTCTTAGTTGCTGCAACCCCTTCCCCAAGAGGTACCTCAAAACTCCTAAAGATCTCAGTCAGTAAGAACCCATAAGCCAATCCATGAGGGCCAGTTTTTGGAGAAGTCACTTTTCCCATGTATTTTATCATGAGTGCAGGGAAGTTGATCCTCTCATCTAAGTCCAGGGCTCATGATTCCTATGTCTCTAAAACTGGCCTTATTTCTCCTACCCCATCTAGGCAGTATCTCCTTGTTCACAATCTCAAACAAGAGCTTGTGATCAGGAGACATTTCAATCTTAAACACTTTTCTGGCCACCCTCTTCTCCTTACCTTGAGAGAACTTCTTGATTAGTAGACAATCTTCATCAGTCTTCTATACATATTCTTCTAGGCCCTCAAAAGGAATAATCAAAATCTCACCCAACTTAATTGGATCAAACACAATTTCCACTCCCCTCACACTAGTGCTAACTACCCACCCATCCAACATGCTCAAGTTGGCATAGAATTTCACCACCTCCTTCTTATAGAGCATGAGTTTAACAGTTCTAAATAGATGATCCCACCCCTGGAAACTAAGTCTATCAAGCAGTCTCTGAATGCAAGGGTTATACATTACCTCTTCATCAAGAATTCTCTCTTTCAGGAGATGTTGTGTGGCATAGTAGCCAAGGGGCCCCAACTTTAAGAACTTCTCATAGTTCTTATTTTTCCCGGCCTGAGGAGGGGAAGCTTCTTCTTTTACTTCAACCTCCTCTTCCTCCACATTGATTGGTTCATTATTATTACTAATCTTCTTCATTCCCTTAGTCACCCTGGCTCTCTTTTTCTCAGCTTCTTTTTGGGCATCAGCAGCCTTTTTTATGGTGAAGGGTATTCTTGGTGGTATAGAGGATGGGGGTGTAGGATTAGTAGAGGGTTTTGACAGGGGTTTCCTAGGGGTTTTTATAGCGCCCCTCTTCTTGTACCCTGATATAGAAGAACATTCAGCCTTGGTATATTTTAGAGCAAAAAGAACATTCTCATCATTGTCAATCTCCTCTTCTTCAGAGGAGGAAGGTTTAGGAACTGCAGGTGAAGGAGAAGTGGGGTTTGTTCTGTCTGAACTCCATAAAAAGTTTAGAAAATTAGACTTTTGGGGTTATGGGAATGGGGGATTTGAGGAAGTAGTGAGAGGTGATGATCGTGGAGGAGCAAAATGAAGTGTGGGGGAGGAAGATATTTAGGGTTGTTCCCCCTGAGTAGGTAAACCCTGTGGTGAGGAGAAGTTCTCATTATCTGAATAGTCCATGAGAGTGTGAAGAGGAGAGGGTTTAGCAGATAAGGAAGCCATGGATACGGTTCTGAAGGTTTTGGGGGTGTGGGAGAGTTTGGAGAAGATGAGTTTAGAGAGAATGGAAGAGACGGTTTCGTGAATGTGGATGGTTTCTTGAGGAGGGAGTGTATGAAGTGATGGTTGGCAGGTTTTGAAAAGGGAAATAAATGATCAAAAGCTTCAGTTATTTGATTTTTTTGCTTAGGAGTTTATCTTATTTGAGTAAGTGGAGAGCTTCTGTGGATCAGGTTCTCATGACAAAGACAATATTTAATTTATGTAATTTATTCTGACAATTTTGTAAAGGATGTGCATAACTTGAGGATCAGATCCTTGGGTGCCTTCCAACCCTTTTATTGAGTTTACTTCTAAGCAAGAGTGAGATGAAATCCTGAAATCCTGGGAGTGTCCTTGTCTATGTGTGGTTGTGATCTTGTGATGAACAAGATTGAGTTAATTACCATTATTAACTATTTAACAACCATTATCTTACTAGTCTCCTAGATAATCATTGAGGGAAGCTCTCCTTCTTTCATCAGCTATAACTGGTTGATCAGCCTAAGATACAAGACATGGTCCCAACAGGTGTGCCATTCCAGAGGTCTTCTTTTTATCTACCAACTAGCTAGCAGAGTCAGCATCAGCATAACCAATAAGATCAATAGAGTCACCTACATGGTACCAAAAAGCCAGCCGTTGAGTTTCTTTGAGATACTTTAGGATCTTTTTACAGCCTTTGTTTGGTGAATTTATCACATCATTAGTACCTCCAAAGCTTTCAAAACCTGGGGGTTGTTCTTCATACACTTCTCCACCAGATATCCATTTAAAAATATACTTTTCACATCCATCTGAAATAGTTTGATCTCCATATAAGAGGCAAAGGCATTTAGCATCCTTTTTACTTGCTTTTTTCCTATAAGTGCATTTAAGTAATAGACTGGATCTTCTTGGAACCATTAAGTCTGCACCTCTTCCTGTCCTTCAGCTGGGGAATCATCTTTGAGATCATCCTGATCTTGTTCATCTTCTGAGTCATGAACTAGTCCAACACCTGTATCATCATCACTTCATTACTTTTCTTATACCAACAGTTTCACCAGTTTTTCTCTTTCTAAAGGTCACACTTCAACCTTGAAGATCAGCAAGACAGAAGAAATTGTCTTTGCTTTCAGTCATGTGTCTAGAGCAAGCACTGTCAAGGTGCCAAGGCTTGCTTCTTCCTCTCTTCCTTTCCTGCAAAATAGTCAGTGACTAGTCTTGGGTACCCAGATTAACTTGGGTCCCTTTTTATGAGTGAAAGGATGAATCAAGTCTCTCTTGGCCTAGTAAGGAATCTCCTTTTTGGTGGAGACCATTTTTTTTAATTCTTTGGACTAGAGTTTGTTGACAAAGTTCAAGTTTCTTTGCTCAGTTTTTAGATGAATTGGATGTTGACTCTTGAGTTTGTTGACAAAGTTCAAATTTCTTTGCTCAACTTTCATATGAATTGGACATTGACTCTTGAGATATCCTTCCTTGTCACAGGCAGTGCACACCATATTCATGGAGTAGTTTGCCTTGCAGGCCTCAGGTCTAAATCCTAGCCCATATTTGGAGGTGGACTGACTATTCTGAATGTGAGAGAGAAGAGTTGAAGATTTTTTCCATTTCTGATTGTATTCTAACTCAAGTTTGGTTTTATACAAATTTCTTGTGAGAGAGTTGTTTCTTTCAGACAACTCTGAGAGCCTTGTTTTGAGATTTTTAATTTTTCTTCCAAGGATTATTGAAGAGCAGTGGTCTGATTTTTTCCTTGTCAGAAAACTCTTTGAGGGAATTCTTTAAAGAGACATTGTCTTTCTCAATACTTTCACTTTCCATCCTTAGAGATGCATAGTCACTCAATAGATTTTCTTTTTTAGAACACACTAAATAATATGCATCTATGAGGACAACTGAGAGAGATTCAAGCTTTCTTTTGGAGTAAGTGTGTAAGTTAGATCTCAGGTTAGAAAAGCATATCTTGGTCTCATCTTGATTAGTGTATATGTTACACTCAGAGCCTGCCATGAGGGCAAGAGGTGTTTCAACTGACTCTTCTTCTTCTGATTCACTTTCAGTGTCACTCATAACTAAAAGGGCTAGAGTGTCTTCTTCTTTTGCTTTGACCATGGAAAGTAGTGATTGATTATCAGGATCCTCATCATCAGACTTATCACTGTGTTCTCCCATAGCATCTAGAGCTTTTTGAACTGCTAAGTCAGCTTCTTGAGAAGTCATCTTCCTATGAGATGGAAAGGTGAGCTCTTTACTCTAATAGCTGGGCTTTTTGTGGCAGCCTTCTTGTGCTCTATAGCTCACAAAGGACAAAATTTAATGAAGTGATCTGGGTTGTCACACTTGTGAAAAAATTGAGCATCATTTTCCTGAGCTTTGGAGGGTTTTCTTTGAAAGTTTTGCCCTCTTTTGAACACTCTTTGAAACTTTCTAGTTACCAATGTAAGATTTTCTTCCTCATAGTCAGTAACCTCAGTGGTCTTGAGAGAGATAGTCTTGTCCTTTCTTTTAGTTTCAATATCTTTCTCTTGATTCTTCTTCAGTTCATAGGTTGTTAGATTTCTAATGAAATCATCCATAGTCAAGGTATCTAAGTCTCTAGATTTAGTGGTTGCTTCAACTTTGCTTTCCCAGGATTCAGGCAATACACTTAGGAGCTTTCTAACATCCTTTTCAGTAGGGATGTGCTCTCCTAGGGAGTAAATTTCATTGAGGATAGCAGTAAACCTTGTGTGCATATCCTGAATGGTTTCTCCTTCTTTTATCCTAAAAAGTTCATATTGCATGTTTAGGTTGTCTATTTTAGCCTTCTTCACAGTAGTGGTACCTTCATGAGCAGTCTGAAGAGTATTCCAATTTGGCTTGGCATCTTGACAAGAAGAGATCCTGTTATACTCATCAGGTCCAATACCACATATCAAGACTTTTATATCTTTGGCATTGTTTTGAATAGTTATTTTGTTAGTAGGATCTCATTCCTTCCTGTCCTTGGGGACTTGTTCCTTCCCATCAGCAGATGTCTTCATGGGGATAGCAGGATCATCCAGAATAACATTCCACAAGTCAAAACTTTCCCCTATGAGATGGTCCATTATTCTGTTCTTCCACCATCCATAGTACTTATCATTGAACAAAGGTGGTCTGATTTGAGAGAAATCTTCTTGAGTGGTTGGAGGGGCAGCCATTGGATCCTTTTCAGGTGTTAACCTTTAATGAAAAGACCTACTATGATACCAATTGAAGAAAGTTGGTACCCACTACTTATCCCAAGGACCAGGTCCTTAGCACAATTTCACTTAAAGAAATAAGTAAATTGACACACAAATTACGTGAAAAACCTCCTAACTCCAAGAGTAAAAACCACGAACACAATTTCACTAATAGCTTCAAGTTTTAATGATAACAACTCAAGAATCAAAGGAACTACCTCTAGTTCCTAGTTTGAAACAATTCACTAGAACTGTTTCTTCTATCTCACTCTCTCTCAGAAAGCCAAACCCACTTCTTGTTACAAGCCTCACAAACTACACCTCAACGAACACACAAGGCTGTATTAAGAACAACTTCTACTATGTCTTTTTGAAACAACTTGCTTGAGATCTCCTACTGCTTGAGAATAATTTCTTCTCTGCTTGTGCAATAGGTGAGTCAAAATCTTCCTTGCTCTGTTGCTTTTATAGAAGTCTCAAGTTTTTCTCTCCTTGATATGAAAGTTATAATTTTTTCCTTGTAGGACTCTGACACGCCTTTGGAGTTCTTTCCTTGTTGGACATGGACCTTTAATATTTTCTTGTTTGACATGGACACTACCTTTTATAGTTAATTTTTATAAATATATTTTTAATAAAAATAGATTTTTCCTTATTATCAAAACTTGTTCAACAAGGTTTCTTCACATACCATAAGACGCAAATACAGTAGCTTGAGGGCTCAAATTAGACTTTTGAGCAGCCCATGTTTATCAACTTGCTTTTGAACATTCTGAGAATTATTATTAATACTAGATATTGGAGCCCGTGCCAGCACGGACCCAATAAATTTCTCTCTTTATTTCAATTTATATGACATAAATGGAATTTAAAGAGTCAATTAAGTTTTTTATATAATTTTTTAATATTTTAAGTTGTTAATTATTGTGATTTATAGTAATTTTACATAATTTTCAGATTGTATATATTAGTCCCTATGTCACAATTTATGTGACATTGATAGAATTTCAAAAAACTCAAACACTTTATATGTTTTTTAAAATAGTTTAAGTCGTTAATTATTGTTAGTTAGAATACCTTTTACGTCATTTTCAAATAATATATGTTACTCCTTTTGTTTCAATTTATGTGGCACTAATAAAAATTTTAATTAATTTTTTTATATTGGCTTTTAAACATTTTAAGTTGATAATTATTGCGATCTATAGTACTTTTTATGTCATTTTCAAATAATATATGTTACTCCCTCTATCCCAATTTATGTGGCATTGATAAAATTCTGAGACTCAACCAATTTTTTATATGTCTTTTAAATATTTTAAGTTGTATGATTTATAGTACGTTAAATGTAATTTTGAAATATATAACAAACTAAAAAGAAAAATAAGACAAACAAATCAAAGCGGAGAAAAATACTTATTGACTTTCAAATATTTTACATTGTTAATTATTATGATTTATCTTTTTACATAATTTTCAAATATATAATAAATTAAAAAGATAAGATAAATAAATTAAAATAGAGAAATTATTAAAAATAACCAAAATGCCCCTAAATACTGAAGCAGACACGTTGACCTCTTGCCTGCTTTAGCAACTTCAACTCCCTCTTATACTATAAGAGTAAATAGCACTTTTGATCCTTCAATTATTGTTATTTTAGTTTTATAAATATTTGACTAAGCATATTAAATCATTAACTAACTAATTGAAATATGCACTTTTGATTCGTTTGTTTGTGAATATTCATAAATTTTACATAATAATTTGTTGGGTTCTGTGAAGTTTTAATGATTGACAAAGAGACATGAAACAGATAAGATGAGCTGGTCTAAAGATACACAGATTCGATGAAGTAAAATTATCATAAAAACTCGTGTGGTGGACAACCCAAGTCAGCATACTAGAAGAAATTATTGGATAACTCTGAATTTCTTAATCAGAAGCAAACATGGGCAAAATGCTGATGAAGTTGAATTGGACTACAACTTTGTGGAAGCAAGAAGTTGAATCTAAGAAGGAATCCCACTTGAAGTAGAACTCTAATCAAGTAGAGTTCAAATGCAAAAAGGAGTCTTAATTGATGAAGAACTCCTTGAGGAGTTGTTCTTAAATAGCAGAACTGCTATTCAAAGCAGACACACATTTACATAGCAAACAAGGCAATTATGAAATTGACTTAAGCAAGTGCAACAGAGTACACTGAAGCAACACATTGAAGAACCAAGTCCTAAGTACAAAGTATTGCTAAGGTGTCTTATTAGTGATGTATTAAGAATTGTTCTTTGAGTTGTAATCATAGTTCAGTGTATTTTAAACTGAAGTAAAATTGTTGTCTTCAAGTTGGGATAACTCAAAGACTTGGAATACACAAACCTTGGGAGGTTGGTATTGTTAGGAATTAGAGTTTATGTTCCTTAGGTTACATCGAATTGTAATCATACTCTTGAGGCTCATTTGTGTTTAGTGAAGTTGGGTTCAAATTCTGTAGAGGTACATGTCATGATTTTTACACCTTTGTGAGCTGGGTGGTTTTCCACATAAAAATCACTGTGTTCTTTACTATCTGTATTTTCACTGTTAAAATACGTTAGGCGACCCAGTTCATCGGTAGCCAACTAGTAAGTTAAAACCACTAAACAAGTATGTCATGCAGACTAACAATTGGTATAAGAGCGGGTATCTTATTTAAATGCTACACCTTAAGATTAGATCCAGAAAATAAATTTTGCACCACCAATTGAATATTGTGAAGGACAATCTACCACTAGGCCTCTCTCTTCAATGGATCTCATTTCATTTGATGGAAAGCTAGAATGGAGGACTTCATTCAAGCTGAAGATTATGAACTATGAGACAGTATCACTAAGGGTCCCAAAATTCCTATGAAAACTGTTGAAGGAGAATATGTGAAGAAGGTAAGAAGTGAATTCACTCCAGAGGACCTCATTTCTCTCAAGAAAAATGCAAAGCTAAAAAACATCCTAGTCTGTGGACTGGGTCCTGATGAGTACAACAGAGTCTCTAGTTATACTACTACCAAATAGATCTGGGATACTTTGGTAAATGCGCATGAAGGAATAAGCCAAGTGAGGAAGTTCAGAGTAGCTATGTTGTTCACTGAGTATGAAACTTTCAAGATGAAGGAAAATGATTCATTGCAAGACATAATCACTCGACTCACTATACTTGTCAATGAACTATCATCCTTGGGAAAAGTCTTGACCATTGAGGAACAAGTTGACAAGGTTCTAAGGATCCTACCAAAGTCAAAATGGGATGTGAAAGTCACAGCCATCAGAGAAGCAAAGAACATCACTGATATATCTCTAGATGAACTGGTTGGTAACTTGAAAACACATGAGATGAACATGGAGAATTCCAAGAAGGGGAAGGATCCAAGAAAAGGTCTCTATCACTAATAGCATCTGACAGTGATGACTCTGATCTTGATGAAGATCAAGTTGCATTCTTGGTAAAGAACTTCAAAAAATTCTTCAAGAGAGAAAATGGGTATGACAAGAGAGGAACAGGTAGCAAGAAGGAGTTCACTGACAAAAATCAAGGAGGATGCTACAAGTGTGGACAGACTGATCATATGGTTAAAGACTGTCCACAGTGGAAAATTAAGTGGAAAAAAGAAAGAGTTGAAAAGGAGGCAAAGATGAATGAAAGAAACAACTCTAAGATAAAGGAAAAGAAAGATCATGCCATGGTAGTTGCTTGGGGATCAGACACTGACGAATATGATGATGAAGAAGTAGTTGAAACTACATTCATGGCAATTGGAGACTCCGACTTAGAAGAAGAAGAGGCTGACACTGAGGTAAGCATTCTTGAACTAAAAGATGAGTTGCATATTTTCTCTAAAAGGAAACTTATTGCTCTGATAAATGCCTTAATTGAGGATTTTGTTGAACAAACTTCTGATAGGAATCAATTGTTCAGTGCTCTTGCAAATCTAAAATTTGTATACATTGATCTTGAGACTTGTAAGATTGCAACTGACAAAGAAATAAATATCCTTAAGGAACAGGTCAGTCAATTTGGTTCAACCAACTTAGGCCTAAAATCAGAAATAATAAAGTCTGCAATCTCTAAAAATGTAAAGGGAACATGTGTATTAATCAGAAGACTGCTGAGTCAGAACTAAAATAGTGTAAAGATATCTTCTGTATGAAAAGGAAAATGTGAGAAAGTTGAGTCTAGAAAACTCCAGGTTAAAACATGATCTTTTGAAGGCAAATAGGTGGACTAACTCATCTAGAATACTGAATAAGTTAGGAGAAATGACTCATAGTGAAAAGGCAGGCCTAGAATTTCATAAATAAATTGTTGCTACTAAAGATCTTTGCTTCATCTGTGGATATCTTGGACATCCCACCACTGAATGTCCAACTGCAACCTGGTTCACAAGTGAAAACATCATACTGGTAAAAAGAAACAGTTCTGAATCTACGCAAATGAACAGGTCCACTAACTTGTTGCCTAGATGGGCTAGAATAAATTTAATCCATCCTTTAGTTCATAAGAAAGGACTCAAGCTTGTCTGAGTTCCTAAACCTAACCCTTAAATTATTTTACAGGTGAAAGTGAAAGAGATCAAGAAACATTGGAACATGGATAGTGCTTGCTCAAGGCATATGACAAGAGATAAAGAAAAGTTCCATTCACTCACCTCAATCAAAGGAGGGAATGTATCTTTTGGTGGAGGTAAAAAAGGTAGAGTTATTGGAGTTGGAAAGATTGGAAAATCTACAACAAAGGCAGTAGAAAAAGTGTATCATGTTGATGGGCTAAAGTACAATATACTCAGCATTTCTCAGCTATGTGACAAAGGAAATAAGGTAACTTTTATTTCCACAGGTTGCAAGGTGAAGAAGATGGATACCAAGGAAGTTGTTCTGATAGCAAAAAGGTATAAAAATATATATAAAGCTGATATCTTTGGAATGCCTGACACTAACCTAACTTGTCTTAGTGCAATTGATTGTGACCCCTTGTTATGGCACAAAAGACTTGGACATGCTTGAAATAGTTGAACAAACTTGCTGTAAATGACTTAGTTATAGGCTTGCCTAAAACCAAGTTAAAAGATGAACAAGTCTGTAGTGCCTGTGTAAGAGGGAAGAAAGTAAGATCTTCTTACAAAGCAAAGAACATGGTAAGCACCACCAATTGTCTTGATCTAATTCACATAGATCTGTGTGGACCAATGAGAGTAAGAAGCAGAGGTGGAAAGAGGTATGTTTATGTTCTTGTTGATGATTATTCCAGGTACACCTGGACATTGTTTTTAGCCTCTAAAGAGGATGCCTTTGATGTCTTCACCATATTTGTTAAGAAAATAGAAAAGAAGCTAGGCTCCTTCTTGATTTCCATAAGATCTTATCATGGTACAGAATTTGAAAATGTCAAATTCCTAGAATATTGTTCTTCTAAGGGAATAGATCACAATTTTTCTGCTCCTAGAACTCCTCAACAAAATGGAGTAGTTAAAAGGAAAAATAGGACCCTAGAAGATATGGCTAGGACAATGATGATAACAGGAAATCTTGCCAAAAATCTTTGGGCTGAGGCTACGAGTACTGCTTGCTACATCATAAACAGGTGCATGACTAGACCTCTGATAAACAAGACTCCCTATGAACTACTCAAGGGAAGAAAACCAAACATTTCCCACCTTAGGTCTTTTGGGTATAAGTGTTTTGTTAATAATAATGGAAAAGATAATCTTGGTAAGTTTGATGCTAAGAGTCATGAGGGCATATTCTTAGGATACTCTCAACATAGCAAAGCATATAGAGTTCTAAATAAGAGAACATGATATGTTGAAGAAAGTGTGCATATTGTCTTTGATGAATCTCTTGTTACTCCTGATACTAACATGCAGGTTGAAAGTAATGTTGATGATAATCCACAGGAACAGATTGTACCACCCAGTCCATTTGATGGACTAACTGAAGACACAGTGACAGGAGGAACAACTGATGGCACAGTGACAAGGGGAACACTAAGCCAGGAAACATCTGCTAGAATATCACAAGGGATAGTGCTGAAAAGCTATAAGTATCAAGATTCTCATCCCATTGATAATGTTCTCATAGATCTGACATATGGGATCACCACTAGAGCAGGTCTTAAGAACCTGTGTGCTTTTAAGGCATTTTTGTTAATGATTGAACCAAAAAGAGTAAAAGAGGCGTTCTTGGATGAAGACTGGATAATGCTATGTAAGAGGAATTCAATCAATTTGAAAGAATCAAAGTCTGACACCTGGTTCCTCCACCTAATGATAGAACCATAATTGGCACCAAATGGGTGTACAGGAACAATCTTGATGAAGATGGTACAGTCACAAGAAACAAGGCAAGGCTAGTGGTCTAAGGATACAACCAAGAAGAAAAAATTGATTTTGATGAGACATTTGCACCTGTTACTAGACTTGAAGCAATTAGACTACTTGTTGCCCTTGTTGCATTCATGAAATTTACTCTATAACAAATGAATGTGAAGAGTGCCTTTCTGAATGGCAACTTAAAGGAGGAAGTATATGTAAAGCAACCACCTGGATTTGAGAACTCAGAGTTTCCACATCATGTATACAAGTTGGACAAGGCGTTGTATGAACTGAAACAAGCCCCAAGGGCTTAGTATGAAAGACTGTACAAATTTATTTTGAAGAATGGGCATACAAGAGGTAAAATTAATAACACCTTATTCTTGAAAACTAATGGTAAAGATCTGCGATTGTACAGGTGTATGTTGATGACATTATCTTTGGGTCAAAGAATGCAAGACTGACTCAAGAATTTGCAAAGCTTATGAATGGTGAGTTTGAAATGAGCATGATAGGAGAACTCAACTTCTTCCTAGGACTCCAAATTAAGCAAACTCCAACTGAAACCATGATTCACCAGCAAAAGTATGTGAAGGAGCTACTAAAAAAATTCAAGATGGAGGAAGCCAAGGAAATTAACACTCTTATTGCCACTGCCACCAAACTAGACCTGGATGAAATAGGTCCATCTATGGAGGAGAAGTTGTATAAAGGTATGATTGGATATCTTATGTATCTTACTTCTAGTAGACCTGACATAGTCTTAGTGTGGGACTGTGTGCAAGGTTCCAAGCCAATCCAAAAGAGTCATATCTCAAAGATGTCAAAAGAATCTTGAGATATCTCAAGGGAACTACTGATTTGGGGTTTTGGTACCCAAAAGGAAGCAACTTTGAACTTGTGGGATATACATAGGCTAACTATGCAGGTTATCTAGTTGATAGAAAAAGTACCACAGGTATGGCACACTTCCTTGAATCATGTCTAATCTATTGGTCCACCAAAAAGCAAAATTATATTGCATTATCCATTGCTGAGGCTGAGTATATAGCTGATGGATCATGTTGTGCCCAACTTCTTTGGATCAAGCAACAACTACTAGATTTTGTTATAGATGTAGGATGTGTTCCTATTTTTTGTGACAATACTAGTGCCATCAATATTGCAAAAAATCTGGTACAACATAAGAGAACTAAATATATTGACATAAGACACCATTTTATCAAAGATAATGTTGAAAATGGTCTCATCTCAATTATGTTTTGTCTAACTGAGGAGCAAATTACTGATATTTATACCAAAACACTAAGTAGGGAGCATTTTAAAAAAAATAGGTTAGACCTGGGGATGATTAAAATTGCATGACTTACCCTCAATGATTGGCTAGAATACTTGGTTATTGTTCATATTATTTAGCCAAACAGTTACTCAATTCAGTCTTACACATTCAGTTGTGTGTCTCAATTCTAGATTACTGACTGTGTTTTGCTTTAATTTTATATTAAAATTATGTTGGAGTACAGTCCAAATCACTTATTGAGCCCACGATTTGACAAGTCAGTTATGTTCGACATTGCACATAAGCTTAATAAGATGAAATACTTGAACCTTCTTGCTTCTTGCATTAATTAGACAGAGAGTCATAATTCTAAACAACCGCCCAAAGCCCAAGAGTCTCTCTTCCATTTTAAAAGCTGCCACTATTGTCAAATCAGCACACACACCTCTCCTACTTTAATTGGGTCTCCATTGCTGAACTAATTCCCATTGCTAGTTCCTTTTGTTTTCCTCTCTCTTATAAAACCCTTCACAATGCACTCCCTCTCTTACATCCTTCCTCATCGACTCTAAGACAATATCCTAAATTATTCTTCGATCATGGATTTCTCTAACTCAGCCTCTTCTCCTTCCAAAACTCCTGAGGAACTCCCCTCAAATTCCTTAGCCATGGTCTTGCATGAAAGTGCCATTGTTGAACCCCCACACCAAGTTCCTTGTTCACCAACAATTAAAATGTCTGATTTTTCAGCTTAGAACGAGTTTGTCAATAGGTTCTCCAGTTTCTCTCAACCCAGTTCCTCCTTCCAAATCCCTAAATCTTCAATCTGTGATATTGCTCCTCTTAGCACCACTACCGCTGAAGGGGTTCCTATCATCGACTTGGTTTCTAAGAAAGTCCACTCATGCCTAAGGAAAGCATTTGGTGCTTCTATTCCCATTCCTAGGGAGGAAACTTCAAGTGGACCAACTCCTTCTCCTGGTTCAGTACGAAGCCCTGATACTCACAATAAGAAACGTCAAGAAGATGCCACCCTTCAGTCTTCTATGAGAGCCTTCAAATAACCTCAATCTTCTCCTGCACCTCTTTCCTCAGCGGCAAGACATAGATGATGATGTACTTTTGAGTGTGGTTCATAAAACTAAAGTCATCAAAAGAACCACTCCCAAACCTTCAGCTTTTTTTCTTCTCACGAATGCTTCTCTCTGCAAAAGCTCCTTCCAAAAAATCAACCTCCACCTCGTCAAAGTACTCTGCCAAACCTAAGTTAGCTCCCGGATTGCAAACTAGGAAATAGATGACTCAACTTGGTCCTTCTGAGAACTTAGACTCGGAGTCCACTGAGGATGATGCTCCTACGCAAGTTGACACCTATGATGTCACAGACCCAAATTGCTGCATCTTTTCCATTTTTAGAAATGCTCCCTTATGCGTGGGTCTGTCATTACTGGGTTTAGTGGTCCTGAGATGACTACACTCTTGGCTAAGCTGGAGTTCCAAGGATGTTCTGCTCTCTTTCTCCAAGGGATTGAACAATGTATGTTTGCCCGACCTGAGATGACTGAATTTTGTGCCAATGGAACAGACAATGGGTCGATGTTCTCTACTTCTGTGTGTGGTATCTCTATCCATCTCAGAGCTGCTCATGTTGCTCGGGCTTTGCACATTCCCATTGGGGGATGGTCACTATGTCAAGCATGAGTGGTCTCTTTTGGATAACATGGCATCTGCTCTGATGATCACTAGAAAATTATCCAGCGAGCCTAATCTCACCAAGCATCGTCGTGTGTTGAAAAGGGAAATGAGCCCTCTCCACAAGCTTGATTTGATGTGGTTCATAAGATAATCACTCCTAGAAAGGAGAGGCGTACTGAAGCCAACTATTTGGACATGACTTTGATGGAACTCTTGGATATGGAGGTGAAAATTGATTTGCCTAGTCTGAATGTTCAACATATGCAGCGGGTCTTAGTTAAGGATGAAAATGGACATGCCCTTCCCTATGGTTTTTGGCTGGCCTCTATCTTTGAGGAATATGTTATTCCAGTCCAGGTTTGGACTTTTCAAACCACCAAGGACGTGTTGGGTCGTGTGTACCACATTGCCTTACCTGCTTCTATGAGACGTGCTGACACTCCTCTGCAGCGCCTGAAGAATGCCTTGGTTGCTAAGACTGTTGAATTGGAGGATGCTCAAGCTACTCATGCTATTAAAAGGGAGGCTCTCCAAGCCAGTATTGTTGCCTTGAAAGATGATCTAGACAGGGAAAAGGCTGAGCATGTTGAAGCAATTCGAAGACTCACTCAACTGTTGTCCACTCCTCCTTCATCCTTTATCTTAGTGTTTCTTAGATTAGGTCTCCTTATCCCTAGTTTGTCTATGTTATGGCTTAACTGTTTTGTCTTAAATTTGCTTATGAACCTTGTAGTTCCTACTTGGTTATTAATGAAGTGGTTCTCTCTCATTTTGCTATGTCAAACTATGCTCTTGTTCTTTTTAATACTTGATTATGAAATTTTGCAAATTTTTTCTGATTGAATTGTTGATAGCCCCAGTGGCCATGAATGGTTTAATTAAGAGTGGTCGTCGGACCGGTACGGACCGGTACCATTCTGGTCCATTCCGATACCGGTACCGGTCTATACTGATCCGGTACGTACCGGGATGGAACGAAATGGTACCGGCCGTTGACCGAAATGGACCGGGTTTGCCGATCCATATCGGCAAACCGATACCGGTTCGTACCGGTTACAAACAGGTTCCGGTCCGGTCCGGTCAACCGGTCAACGCGATTTTCTTTTCTTTTTTTTTTTTTAAATTTTTGTTGTTTCCAGCCGTTGGGTAACGGCTATTTCAGCCACCCAACGGCTATTTTAGCCCCCCCCCCCTCCCCCTACCCCCCTAGCCCCCCAGCACCCCCCAGCACCCCCCAACAGCCCCCCTCCTATTTTTTCATTATAAATACCCCTTCCCCTTTTAATTTTTATTCATCCTTTCAACTCTCATTCTCTCTCAATTTTCATCTCTTAATATTTACAAAACTCTATAATTATTGTTATTATTTTGCAAGTGAAGTATAATTTGGTGAATTATGGAGGAGCAGTCTTCTTCAAATTTCAGTTATAATCGTCTGTTTTTACGGCAGACGTTTGGTATATTCGTTCCACTCTTTAATTTTTAAATTTTTATTCTTGTTTATTAGTTGTGAGTTGTGACTTGTGATTTATTTGTGAATTTATGATTTGTGAACTTGTGATTTATTTATTTTAATTTGCTAATTTTATATTTTATTATATTATGGATCCATCTCAAAAAAAATCCAGTAAAAAAGGTATTATTTCAAGAACAAAAAGTTATGTGAAGGGTAAAATAGGTAGTGGTTCTTCTAGTTCTTCTCTCCGCCCTGCTCTTCCTCAAATTAGATTTAATACAGATGAATTTACGCATGTTAATGAAACTATTTTTCCATTTACTACGGATGACCCTATTCCCAACGAAGCTTATGAAAGAATGTATAATGATTTAGAAGATGAATTAAATGAAGAAGTAGAAATGCATGAGGATGATGATTTAGAAGAAACTGATACACCGACTAGTCCCTTTATTGCCCCCGCCCCCACTATTCCCCAATCTCCAACTCAGGATAATCCTCAAATAAGAGTTGATCTTCCCCCTATTGCTCCAGTGAGGGGTAAGATCAAACCACAACGTCCTTTAAAATCAGCTGTGTGGAAATTTTATTTTTTAAATGAAGAAAAAACTGTGTCTACGTGTCGTATTTGTAAACAAAGTTGGAAATATGTATCTGGTGCTAGTGGAGGTTCGACTGGAGGCTTAAAAACTCATTTGCTTAAGAAACATCCGAGAGAGTGGCAAGCATATCTAGCTAGTCAAGGTGATGCTGGCTCTAGCGTTGGACCTTCTGTTGGCGGGTCAAACATGATTCAAACTTCATTAAATCCTTCAAACCCTGCTGGTCATGTTTCACAACGGCCCTATAATAGGGACCGTGATCGTGAAAATTTTGCTAAAATGGTTGTTGTTTGTGGTTTGCCTTTTAATTTTGGAGAACATGATGGTTTTATAATATATATTCGGGATACATTTTATCCCAGTTTTGAAGGTATTACAAGAAGCATGGTAAAAAGAGATATTTTTGAATTTTATGAAAAACATATGCAATATCTTCATAAATATTTTTATATGATGGATTTTAGGGCTTCTATTACCACTGATATGGGTCGTAGTCCTAACGAATTTGATTATTTAACTGTTACTGCACATTGGATTGATTATAAATGGATAATGCAAAAAAGAATTATCGCTTATAAAATTTGTGAACACAAAAAAACTGGTGCTTATATTTCTTCAAGTGTATTAAAAATTTTACAACGTTTTTATCTTACTGATAAAGTGATTAGTATTACTTTAGATAATGCTTCTGCTAATTTAAATGCTATGACTATGCTAGAAACTAGACTTTGTCCAATTAGTAAATATGATTTTCATATCAAATGTGGTGCACATATATTAAATTTAGTTGTGAAAGATGGTATTAGGGTATTTGATAGTTGTATTTATAAAGTTGAAAATGCAATTTTTTGGATTTTTCATATGAATAATAATAGTAGAATTCAACAATATAAAGATTTTTGTAAATTGTGTGAAGTTCCATTTAGAAAAGTTCCAAAACATGTTAAAACTAGATGGAATTATTTTTATGAAATGCTTGAAGTTGCTTATAAGTATAAAAAACCTATTACTATGATGTTTAATAGTCATAATGCTAATCCTGATGATAAACTTGCGGACAATGATTGGGATGCAGTAGAAGCACTTAAAGTCTTTTTAAAATCATTTTTTGATGCTACCAAAAAAATTTCTGGAACATATTATCCTACTATTAGTGAAATTTTAATACATATTTGGAATATTTCATGCATTTTTGCTATCTATAAACAAAATTCATATTTTAAAGATTCTATTGAAGCTATGATTAAAAAATTTAAAAAATATTTTTTTCCTATTCCACAAATTTATTTAACTGCAATTCTTTTTAACCCGGAATATAAAGAAGTTGGTGCAAAAGCTTTAGTTAGAGAAATTTATACTAATTTAAATATTTCACCACAAGAAACACCAAATTTAATAACATGTCAAGATAGTATTAAAATTTGGGCTAAGGAAATGTATGACAAATATACTGTGACCTTAGAAAATCTTGATCATGCCCCTCAAACTTCTACGTCGAGATCAGGTGTCCATGGTAAAGCAAGATCACAACTTGGTCTTGATTTTTCTAATAAGTGTGAATTTTCTAAGTATCTTGAACAGGGTGTTGATAATATTCCAACTACGGATGACATACCACAGCTATTGGATTGGTGGAAATGTCGTGAAGAACTCATTCCAAAACTTAGCAAGATGGTGAGAGACGTGCTAGTTATTCAAGGATCATCAGTTGCTTCGGAGCAAGCTTTTAGCGCGGCAAGATTTCAAATTGGAGACCATAGATATTCCTTAGCAGAAGACAGTTTGGAGGTATCGGTGTTGTTTAGAGATTGGATCAACGACGAGCGAAGAAACGTTGGAAGACCAAAGTTGCAAAAAGTAGCAGAACAAGCCATAGATAACCTCATTGGATTTGATAGTGATGATGGCGCTGAACTTGAAGATCGTCAAGCAGCTTTACCAGGAATTGAGGTTGAAGAAGCTGAAACTTTACAAAGTTTAGAAGATAAATTTATAAATCTATACAACTATTAGTATTACATTCGAGGCTTAGTTGAAACAGAATCCTTCCTAGAAGGTGGCTGCGTAAATTAGGCGCGCTTAGTTGAAACAGAACCCTTCCTAGAAGGTGGCTGCGTAAATTAGGCGCTTTACTAATAGTTGTAAATTGTAATATTAGTTTGAAACTTTGAATAAATTGGATTATTTTTAAATTTTTATCATTGTTTTATACTTTTATAGTTTTATACTTTTATTCATTGAAAACATAAACTAATAAATTGAAAACTTAAAAAAATAAACAACAAACTTATAAATTGAAAACTTAAAAAAATAAACTAAAACATAAACTAATAGACTTCAAAACATAAACTAATAGACTTCAAAACATAAACTTATAAATTGAAAACTTAAAAAAATAAAAAAACTTTAAACAAACTAAAACATTTCAAATATATAACTTAGAAAATATATATAAACTATAAACTTAGTCAAACTTCAATTAAAATAAATAAAACTTATAAATTAAAAAACTTTAAAAAACAAAAACTTTAACAAACTAATAAACTTCAAATATAATTTATATAAGTTATAAAATTTTAAATCATAATTAACTATTTAACTTTTAAGTTATAAATTATAAAAACTTTTAAGTTATAAGTTATCACTTGAAAATTAAGTTTGAAATTCAAAATGTAATTCAAAATAAAAAAAAAAAAAAAAAAAAAAAAAAAAAAAAAAAAAACCATTCCGGTAAACCGGTCCGGCCCATTCCAGTACGATACCGGTCCATTTCGGTTTAAACCGGAATGGGATGGAATCCGGTTTCCATACCGGTTGAACCGGTCTGGTTCATTCCGGTACCAGTCACCATTCCGGTACTGGCCGTACCGGTCCGGTCCGGTACCGGTCTGTTCCGGTCCGGCCATCCCATTCCGGTCCGGCGAGCACTCTTAGGTTTAACTCTAACATTGGCTGATTTGTTATGACCATTTGACCAGCTTTTTGATGATGCCAAAAGAGAGAAGAAATAGTTATGCAATATTTATAACCCATGTCTACTAACTTGTTTCATTCAAGTGTTTCAAACTCTAGTGTGCACAGGTTAACATGTTAGAGGAGCACAAAGGCAAGAGTTTGTCATCATCAGAAAAGGGGGATTTATTGGGTCTTGTGAAGTTTTGATGATTGACAAAGAGACATGAAATAGGTAAGATCAGTTGGTCCAAAGATACACAGATTCGATGAAGTAAAACTGTCATACAAGCTCGTGTGGTGGACAACCCAAGTCAGCATACTAGAAGAAATTATTGGATAACTCTGAACTTATTAATCAGAAGCAAACATGGGCAAAATGTTGATGAAGTTGAATTAGACTACAACTTTGTGGAAGCAAGAAGTTGAATCCAAGAAGGAATCTCACTTGAAGTAGATCTCTAATCAAGTAGAGTTCAAATGCAAAAAGGAGTCTCAATTGATGAAGAACTCCTGAAGGAGTTGTGCTTAATAGCAGAACTGCTATTCAAAGCAGACACACATTTACAGAGCAAACAAGGCAATTATAAAATTGACTTAAGCAAGTGCAACGGAGTACACTAAAGGAACACGTTGAAGAACCAGGTCCTAAGTACAAAGTGTTGCTAAGGTGTCTTAGTAGTGATGTATTAGGAATTGTTCTTTGAGTTGTAATCATAGTTCAATGTATTATAAACTGAAGTAGGATTGTTATCTTCATGTTGGGATAATTCGAAGACTTGGAAAACACAAACCTTTGGAGGTTGGTGGTGTTAGGAATTAGAGTTTATAGTTCCTTAGGTTACATCGAGTTGTAATCACTCTTGAGGCTCATTTGTGTTTAGTGAAGTTGGGTTCAAATCCTGTAGAGGTACATGTCGTGGTTTTTACACCTTTGTGAGCCGGGTGATTTTTCACGTAAAAATCACTGTGCTCTTTACTATCTGTATTTTCACTGTTGAAACACGTTAGACAACGACCCGATTCATCGGTAGGCAACTAGTAAGTTAAAACTACTAAACAAGTAGGTCGTGCAGACTAACATAATTAACCACTCTCTACCACTTAATTATTGATGTATTATGTTAAATTTGTACTATTACTCCTGTTGGACGGTAATATAGTATTATAAATAGTAAACTATAACATATTTTCTATGTGTACCATTTATTAATTGAAAGTTAACTATGCAGATATTATGAGGATCAAAAGTATAATTTATCAATATTTTAGGGATTCAAAGTGATTTTATCCTTTTTATTATTTGTGCTAACTCTTTTAAATTTGACAGACAAGAAATTGCTTGCCTGACTGCTGTTTGATCAGTTGATATTGGTCAGTGGACATACAGAAGCATTATTTGATTTTCCGGCAGGCTTTACTTTACTTCTATTTTTTTTCAATACTTTGACCTATCCAGTTATATTATCGACCTACAAGGCTACAAACATGGTTGCCTAATCGTCACACCAAGGAGAAGGGGGGTGCCAAGACAAAATAAGTATTTTGTTCAGCAATCCTAATTTGTCCTAATTCACAGGACATGGTCTTTGCTTAGGCAATGTAACATGGAATCATCGTCATATTCCTCATAATTTTTTTAAAGTTCGTTTAATCTCAAAAAAATGTATCATTGCCGGCCTTGATTTCTATGTTTATTTTTATAATCATGATGAAGACATACTGGATATATGTATATGTCTAGTTGACCGTTTCTAAAAATTATACAATATGCCTAAAAAAAAATATTACATATCACCAACATATATATTTTTGTTGTATAAATAGGTGTAGAACCAACATGGAAAGTTATGTTGGATATTGCTCGTCAGTCCTGTTATAACTTAACAACCAAAAACTCTACGTCGAACAGTCTTATTTTTGTTTCCAACAAAATGGTGGATATTCAAGGCTACTTGATGCTATTCCTTATTTGGTTATTTTCTAGCTTATTTCTTAAATATGTCGTATTCCGTAAACGAACCACGTGTCATCTTCCACCAAGCCCGTGGTTTGGTTTACCGATCATCGGTCACCTACACCTCCTATCTCCAATTCCTCACCAGGCACTTCACAAGCTCTCGTCCCGTTATGGGCCTTTGATCCACATAAATCTTGGATCCATCCCTTGTCTAGTAGCTTCATCGCCCGAAATGGCCAAAGAAGTACTCAAAACTCATGAAAATTCATTTCTGAATCGACCACAAACAGCTGTGGTTGATTACTTAACTTATGGTTCACAAGACTTCTCCTTTGCACCTTACGGGGTTTACTGGAAGTTCATGAAGAAAATATGCATGTCCGAACTCCTTGGTGCTCGAACATTGGACATGCTTCTTCCTGTAAGACGCGATGAAATAAAGTGTTTCATCGAATTACTCTTACAAAAGGCGGAATCTGGTGAAGCTGTAGATGTTGAAGCCGAGCTTTTAAGGGTTTCGAATAATGTTATTTCGAGAATGATAATGAGTGAAAGGTGTTCCGAGGACAAACATGAAGCCGGGAGTATTAGGAAGTTAGTTCAAGAGATCGCGGAACTCACTGGGAAATTTAATCTGTCGGATTATATTTGGTTTTGTAAGAATTTAGATTTGCAAGGGTTCGTAAAAAGGACAAAGGATGTACTTAAAAGGTTCGATAAGATGATGGAGAGGATCATAAATGAACACGAAGAAGGAAGAAGGAAGCAAAATCGTCAAAGTAAGGATGAAGGTGAAAGTGTAGTGTTCAAAGATCTGCTTGATATTCTACTTGATATATCGGAGGACGAATGTGCGGAGATGAAATTGACAAGGGAGAACATCAAGGCTTTCATCCTGGTAAGTTTCTAAGAAATCTTGCGATTTATGAACCTTTTAGACTACGATCTAAAAAACTCTTTTGAACAAACTGAACCTTTTAGACCACGACAGTCTAATGTTTTGTTTGTTCCAATAAGAACTATATTTGCATAAATTTTAAAAGTAAAGCAAAATCTAAACAGTGAACTAAAATGGGGACAAATACAAAAAGATGTAATATTTATAGAAAGTGCATAAAAATACAAAAAGATGTAAATATTTTATGGAACAAATAAAATATTTGAGGATCACTCTCAGCCTGTTGAAGAGAATTATTATGATGGTTTAAATAGCTAGTTTGCCGGCCTTAGTAATGAAACATGTGTATAATAATGTATGAAAGAAAAGAAGAGCAAAATGTCACATTTAGGATATTGTATACTTCTATAGTTGCTTGCAAGGTGTTATCAAGTTTTTAACTTTATTATTAATACATAAAGCTGGCCATCTTTGTAACACTGGCTACTTAAAAATTGCTAGACTTTGAAATTTAGTGAATATCTATATAACATGTATAATTAAAGAGTTTGAAATTCAATAAGCAAATAAACGACATTTCCAAGATAATTGGTTGCCTTTTATCTTATTAAAGAAGAGTAAGAATACTGTTTCTAACAAGTATAAATCTCCAGATTCAGCTAATGGAGCAAGAGCAGGTTTATCAGCTGGAAGTCATGTCCCGGCTAGCGGAGAAATGGAACTGGCATATTCATTAAAAGAAAAATTGGAATAATCTACGAACTTCGACACTAATATGTCGCTAAATCACTCACAGCTAACATTATTTTTTGATAATTTATCGCTAAGTGGTATTAGCAATGAACTTTCTATTTAGCTAATTACATTTCTTTTAGTAGTGGTTGATCCAATGAAAATAAAAGATTACGGTTGCAACTAATATTTTACAGGACATATTTGCTGCTGGCACAGATACCGCGGCTATCACAGTAGAGTGGGCACTAGCAGAACTCATCAACCATCCAAGCATCATGCAGAAAGCAGTCCAAGAAATTGATTCTATCATCGGTAAAAATCGAATTGTGGAAGAATCGGATATCTCGAACCTCCCCTACCTCCAAGCCATCGTTAAAGAAACTCTCAGACTACACCCTACCGGACCTATGATCTTAAGAGAATCGACTGAAGACTGTTGCATTGGAGGTTATCACATACCGAAAAACACTAGGTTATTGGTCAATACGTGGGCGATTAATAGGGATCCTGAATATTGGGAAAAACCACTCGAATTTATACCTGAAAGATTTTTGATCGAAGAGGAGGGGAACACGAAATCCCAATTGGACGTGAGGGGACAACACTATCATTTTTTGCCATTTGGCACGGGGCGAAGAGGTTGCCCCGGAACTTCATTAGCATTACAAGTAGTTCAAATAAGTCTTGCTTCCATGATACAGTGCTTCGAATGGAAGGTTAGTGGTGGAGTGATAGGTAAAGTCGATATGGAAGAGGCACCTGGCATTACCCTTCCTAGAGCTAATCCTTTGGTTTGTATTCCGGTGACTAGGCTGAATCCACTTACGTCAACAACATCTTCTGCTTAGATCTATTACTGAAGATTAACGATACGTTTGTTGAAGACCAACAAGGCCACAACTCGACATGTCTGGAGAGAGGCAAATCAGTATGTCGATTTTCTAGCAAATGATGATACTCTGAAGTAAAACTCTTAAAGGATATGGAATTTCTTCTTCTACCAAACATAACTTGTGTTTCTTGTGAACGTTTTTAAGATCTTTATTTAGTTTGGCTTTCCGATGTACCCAAAAAAATGTGACAATGTTGTTATCAGAAATATACTAGTATCAATTTCACTTTACTTCTATGTATTTGACATCTTTCTGATGTTAATCATGGTTGATCTCAGGGACGGAGCCAAGTAGGAGATATTGAATTCTCTTTATTTCTTTTTGTGTTTACTTCTTCATATTTTAGATCTGTTCCATCATTGATAGATCTTATATTTGGCAAATGATTTCTCACGGAGAGAGCTAACTAGTGTGACAATGATGATTTTTCTTATATATCTAAAAACCATACACTTTGATAGTATTATTCAAATTACGATTACCGCTTCATTTCTATTTCTATATATTCAATGTGATCTACGCATAGAGGAAGACATAAAGTCTAACATATATAGCTCGTAACAATCTATATACCCGGGGCATACAACGATTCTTTGACAGATCTATGATAAATTACAATGACTAAGAAGTTAAGAAAGATTTTTTAAGTACAGGAATTTAGTGAAAGTTGGTAACAAGTAGAAAGAAATGTGTAGTACTAGTAGTTGCTTGTGAACACTTGTAAACTTTAGTACATTTCTATTCACTTTCTCTCAAACGACAATATAATCAAAGAGTACAGTATTTATGCAACAAGATGAGTTCGACTAATAGTCAATTAACAAAAGCCATATATAATAACAAAGAGAGTAACTTAGAATATCATAGTTGTCAACTGCGATTATGGACAGAAGTTTGTGCAATTGAACCACATATCCTTTGGCTTAAAAAAACACCCTCACCCACCCGGTAGCAAACATAAAACAACACGACGTTCTGCAATACACACAACTACGTACATTGACAAGATAGTTGAAAGATGAGGTATAAGAAATAACAAAACGACGATGGGTGATTGGAAATTCTTTATCAGCTGCTGCCACCACCAAAGAGATGCCCTAGAGAAGATCCACCACCAGGGGCTGCGTGGACTTTGGTAGATGGCCGGTCCTACAACAAGCCAATAATCCTAGTTAAAACCACATAATTTTCCCTGACAAATGATATAGACGATAAAAGTAAGAAAAAGGTCTATCCAACAAAGAATCATTTCGTCGTAATTCAATGGTGAGAAGCAATTAGTTTTTCTAACCAAAGAACTTGTATCAATCAACAATTCCTTAAGAAATCAGTCGCAAGGATCAATCACTAAAATCCCAATCTTTAACAGAACATTCTCACTATACAACATGAGAGATACATCAATAGAGTGTGCTTGCAGCTTATCAATGTATCAGAACCCGAAACACATTGAGTGAAACCATTGCAAATAGCAGCGACATAAGATCCACACAGACCTCTGTCTACAGATAATTTATCATTTGGTCGAAATGTGTTCAAGAAACTCCTAACACAAAAGATGATATATGTTCAATATCTTGTGTCCTCATTTCATTGTTGGACTCGACAAGTGGCAAGATGTAAATCCAATGATCCATCCACTATAAATTTGACGATCAGATTGTCAACCAGATCAACAAGGTTAAATTTGAATGGAGATGGTTATATTCCCTTTTATAGGTTTTGATAAAGAACGAAGTAAGTAACCCATTTTCATATGCCGAGTCGTATTAACATTTTATTGTTTGAATTTGTATTAACATTTAAGTTTGGTTTTTTTTCTTTTTAAGGATCTTTTTATATATTTATTTGCGGACAGCTTCAAATGAAAAGGAAGCAGCCAGCAACAGTTGGCTGATCACTATTACCAACCATTGGTTACCATCAGCTATCGACTACATGGCTCAACCTTGCAACTACAATAACTGCAAACAGAAATTATTCTCTTTATTTGAGATTTTGAAATAATGCTAGCTAGTTTAAGGAGGCATAGTTATTGTTATGTTGATTTCAGAATTTAATATATTAATGTATTTAAAAAACACAGAAATAAGACAACTAGGAGCATAATTGGTAAAAAAAAAAGTTGGTCAATCAATTATGCAACCTACGAACAACAGAAAATGGAATTGGATTTTAGTTCACCCTATTCTGGGTCCATCGATATAGAAGATGGAATTGGATATTAAATTGGTCAACCCTATTTATGTTATGCACATGTAGTAAATCAACCCATTAACATGTAACTCGCCCAACCTGTCCTAGTTTAGACGGTTTGTGTTGTGGCCCATTCATATGATTGACCCAAGGAATTAAACCCAAACTGACTCCTCAATATATTGTGTCCAAAATGGGTCAAAGTAGTGTAACCTGCTGGGTTAAATTCAACCGGTACAAGAAGGTTACCTGTTTCTGAAACTACATTAGAGAATTGGCTGGTCCGTGGAAGGAAATGTAAAATGGGCTTATGGATACAAACCGATGGTATGAAGAGGAGAAACAAATAAAACTGTATTCTATAGTTCGATAAGAAAACAAACAGCAACTAAAGCAATCATACAATCTGTGCCTTCAAAATTTTGACCATAAAGAAATAACATAAGTTGTGGATTGATGTGTATATACTACAAAGGTAAAATAAACACAGACCAGCCTTAGTCTATAGATTTCTTATTATCTAAATTCTTAAATCTTGACTATTAGTTTACAAATTTTTTATTACAGAATAAGTGGATGTATTTTGTGTTTTTTAATTTGGAAAATCTGAACGGAGTAAAAAAAGAAAGAGAGTGTGGGGAGTGAGAGACAAAGGTTCCAAATTCAACTAAGACTAATGGAATAAACAAATACAAATCCATGCCGTATACATTACGTTAATAATTAACTTAAAATAAAGATGTTAATTGTAAAATTTAAGTTCATAAAGAAATAAAAGAATACAACATCATATGAGGTTGTACACATTCCTTGCAAGACAAAAGAAAACAACAGTGATGTGCATTAGTGAATTGGTTCTGTACTCCACAATGATATTAATAATATCCACAAAAATATAGTAGCTAAAACATAGCATTAATAGCCATAAAAATAGTGAGTGTTGTGTTATGTCAGTGTTAACAAATCTGTTAATAGAACAGGAAGTAACAAACAAGTTTTGCTTGCTCCATAACAATCTTACCAGAAAGAAGATTAAAGGAGGGCAGGTTGGGTCATATTGGATGGGGTGGGTTAACCCACGGTTTGGGCCATCTTGATCCAACCTAACTTGACCCACATAATTATTATAATTATTATTATTTTTTTTGGGTGGGGTGGAGGTGGGGTGGTTGGGTTATAACGCATTCATAGCCTGAGTCTGAATCAAAATGAGGTATTTTTTTTTCAAATGTACCAGACTAATGTGTAAAAAAACACTTAAATAGCTATAACGCATGAATTTCATGCGCTATAAGTAGATAAGTCTGTTTTTTACACATTAGTCTGGTACTTCTGGAAAAAAACACATCATTTACGTTCAGAACTCTTTATAGACTTGACCCGTCCAAGTTCAACACAACCCTCCCATTTGACACCTCTAAGATTGTTATGGCGAGCAAACAAATGGATTAGATTAAATTTGATCGGATTCACAACAGATGGGTTGAGACTGCCACAGCAACTGAGCACTGTTGTAACCTAGCTGCCTATGAACACTGCAGAATCATGTTTAGCAATGTCGCCAACAATTGCAAGCAACATTTAGGCTTTAGCCAGCTTCCCTTTCTTTTCAATTTTTTTTGTAAATAAAGGAACCAAAAGATAACGAAATTTAAATGGGGTCAAATTTGATAATCAAATCAAGCCTACAAAAGTGGATAGTACTCCAGGTTTAAATCTCTATAGTTTACAATGCGATCGCTCCAAGTCTATCATTGATATTGAAGCGTTGTTGAATTTACACCCAGCTACCCGCCCTCATTTCAGCAAATGGATTAACATCAAGAGTTACATTTATTTCACATAGTTAATCCTTGCTAATAGATAGATATCTCTATCTAGTCACATAAGCGACCTCGAAAACCTAGTAATGCACGAGTTAATTAACTAGACTCTGACGAGGGACGCCTCAAGCCTTATAACCCTCTATTATCAATTTATCATAAGCAAATGCCTCTAAGGAATTAGGTACTAAATACCTCCTGGGAAAGTAGGTGATACCAAATTTGAGGAGTTCAAGCATCAATCTGGTCCTAACTCACACGTGATCCTTACCATTTTTGCCCAGCTTCTAAACTTTGCTTATTTTGATAACATTTTTGTCAAATGTTAAAATAGATTTTGGGAGAAGTATAGTAGCATGTTCATGTTTGGCCAATTCATTTGAAAAGCATTTTTGTTAGTATTGGACAAACAATGTGCATTTGACAAATCTTTTCCGAAAGTACTTTCAAGTGTCAAACTAAAAAAAGGATAAAGATGCACTTCATGATTAGTAATATTTAAATACATAAATGATTTAAATATTTAATAAAAACTTCAATTAAGCTTCTCGATTTTATATCATAATCAATATGAAACTCTTAAATACTAACATTGGACATAGTATATCATACTTCATTTTTACTATCCTTAATTCTATCACTACTTAATATTCATTAGTTATATTGTTTCTTACTTTTTATATCATTACTTAATTCTTAATTAATGAGTTACACATATCAAAATACATCATCCAACATATGTCGGGGAATAGTTTAGCAGTTATAAACTCTTGGTAGGTATTTTTGTCCTGAATTTTATTTTTCTTCTTCCAAGGAAAAGCTACAAGTTGTTGCTTCCTATATGGAGCGAAAAAACAAATTATGTTACTACTCAAAATCACTTATTGAAGTTGTGGCTAAACGACTCAACTAGGTGAAATAAGTACTTTCTTTAAGCACGTCTAGTTTCCCAAAAACTTGACCGAACAAGCTATTAGATAAGAACTACCTCACAGAGTTATATTTATTATAAAGTGGGGACTTGTGAAGATGTCTTAGTTTCACCCTTAGCTTAGTTGTTATTGGTATTTGTCTCGGCATTACCAGGAACCTTATATTTACTACAGGAAAATGCAAACTATTGTGCTCCAAGTCCTCCCCTATTCCCTTTTTCTTCCCAATGAGAAAACCTCTCCAGCAAAGCATAGCAATGAGTTTTTCAAGCATTTCACAGGACATTATAACAATTGTGCAGAAGTACATACTGTGATAAAGTTGCCCGTGTTTTGACCATCTGCCCTGATACTCTGAATACCTGCTGGAATCTGCTTAGTAGCATCAGCAGGAGGAGGAGCAGCAGCAACAGGCTTTGAAGATGGCTCTTTATTTATTGGCTGAGCTTCACTTTGAACAGGCTGGGGATTTGTTTTGGTTGATTTTGGAGCCTCACCATCCCCAAATAAGTATCCTAATGAACTCTGTCCTCCTCCACTGCTAACTCCACGACCCATATCTTTGTTTCTTTCCTGTTAGATCCACTAATACCTGATTCAAGCCAGATGATAAAAACGAACCATGAATAACATTATGATCCTCAAAGAACACAGAGAAAATGAAAAGAAGCATATGACAAGGAGAACTAGTGCAAGCACTGCAGACAGTCAAAGCACAGAAATAAAGTAAACCAATAGATATGACAATGTTGTACAGAACTGATCAATCCATCACAAAGAAAAAGCAAGAAAGAAATTACTCCCTCCGTTTCAATTTATTTGACTTACTTCCCTTTTTAGCGCGTTTAAAAAAGAATGACTCTTTCCTTTTTTGGCAACTCTTTATTTCTAACTTTCCACATGGCATGTTTCATACCATAAGATTAAAGGGCATTTTAGTACATTTTACATATCTTTATTTTAAGACCACAAGATTCAAAAGAGTTCTTTACTTTCTTAAACCTCGTGCCAAGTCAAAATCAGACAAACAAATTGAAATGGAGCGATATAAATTTAACTGCAACTATATAAAACTCAACCATCATGCCAGTTACCGGCTTCAGGAGTCCACGTGCATCTAAATATCATCTAGATGGAATTAAGACCACAAGATTCTAAAGAGTTATTTACTTTCTTAAACCTCGTGTGAAGTCAAAATCAGACAAACAAATTGAAATGGAGGGAGTATAAATTTAGCTGCAGCTATATAAAACTCAACCATCATGCCGGTTACCGGCTTCAGAAGTCCACGTGCATCTAAATACCATCTAGATGGAATCAACTCTACGAATCATTTGTACCTGTCCTCCATTGTTCAATCCGAGTGTTGAATAGGAAACCACCAAATTCCATTAGACCCCCCTTGACAACTACTCTACATCCATTGATATTAACAGTTTTGAAGCAATCTTTAGCCGTTAAAATTGACACTATTTCTGCACTCAAGGGTGTGGCCTAGTGGTCAATGAAGTGGCTTGAGAAACGAATCCCAGCAGAGGCAAGAACACTAGATGATTTCTTCCCATTTGTCACATTAACAGGATATCTAATTTGTGATAACGATGGCGGATAAACCTGATAATAATCTTACTTGTCCCCAACACTAAAGTACCGGTCATTTTTGGGGACTAGCCCGCTTCCACTCTCTTTTTTTTCTAAAAGACAAGGAGGATTAAGAAGGTCATCATTAAGGAAAACAAGGCAATATCTTCGGTTAAAGCAAATCCCAAAATAGCATAACCAAATAATTGTTTTGCCAATGAATGATTTCTCGCAACAGAATTAAGGAACTGAAAACATTTCCAATACCGGCAGCAGCTCCCGCTGAAGCAATTGTAGCAGCTCCTATGCCAATTCATTTTCTTCTAATCTTACAGAATAATAAAGAAAGTCAGCTCTTTATTTGTTTATCTCGCCCTTCTTTCTATTCTTCGATTTGGTAGATAGAACTACCTGCTACGTGTTATCACATGGAATTAATCTAGGTGCGCGCAAGCTAGCCCCGACGCGAACGCTATAAAAAATATCGATACTGCTTCTGTTATTATCATAAATAGTTTATTCAAGCTTTTAGGATCCAAATAAGCCAGAATTAATAACTTGACCCAACATGATACGAAAGCTTCCTTAATTGTTGAGAGTTACGTGAAAATTGCTAACTGAAGTGAATCAAAATCACACAACAACATTTATCACCAAAAAAAAATTAAAAAAATTCAAAACCCACAATAAATTCAGCACACAGAAAAACACCACAAAATCCCCAAAAATATGAGAAATCGATAGCTTAACTTAGTGCCTTTCCTGAAGGCTAACAGCATATATATACACATGAATTTCAATATGTATAAACGAGAATAGAAAACTAGGGTTTAGAAATTTGGAGTTTACCTTTTTCTTCTATTGATGAATGAATATGAAGGTGTGAATGTGGAGAATGGAAGTAAAATGAAGGAACTGTTATAATATTAGTCACGCTTTTTATAATTGCTCTTTCGCCGACAATTAATTGGGTGATAAATGTGATATTGCAACTTTTTAGCAAATAAGAGCAAAGGAGGGTAATTTTAGCTTGTGTGTGGACTTTGGACATGTCATGTGAAGTCTTAATTTCAAATTAGTATTTGGTGTAATTTGGAATCATACCTTGAAATTATTATTTTAAATCTCAAATTCTTCAAAAAGGATGATTTGAAATTTGCTTAAATATAAAATGTGATGCATAAATTTATGTTTTGTAAAAAAAAAACTTATTATTTTAAATTTTGCAAATAAAAAAGACTCATGTTCGGCGTGAAGAGATTGTCGTACCATGTGAAATAATAATATTAAAGAATAACTAGTTACTATTATTATTGATTAGTGGATCTTTATAAAATTATGTATATTCGAAAATATATAATTGTAAATATTTATTTATAAAAGGAACATGAAGATATGTGATTCATCAACATGGCACCTTACAATATTCTGATATATTGCTTATTAACTATGGTTTGCTCATTTGGTAAGATTGTATAAGAATTAGAGTAATTTTGATAGTTTTCACAACTTATAGAGTTTTCATGCTTATGGGGGAAAAAAATACAACTTAAGAAATCTGAAATGCATATCCAAATAAAAATTCAACTTTATATCAATCTGATTTCATATCATGATTTTATGTCGCATGTCCAAATGGACCCTTAAAGTTAAGTTATTTTAATTATGAAAAAATTAATATTTTTTATAAAAACTACAAAAAAAAAAAGTATGTTACATAAATTGAGATAGGAGAGTGACCAACATGGGTTTGGACGGACAAGCAAGCATTTGTTCATTTTTAATTTAAAATTTTAGATTCGAGTCTTGATTATAGAATATCTTTACTGTATTGATTATTACTCAATGTGAGATTTTTTTGAACAAATTTAAATTTAATTTGACTTCAATATAAATATGGGATACTAAATAAAAAGTCAAAAGAAAAGCTTGTTAGCAAATGGGCGTTGAAATAAAAGGTTCGTGTGGGACAGGCATATGAGGTTCTTCTCTTTTTGAAAAAAAAAAGGAATAACAGAGGGGAAAAAATAAGACGAGATGATAAATAACACCATATATTATTATTCTTAAATCTCAATCAAAGATTAAAATCATATATTCTTATTCTTAATCAAAGATAAAGAGTTGTAGTCACGTAAGTTAGTGGAAAAGCATCACTCCTTTTCTTTATTTTTATATTAAAAGGAAAAGAAAATTATTAATTAAAATAAAGATGACAAGGACACAAATAAGTTATGATAAAAATCATATATTCTGATTGTTATTTGCAAAAAAAAAATCTTATTTATTTAGGCTTCATTTATTTTCATTAAGATTAAGACGTCTAAATTTGAATACACATCTGAATAATTAAGATGTTGTCTCTAGACCAAACATTGAATGATTAAGATGGTTCGTTTTTCTACATATGAATATGCATAATTTATTTATTTTAAAACATAATAAATATACAGTTCAAATAAAAAATTAATTAAATACTAGAAAAATATAAATATAGTAAAATAAAATTATTGTTTAATAAAAGATGAAACATTTATGTTCCTAGTAATGATGGAGATGGTTTGTAATGGTGGTGATGGTTGTGATTATTGGTGTTAGTGACTAGTAATCGTAGTGGTGTTAGTTGCGAAGGTGGAGGTGATTGATGTTGTAGTAACTTTCATGATTGGTATTCGTGGTGGTGCTTGTGATTGTGAAGTTGGTTGATATTAGAAGAAGTTGGTGGCTGAAGAATATGTGGTGGTTGACGATGTGTTGATGAAAATTGACAGCGGTGCTAGTTGTGATAGCGGAGATGGTTGGTAGTAGAGATTGATTGTAGTGGTTGATAGTGATGGCGGAGGTGGCGGCGGCGGTGATGACGATGATGGAGGTGGCGGCGGCAGTAACAATGGTGGTGGTGGTGGCTGAAGAATGTGTGGTAGTTGATAATGTGTTGGTGGTAGTTGACAGCGGTGCTAGTTGTGATGATGGAGTTGGTTGGTAGTAGGGATTGAACGCAGTTGTGATAGTGATTTATAGTAGTGGCGGCGGTAGCACCAATATTGGTGGCAATAAATATAATTATAATGATGGAGGTGATAGGTGTGGTAGCGGCTGATAATAGTGGTTGCCAGTGATAGTTGTAATGGCAGAGGTAGTTGGTGGTTGACAATGGTAATGGTGACTGAAAATGGTGATGGGTGTTGTGATGACAGAGGTGGTTAGTGGTGGTGTATCGTAATTGCGGAAAGAGTGGCGATGAATATTATTCATACTTTTTAATAATATTATGACGTTGTTCAGTTTAATGATCAAGACCTATTCAGACCAATTTGTTTACCCTTAAAAAAGGTATAATTGAATTTGTAAATAAAGTTTAAAAGATACGTAAATCAATTGATCGAATATGGCGAAATAGATAAATAAATAAAGTTGTAAATAAGAGAAAAACTAAAGCAATTGAAATAGACTATATATTAAGTAAATATAGCCTGCATTGACCTGAACACGATGATATCTTTGGCAGACAGATATGGTAGAGCTTGATTAGCCCTCAACACTAATGAACTTAAAGTTATGATGCTAGAGAGATATAAATATTCAATAAAAAGGTATTTGATATGTTACAAGGTGATCATCCTGCAGCTTTTATAAGAGTGACTTTTTAGAAGCTGATTGTTAAGCATGTACCCCTTATTAATTCATGATAAATAACTAGTTGAATGACATTTAAAAATAAAGAAATAACGTCCAATGTCATTCGGGTCAGTTTCATAATGGTTAGTGATGGTCGCTGGCTCCGGGTGTCTTGCTTCTTGTTCTTGTATGTTTTACATGGAGTAAGTTGCACCATCGGTCTCTATAGTAATATTGCTGCCTTGTTTATTTTTCATGTGTCACTATATAATTCAACCATGTGTATCGGTTATTTTTTCCTACACAGATAGCTCTTACATTCTTCATACTTAAGTTTTCCTTTTATCTGGTGAATGTAGTTGATTTTCTTTTCTTTCTTATCGAATACCATATTGTATCTTCCATCAGAAGGAAACAAATCGTCTTCTCCAATTAATGTTTCTGACACAAATTATTCGTTTGAATCTTTTTTGGGATATGTGTCAGTGTATAAATGGCCCTTGTGAGGTGGTTCAGTTATCCTAAGCGTCACGATTCTGCTAAAATATGCACCTTCCTTCTTCACTTTCGCTTTCCTTTATTAAAACATCATTCACTGGGCTGAAAATCTCGATAAGATCTTTTTTTCACTTTTTGAGGCGTCTTTTCATTTTTTTTTCAAAACTTTGGGTGTTATTTCCTTCAAACCACTTCTTCCTGAGTCACTATAAATATCTTCCAATCTTGATCAATTTTTCTACACACTTATCTTCAATAAAATTCTTTTAATATGTTTCTTAAAAAAAGGATCCATGCACTTTTGCTTCTATCTCTTATATTTCATGGTTATGTGTTTAGGCTTATGGTTTGCTTGTTTCTTAGCTTCTGCCTCATCCTTGTCACTGCTTTTATCATTTTTCTAACTGATTGCTAAGGTTGTCGATGAGGGCGAGGAAGAATCCGGGGTGAGGCCGAGAATGAGATTGATGGTTCTATTTAATCACCTCTTCTTCCTTGATGTCCCTGCCAGAGAGGTTCATTTCCTAATGTGATCTTCACCTCTACAATATTGATATAGATGTAGTCAATTTTTATGGTAGGATTATATCTGAACCTCCTCCCAGTTTTATAAATTTGTGGGCTTTAAGTATACCAAGTGTCTCTTATATCCGGAATGCTTACCTTATTTGAGGCATAATTGGGCTTATTTCATTTCTTAATCTGTAAATTTTTTGAGGATTTGTTGAGCGCAATCTTTTTGTATGCACATATGATGCATATCAGATCTTTCATATGCACATTCTTTTGGATAGTAACGAAAAGATATGCCCATTTATGCACAATATATTATGCCTCATATATCAGGGTTTTTTTCATATCCCAAATATGTTTATGTATTTCGGATACTTCAACGAGTTTAATCATATTTTTGCACCTTTTAAGGTTTGACAACAAGAAAGATTTTACCCGAGGACCTTTTTTTAAATTCTTTTGGATGGGATTCGTAGGAGTAGTAAGTTTTGTGGACGTCAATCATTGGTCAATACTACTCGACTTGATATTCAAAACGTCTTGAAGTTGAAAAAATTCTTTAGAGGCTACGACGCCAGTATGTCATCATCCCATATTCAGAAGGAGTAACTCAAAGTCATATGTCGCTCATCCTCTTGATGTTCTAGATGAGACCAATTTTAGAGTTAAATTTTGTATTGATGTTTAAATTCTAGATTCATCAATTGTTGTAGTCAGTCCTTTTTAAATTTTTTGATCTTTTGTGACCTTTCATTAATATAAAATTTATGTTTGATCAAGTTATTTTCTTATTCTGACTTGTATTGCAATATTTTCAGCTTTATCGAAATCGTCAGAATATTTTGATATGTTTTAAGTACTTTCCCCCTAATTCTGGTAAGTTGGCCTTAAGTTAATTTCAATTTGATTTTTGACCAAGTACTTTTTCAATCCATTGCTTTAATTTGATCTACCAGATTTTTTATTGCAAGTTAGTTTTTTTTGGTCTAAATATCTGCACAAAAAGGTCTTGTCTGATATTTAGTCAATATGCTACAAAGGAGATTCAAGAATTGATGCATCTAATTTCTTGTTTAGATCAAAAAAAGATCATTCAATTTTTTATACTTAAATCAGGAATTGATACATCTGTGTCACGCTCCAACTTAGGGACGTAACTGACAACTAATGCCAACTTAGACCTGAGTCGGTCCTTGCTGGACAACTATGCATTGGCATACTACAGTCAAAAAATCAAAACAAAATAAACAAGTATATCTCAACTTAAAGATAAACCCTCGGTCGGCAAGGTCCCTGTCCATAAAATCAATAATAACCTCAGCAAACCTCAACAATTCATATAGAATAGAAATAAAATCCTGTGCGGGTCATCGAGGCCACCATGTTGTCTAGAAACATATAAGCTGAGCATATATGTACATATATGATAAAGGCCAATAAGTCGATGTGCTAAAAGAACAAAACAACAAGGCCAACACGGCCAACAATGAATATCTATACAACCCAAAGCCTGTAAGCCTCTAAGAGTAGTAAAGCTTCACCAGGGCCCTACCCAGGCCTACCCAAAAGCTATCTACAATAAAAGCCAACAAATCTCCAAAACTCTGGTCGTTTCGGAAGAAATGGGCTAGCCAACCTGCTGGGACTCAATCGTGCTGCTTGAAAGGTTCATCGGGTCATCTGTCGGGACATGCAGGCATGAATGCAGCGCCCTCAGGCAAATGGGCGTCAATACGAGATAATGTACCAAGCATGTAAGGCAAGATAATAAATGTGCATGAATCATAAAGTGCTGAAAGCAACTAGATTAGCGAGTCAAAGATAACTGAGCGTACCTACCTGCTCCTAGATCAAAACATACCAATAATAATCAAACAACAATCTAACCGATCCCTCATAAGCTCGGCAGGTACAAACAGCAAACAAGACCACCTACCCAGGCCTCCATAAGCCCGGCAGGTGCCAATTCAGTCTTTATACCCTTATCGGTAGTCCCCTAGTCCCGTAAGCAATCATCACATCTTAATAGCCCCTCAGGTACTTTAGACATAGCCTCGAAGGCCATCATTATGTCCAGTAGCCCATAGGCTTCCTATAGCCTCTTAGGCATCGATATAGCCTCATAGGCATCTTATAGCCCTCTTAGGCATCAGCATAACCCCGTAGGCATCAACATGTAGCCCTCTTAAGCAATTGACTAGCCCGTAAGTGAACATGCCTCCATATAACCCCGTATAACCATAATAGCCCATTGGCTTCGTATTAGCCCCGAAGACGATTGGAATAACCTGTAGGCTCCCACTTATCTCAACAGCCCCTTAGGCAAGCTGTACATAGCCCCGTAGCAAAAGTCACATTTTTGCAGGTAACTACAATAGCCCCGAGGGCAACAACGAAAATTTAATAGCCCGAAAGCAAGCAATTTAGCTATAAACAACCTATAAGAATAATCTCTAAGCCTTGTCTAACATAGGCCGCTACTAATAGAATAAGAATCTCGACAAGGGAGAGATATAATAACTCGATCTGCCAACAACCAACAATCACAGCTATGAGTACATCAACGATAACAATCTTGTTGTAATGCTCCTAAGCTTTAAGGAAATACGATGAAAGAAAGGAATAGCCTTAACATACCTTTTTTGACGATTTTGAGTAGCCTATTGACTTTTTCCCGTACCCCCGTGATACTACAACATGGCAGGATCACAATCAACACACAAGAAGATAAAGTACCACGACAATCCGACAAAAGATATGGATTTTTACCTAAAATACTAACCAAGGTATAAAGTAGCTATAAAGTGATAAATGAACATTCTTACCTTGATATACAACCTCGTGACAGCACAAATAACACCTTATAGGTCCAATAAGTTGCTGCCACAATATCCCTGAAACTATATCGCAAAATTAACGAGGGAAAACTATATCAAAATAACGAGCTCGCGACGTAGATCAACTTTCACGAAGCTTCCAAGATAAGATCACAAGGATCTATGGAGTATTTTAGGATTTTTTTGGGAGTTTCCTCTGTTATTTTTATACTAAAAACGTGAAAAATATGAAGAACCAAGGGTGAGCTGCTATTATTTTGTTTTATAATAATTTAAGGAAGATATACACATGTGGGCTAAAATTAAGGAATTCATTTAGTAGTCATCTCCCCCTCTATCTGCAACAAGATTTAATTTTGAAAAAGAAAAGAAATATCTTCTTTCTCTTTTCACATAGTTATCCTTCTTAAAGAAAATCTCTCTCAAGAATTTCATATTAACTCATATACTTTTTCAATATAAGTTTTATTGAAGAAAAAAATCACTAAAAAATAAATTTAACTATCAAGATTTGTACTATAAAAATTGGTGCAATTCTAAATCCGATACTCTATCCCTATTTTTATTTTTTTTATCAATTTTATCGGTGTGGATTTCATTTTTTTTTTGAATTCTATGAAATTTAAATACAATCCAATATCCTTGTATTATGTTTAACCAATTAGTATAAATCAATTTGTATAACAATGTCATACACAAGTGCTTATCTTTTTTGTGGACTGAAAACTATATATAAAGAGGTGTATTACATGTATGAAATTGGTATGTAAGATGCTATATACAAACACTACCAGAAATTGGGCCTATGGGAACAACAAGAAATTCGTTGCTATAGGTCTTAAAACCGTTACAGTAATACTACGGCAACGGGGGTTGTGCCCGCCGCACCAGCTCGCGTAACCATAGATCAATGGCAACGGTTCTTGTAACAGTCTTCAAAATCATTGTTTAAAGTACACCTATTGTAACGGTTATTCATCCCTCAATAATGACTATTTCATATATCAATTGAAACGGTTAAAACCGTTACAATTGATGATTCGCAACAGTTCTCTTGTCTATGTTACAACAAATTTATTAGCTCAATTGCGACAGTTATTATTGTTATTGTAAAGGGTTTTACATAGTGGTCAAAATTACTACAACAACAATTCTATTTTACCTATTGGAACAGTATTCATATATGTTCCAATAGCCTAGGCTGTAAATATAAATATTTGACATTACGAAATTGTAAATACCATGAAAGATAATAATTACAAAACAAAAATGAATGATTCTAATCCAAAATATCTCAGTCATAATATCATCTGTCACATGCGCAAAATATACAAAATATATCAGTCATAATATCATTCGCCATAGGCACAAAATATATAAAATCTACAAGTCATAATGTCATCCGCCATAGGCGTAAAAAATCAGTCATAATGTAATCCACAGATAAAATATACAACAGTTGGCACATATTTTAACTGGATAACAAAATAAATATTCATAATGTCAACCAAAGAGAGTTGGTCATACAACAGTTTTGACCACTTTCAACCAAATTTCAAATGTAGTCCTCATCAATGCTTTCATCACCCCGCTGATTATTTTCTCCACCTACAAAAGTCGATAAACAAAAGTTATGAACTAATTTTAATCGGCTACTTTTGAAAGAACAAAAAATTATTTCTTAAGACACTTGTATATTTGAGTAAATACTTAGACTTTGAGTTAAATTGGTTAATTCAACTTCTAATTTGATGAACTTATTATTTCAACACTTAAAACTCTCTTTTTTTGAAGAAGAAGAGACAGAGATGTTCATCTAACTTAAGAATAATGATTCATGTCACAAATCTGCTTGGGGTTCATCTGGGTTAGGACAGGAAACAAAGTGAAAAATTGATATTTGTTACAAATATAAATAAATACCTGAAGTAAAATAAGTAAAGTCTTAAAGTTCGAGCTCTTTCTACTCTTTTTAGTTATCCGTTCAAGATGACGCACTTTCAACTCTTTCTTTACTGTCTTTGTGTGCCTTTGTTATTCAGACCCGCTTTATTTTGTAACTTGCAAAATGAAAAGAAGATGGTTAATAGAAACATACGCCACCCTATAGTGTCGCGTTATAAAATATAATTTTAAGACTTCATTGATTTTGCATATTAAAATCACAGAGATTTTAATTTAGAAGGCTCGGATATCTTGAAATAAGTCTTTGGTGAAATTGGGACATTGCCATGATCGCAAGCGCTAGTGGCTCATCAGCCGTCCTAGTGTGCAACTAAGTCATGTCCCTCAATTTACCTTATTGGACTTGTGATTTCTCGTCATCGCCTCTTTTTGAAGGGCCCGAACCGAGGGACAACTATTCCGAAGGAGCATGGCCTCAAATTAAATTTCATCGGCCTTTAATCTGCTCAAATAAGTATTTTAAAGAAGACGCAACATTTTGCACTCTCAAAAATGCAATATTTGTTCACCAAAGTAGCAACAGAACAAGACAATATTTCAACAGTTGTTTAGACAACTTTAACACAATAGTTAATTAATCAAATAATGACGAGCAAGGTAGTAGCAAGTTGGCACCAAAACTGTAGCAACATATCTGCATCAAGTCTAGCAGTTTTTGCCCCGAATACTATCACAAAAATACACTATTTTTCAACTTCAAAATGCAAAAATATTTGGCCAAAAATTATGGCATTTGTCTGCCTTAAAGTGCAGCAAATTTGATCAAAATGCAGCAGAAAATTGGCTCAAAATGTAACGACCATTCAGCTCAAAATATAGCGTTGCTTGTATACGAATATAACAATAATTTGGCTCATAATGCAGTAGAATTATGTCTCAAAGTGCAGCAATAAAATGTAGCAGCAATCAACCCAAAATATTTCAAGAATGCAACTCATTTAAGCCTCAATGAATGCCCAAAACACAAAAGACATTTGGCCTTAAGAATGCGATATTTTTTTTAAAAAAATACAGCAGTTCATCAATTCAAATGGACATTAAACACAGTCAGCCCTCCTAAGATGCAGCGGCTAGTCCATGAAAATAACTCAAGGACATTAAGGATTCAAAAATTCCTCAAGTCATGCAAAGAAAGGGAGAGAGAAAAAAAGTTAGCTAACAAGCTTTTCATAATGAGCACAAATAAAATACCTTGTAATCTGAAATAAAACATGTCAGATATCACACCCATAAAGTGATTCAAATTACAACTTAGTTAACTACCATTAGCAAGACTTCTCCTAACAAGCTAGAAATTTCATGACTTAATATCACTTCAATCAATAGATATGACAGAGAGATGCATAACAGTGTATAATACTTCAGGTTTCACCAAAGAACTCCTACCGGTTCAACTTTGATTATAACATGTTGTAAACACTTCAACAAATATAACCAAGAGAATAGAGCGGGACATGATTTAGGCAAACCAGGAAATAAAATATGCTTACAAATATATCAAATTCAACAGGCCTAAAAGAGCATAATTCTGAATTCATTTTTTTCCGCAAAATTTTCATAGACTGAGATAGTTAATAACCTGAGTTTATGGTTCGTGACAAAGAGGTTCAAAGACACTAAAAGTAAAATTTTAGCAGATGATCTTTTATGGGTATAGGCTAACCTTAAGGCAACAGTGAGGATCATAAGTTCCATTTGATTAAATGGACAAAAGTGACACAACCAAAATCTCAAGTGTGTCTAGGTATCAAAGATCTTGCAGCTCACAATAAAAGCATGATGATGAAATGATTATGGAGGTATGGAACTGAAGACATTGGACTATGGAAAGAGGTGATCAAAGCTAAACATGGTGAGCTTACTCACTGGTGCACAAAAATTCCAGCAGATGCATATGGGGTTGGTCTGTGGAAAAGCATCAGTAAACTTTGACCTGATTTTGCTGAGAACATCATATTTAGAGTGGAAATGCCTCTCGCATCAAAATTTGGAAGGACATATAGTTGGGAGATACAACTTTGGGTGAGGAATTTCCAAGTCTGCACAACATTACAACTGAACTAGATTCTACCATCGCATCCAACAGATTATATGACATTTGGGACCTAAGGTTCAGGAGAAACCTACACGACTGAGAACTTGATGACATGCTGTTCCTTTTTGCCAAATTGCAGCCATGCTCCTTTTCACCCCAAGAGCCTGATAGATTGAAATGGGGTAACTCAAGAAAATGTCATTACACAGTCAAGGAGGGCTATCACAGCTTATGCTCAAGAATCCCAGTGATAGACAAATGGCCATGGAAGCATATATGGAAGACTAAATTACCTATCAAAGTGATCTGTTTCAGCTGGAATGTCCTGTACAACTCATGCCTCACACAGAATAATCTCTCCAAAAAGAAATTACAGCTTGCCAACAGATGCTACCTCTGTCACAAGCACACAGAAAGTGTCAATCATTTGCTACTGCATTGCCCAGTTGCCTCAAACCTTTGGAATATGTTTTTTTTTTGGTCTTTCCTGGGAAATTCCCTTCTCTGTTAGGGGTGCTCTTGAAAGTTGGAGTTCACGAAAAGTTGACAAAGCCATCAAGAGTATCTGGATGATGATACCTGGTGTTATCTTTTGGTGTTTATGGATAGAGAGGAACAAAAGATGTTTTAATAGAATTTCAACTTCTAGTAATGTTTTGCTAGGCAGATGTCTAGTTAGCCTTTTTAGCTAGTACAAATTGACCCCTGTAAATAATTTAGAACTCTTCTTGGATTTTGTTACCTCTTTAGTTTAGAAAGAAGCTACAAATCCTTATTTTTGTGAGCTTAACTGATCTATCTTGTTACACTTGCATCTTCTTGATGCCTTTGAATGAATCTACTTACTTCATCAAAAAAATGAAAAAAATAACACCAAGGGAAAATGAACGTGTAGAAATTTGTTTCTAATTTAGCCGTTATGCCAAATCACAAACAATAACAGTCTCACAATTGTAAGTTGATGCAACCCAAATTTTTAGATTTTACTACGCTGCCACTATGTAATAGCAATAAACCAATTAAGCTTTCACAAGGGAGCAAATTTTTTATAAAAGACATCAGTCATTTGTTTATGAAACACTGATTGTAGAAATTTGCTCCATACATAATCAATAGACACTGAGTTGAAACCTTTTCTCCTATCTAGCATATCATGAGTTGACTTTACATTTATATACTATATTTGGAGATCATATTGATATCAAGCACAAACTCTCAGCATTCTCCAACAAAATTTTGGTTTACAATCTCAACTTTGAAGGCAAGTGATGAAAAAATTTCAAATTGACTCTTATTGAATCTTATTCTTATAATCTCAGTTTTGACAACACAAATAAAATCTAGGGCATAAATTTAAGTAAGCTAGTGTCACATTTATTAATTTTTGAGGCTGCACCTCTTCTTTTATGCCGCACATCTCTCTCCCCCTCTCTTTAAGCTTAGAGAAGATAGCAGCATACATAAAATATCAGCAGTACTTATACCACCTTTCAAAGGAGTATTATGCAGTGCTAAAATAGGAATGAATAGAGTCAAGAGTAGGGAAAGTAAACTGAACCACAAAGAAGTGTCAAGGAGAAAATCAAATAGATAAAATAGAGTAAGAGAATCAACGATACAACGTGTTGTGCCTACTAGCTATGCGTCGTTTAGGGAAGATATACATAAGAACGTGCCACTTTATCAGAACAATGGGCTCAACTACTAAAAGTTCCTAGTAAACCCTTTTGATCGGCAAGGAGAAAAATGGGAAGCTCATCATATATTAGTAGTAATATATATAGGTTCAGACTTGATATATCACGCTTTGACATCATATAACATTTTCAATTTAGTATTTTTCAGCTCCATCCAATTCTACAATCACACCAGAAAGCTCTGCAAACATATATGGACCATAGTTTTTCTTAATTCTTATTCCTGATAAATTCTCAGTTCACCAGCAACCTCATAAAAAAATAATTACCAGTTCAAAAGAGCATTCCCATTCGCCTTTGAGAAGAGGTGTCGAGCAGATTCAGTTGAAACAAGCAGAAAGATGGATTAAACTTTTCATATCACCCGTTTGTTATTTTTTTTATATGATATAACAAAAGAGTAAGCAATAAAATATTATTAAAAAAAGAGACAAAATAATATGAATAGAGCAGCATCACAATTTTAACAAAAAAGAAGAAATATAAAGAAATCAGGAGGACATAACCCGAAATTATCTGGCAATAGATTTCTCCTTAGCTATTAGGGACGATTTCTCCCTCGGACAAAAATCTCAGTCCAAACACCATCAACGAGAAAGGTTCTGCAGTTCAAAGATTGAACCCAAGTAATTTTACAGGTCAACAAGCAAGAACATACAAAATAAATCCAAAAAATACATGAGAGAATAGAGAAGATAACCTAAAGATAAATTAGGGTTTTGTGAGAAGATAACCTAGAATTGATTGGGTAGTGATATTGGGAGTTCTGGTGTGAGTTAGAACAAACTCACACCAGCTATTCTAGGGCTCTGCAACTTCGAGCAATCAGCGACAAAAGTGATGAAGTGTTAGAGAAGAATCAAATCTAAACCGGCACCGCAAGAAGAAATTAAGAACAACCCATCGACTTTGGGAGTTAAATTCGTTGATACCATTGTATCGTACGAGAATTAGGGCTCTGGACTGTGGAGTCAAGTGACGATGAATTATATATATCTGGAGTAAAGTGACAATTTTGGGAGTTTTATTTCTCTTTTATTTATAATTTTTGGTTAAAAAAATAAAAGTAAAATAATGATAGTGGCGGGTGATGAAAATTATTGAGGAAAAATGGTGGAGGGAAAATGTGGAGGATTAATGAACCGTTGCAATACATGTTAATTTCCAGAAAACTGTTACCATAGATGACTTTACCGCAATAATTTAAAATATCATTGCTATAGCTAGGACTATTGCAACGGTCATATTATAATGGCAACGGTCATATGGCCAAGCCGTGTCAATAGCTATAAAACCTTTTGGCAACGGTCATAACCGTTGCACTAGACTAGTTATAGCAACGGTTTGAAAATGGTTACTAGCAAGTCTGTTCCCATAGGCCCAATTTCTGGTAGTGAAATGATGTATCTTATTATTGATTTTTAGTGTATGAAAATGATACAAAATCTGATATTCATGGTTTAGTTTAATCAATCCTGTTGAAACCTGTTTATATATCAATTTCATACATTAAATGACATTCCTTTTTGGGTTCTTACTGTATGTAATTGGTATTAAATTTGGTATCAAAGAAGTGTTTATTCTGAAAATTGATATGTAAAATGGACTAAGTTTTGTATACTAATTGCTTATCTTTTTTGTGGACTGAAAATTATATATAAAGAGGTGTATTATATTCAATCGACCTCCATGTTGAATCATGATTGAATGAAGATTACCATCTTCCATATTGAAAAAATGATATTGATCGTTGGTAGATATAAAATTGAGTTTTAAAGATTACGTTACATAGAAGAAGACACTAAACTAATTATTAATGGAGTTTTGGTGTGAAGAAGAAGACAACGACATATGAGAAAAGAAATGTGTGAACCAAAACGTGAAAATAAGGAAGAAGTAAAACAAGGGAATAAAAATATAGGAGCGATTTTTAGGTTGATTGATATCCCTCAACTTTTTTAAGGGAATTTGTTAAGTCCCAATATTTTTTTTTATATTTCAGATTTTTCAATTGATTGGGTAAATTATTAATGTTAGATTCTCTTATAAATATATTGGTATATATTGAAAACTAGAATCTTGTGGTATGAGTTGTAATATAGTATCTAATATAGTATATTTAGGTTTTTCTCCCTTTTTTAATTAAAACCGGCCTAAAGGCCCTTTATTAAAATAAAATGGGAAAAGGGCACCCCATGTCCATAAGGCCAACGAAATTCCACCCAAATGGTCATTTTCAAAGTTATGTTATGGGGTAGCCACTGGGCCATATTAATTCCACTTACTGGCCATTTCTAGAAATATATATATAAATTGTATAATTATTATATAAAATATATATACGTATAGAATATGTAATAAAAACTATATTATTATCACGATTATATATGTATAAGATGTGTATATATATATATATATATATATATATATATATATATATATATATATATATATTGTATAAAAGTGAATATGAAGTGTATATGAAAAGTCCATTGATAAAAATATATATAGATTGATAATTATTGTATAGAATATGTATACGTATAGAATGTCTATAAGAACTGTATGATTGTTGTATAAAAATATATCTGTCACGATTATATATGTAAGATGTGTATATATATTATATAAAAAGTGAATATAAAGTGTATATGAAAAGTCCACTGATAAAAATGTATATAGTAGGCATTGTATAAAAATATATATTTAAAGTATATAATAAATGTATATTTTTAAAATATATATATATATATAGCGTAATTAGTATATAATATATATTTATATATTTAATTAATGTGTATACATTATAAATTGACTATATATTAATTATACATTTATTACACACGAACTATACAAAAAAAAAGATATGAATGATTTCTTCTATTTTAACTATCTCTATCAATGGGATGAAAAATAAAAAAGACTACAAAATTATATTTGATTGTTATAAAAAAATAACAACTAAAAGAGCAAAGATTTTTTAAAAGAAAAATAACAACAAAAAGAAAGCAGCAAAAAAAACATATAAAGAACGTGACAAAAAGAAGCAAAACAATTAAAGGCTACAAACATTCTCTCGAAAAAGGCTATAAAATGAAATTTCAATCCTTAGCTATTTACATGGCATTTCTTTGACCGAGTGGACATTTTTGTCCATTCCCCAAACAAATTAAGAGAGTCTGTACAAAGGCCCAATCACACGGATCAAGCCGAACAAAAAGAACAAAGAAGAAATAATAAAAGAAGAGGGAAAGGCAACAATAATCAGATAAAGCAAAAATGGAAAGTGAGGTCTTCATCTTATGACAAATCGTAGGATCAGGATTTTCACTAAGAGGATTCGAAATATAAAAATAAACACACCAACTAATCGAAGGGTTTTAACATATACTATTATACATAAATAATAATTTTAACCATATATAAATAGTATGATTTTTGACCGAAGGGGGTCCCTGACTGTAAGCTAGCTCCGCCCCTGAATCCTAGAAACTCGCCGGTCAAACTGACTGGAGCTTGAGCTAGAGGAGGGATGACAGTCTCTCCGAGGTAAGGATCGCGGCCTCCCACACAGTAACCCATTAATGGAATCGGATCTACGGAAGGAAGATGAAGAGTTAAGAAAGGAGAGACATGTCCATGGTCGTTCTCTTCCCGCCTTGTCACGGAGCTCAATCAAATCCTATTTATATATATAATTCAACGAGGATTTATTCGAAATAGCACAATTGTGTCTTTCATTTTATTTTTGATAAAAGAAGTACACTCGTCGATAGCCAAATGTTTTTTTTTATAGAAGGAACAGAGAACACTGATTTATTTCGACGAGTTTAGAAATAAAGTATTAGTAATTTTAAAAAGTTATACTGATTAAATGAGATACACGTGCAACACACGTGTTCAGAGACTAGTTAGTAAAAATTTGTAAGGAGCCAAAAACTATAAGTGAAACTAATTATTTAATAATTATGAGCTTGAAAATTTTGAGTTTTTATTAGACATGAGACATGACTATTTGGCATGACATGTGGTTTGTTGTTAATTCACTTAGTAAAATTTTACATTTAAAAGATATGAATATTGATGTCGCCATAATTATATCAACTAAAAGTTTGACATTATTTTTATTTTTTTAAAAAAGTTGGACAAGAAGCGTTTTTAATTACTGTGATTTCTGCTAAGCAAATACTTTGAGATGAATAGAAAATCAAAATTTTATTATAAACGTGTAATATAAATAATTTTGTGAGAATGTGACGATGCAAATCTTGATAAGAATCTTTTAAAGGTGTTACATACCAAGTCATTTTTTTTTTTGCTTCAAAATATGTTTGAACAATTCGAAGAATGTGAAAATAATATTGATTTACTTTTTAAGAACTCTCATGATAATTTGACTTTAGGCCACGAATATGATTGATTAGCCCTGCATGAATGTTATTACCAGTAGAAATTTTAATACAGAAGAAATGGGGTAGGAATCATATGGTATTCCAAATTCAGAAAGTTTCACTATTTTCTTTTTTATAAAGTTCTTTATAGGAGTGGGAGGATAAAAAATGGCTTTCTGATGTAGAAATTTAATGCACTTGATCATAGTACAATGGAACTTTTCTCTCTTTTCTGGCAAGAAAATAATGAAAAAGGAATCAAAACATCAAAGGATGTACATATGTAAGACATTTTGTCTTGAAAAGTTATCATCAGTACTGAGCTCCATGATGATTTGACATAGTTCATTTTAGAGGAATCCTTGAAATTTCCACTAAAGTCTTGTTTAGTGCTTGAGGTTTCGATAGAAATGGCGAATGATCGGAGCCTTTCATCTGGAAAACTTGTTCAGGTGGATTTGAATCTATCATGGCCTCCTGAAGGGACACTGGAATAGCAAAATCTTCTAGCGTTTTTACGTAGAATCTCGGGATAGAACCATAATTTGTTGCAGATAGGGAAAGCTTCTCTGTCAGTGGTGCAAAAGGGATTGGCCTCAATAATACTGATGCTAATTCAACATCCTGAAAATCAAGAGAGATAGTGTCAAAAATGGCTTTCTCTAGCGCAAGTAAACAACTTGGAACACAAAAAACTACAATGTTGACTACAAGAAAAAGCTCTTTTCCACAATGTTGATGACTATAAGAAAAAACTATTTTGGAATAGAAAAAACTCTGTTCTACAATGTTTATGACTACAAGAAACAGGCGGAGCTAAAAAGTGAAGTTTATTGGTTCTGAACTTGCCATCAAATCCATAGCTCCTCTTAGATATTGGGTTCACAATTAAATATTTATGTACATTTAAGCAAAAATTACTTTCCTCCGAACCCGTACTTGGTACACTAGCTCCGCCTCTGACAAGAAAAAACTCTATTTTACAATGTTGATGACTAAAAAGAAAAGGCTCTTTTCTACAATGTTGATGACTATAAGAAAAAATCTATTTCGAAGAGGAAAAACTCTGTTCTACAATGTTGATAACTACAAGAGATAGAGGCGGGAATAGAATTTGAAGTTTGTTGGTTTTGAACTTTCCATCAAATCCATAGCTCATCTTAGTTACGGGGTCTGCAATTAAATATTTATGTATAGGCAAAGTTACTTTTGTCCAAACCCATATCAAGTACACTAGCTCCGCCCCTGACAAGAAAAAACTCTATTCTACAATGTAGATGACTACAGGAAAAAAAACTCTGCTCTACAATGTTGATGAATACAAGAAAAAACTCTGTTCTACAATACCTTAGCAGTGGTTTGATTGAACATTACATCTTTCAACAATGATTTGTCGAAATCAATTGCAGTTGGAGGATGATTCTTTCCATTTGCATAGAGAAACTTTTGAGAACGTTGACATAGATCGTTCGAGCCAATCTGCAAAAACATAAACGATTCGATATGTTGTCATGTTCATTGAGCTACTATAGTACTTACTAGGCCGCGGAATTAGTAACCAACCTGCATTGAGAACATATCAAGTACGCTTTGCCCATTCTTCAACATTGCTGCAGCAATGAAAACCGCCTTAGACACTTTTGATCGATGCAACTCCATTGCATAAGAAACACAAGCGCCTCCAATATCGTGGCCAACCAAGATGACCTGCATCAAGAAAGAACCAACTTACACGCCTTTCAACATTTAAGTTTGAGAAAGCACCAATGCACATTCTTATTTTTGAACGAGTCAAGGTAAATTTTGTCGAACCTTATTGCCATCGGGTAGATTTTCAAGGAAATCGGTGAGTGGTTTCACGTATTCAGACAATGTGGTAATGTTGTTGGAGTCAAAAGAATGAGCACCAGATCCAGTTAAGTCTATGGCATCAACTTGATATCCTGTTTCTTTGAGTAGTGTTGTAGTTTTGTACCAACACCAAGCACCAAAACCGCCTCCATGGACAAGAACAAAATGCTTGGTCTCTAAATTTTCAGGTTCTGTACCCTGAGAAGGTCAAAAACATGTTACTTAACATATAATACAAAAAGAATACAGCTGCAGAATCTTGTAGAGAATTTATCCTTATTCCTTAGATTAGTACTAATTAATTTATTGTTAGAGAAGAGGTACCAGTTAAATTATTTTTATTGGAAACTACAACAAAAGTTATCAGCTAAACAATTGAAGAATAAAATATGGACAATCACAAGATAACTCATTTGAGGAGAATGAGATAAAGTACAATAATAACATCTGCACATTCTTCTGCTACTAGCAAGACTTGAGCTCAAACCAAAATCTTTATGAGTATTAGGGAGACCAGAGGCAGAGCCAAGATTTTTAGTTTATGGGTTCTAAGCCACAATCTCTTTTTGCTTATTGGGTTTTGGTTAGATTATTTATATATATTAAGTGAACTTTTTAATACAAATACAAGGTTTGAGCGAACGCGTAGCTTTAAGGTTGGCTCTCCTCTGATTCAGACTTCAGCCTTGCTCCTTTCCCTTGTACATAAATTCTTCATAGTTACTTTAAAAACATCATCTTTTTAGTTTCTTCTTCACTAAATTTGCAATTCAGCCTCAGTTTTGAAAATGAAGAAGCTGCCATTTGTCAGCACTCCTTAGGGAAATGAATAGAATTAGGTTGTGGGGTTCAGTGGCGAAGTTAGAAATTTCGTTAAGGGTGTTCAAGATTTAATATATACGTTTGAAAAATAATTTTTAACCTATATACTTCGTATAATTTTTTATACACATAGTATAATTTTTTGACGAACGGTGTTCGACTAGCCACCCTTCGCTACACTGGTGGGGTTTTAAGTATTTTGGCAACTACATGATGCTTTTTGATGAGTTTTTCACTAAACATGGAATTCCATAGTTAACAAGTCCTTAAGCTTAAAAAATATATTAATCCTCATATTTTATAATATCACAAATAGCTATTGTTATAGAGTTTGAGGGCAAGAAAGTAGCAATACCTGATTAAGAATCTCCAAGTGTTGGGGCAGAGAATCAGACAATAACCTCGGACGAGAACTTGAGCTTCTTGGAATCCTCTTTTGCTTCATAGAAGATGCTAAAGGATCTCTTAAAGAAACTGATCGTTCAAATTGAGTAAGTGTTCCTTTTTGGTGATGGTGTTGGAGAAGCAAAGCTGCAGCAACTCGAGCTTGTTCTTTTATATAATCATCATCAATAGTACTAGGAGTACCACTAGTACTCTCCTTTGGATGTATTTTATCCAATCTTTGACTAGTTGATTTAGAAAAATTATATGGAGGAGGATTTAGATTATGTGAATGTGATGATGATGATGATCTTCTTTTGTTTCTTTTTGTAGCTCTATTTTTTGAGAAACTTATTGCCAATGAATTCCCCATGGTTGTACTGGTCAGCTCTGGACTGGAGATTGACGATTGACTGATTGATGTGTTTTGGTAGTTCGTGATCGAGTACTCTTTGATGGATTCGTTCTATTAAATATTGCCTCCTATTTTCTTTGTATGTTGAATGAGAGAGAAGGTTTTTCAACATGAATGGTTTATATATGTTTGAAAAGAGAAACTTCCAAGAAATTTGTTTGATAAATTGGAACAATGATTTGGAAGGGCTATGAAGGAGTTGAAAGTTGAAGTCATCTAGAAATAGGCGCACGAGGAGAAAATGGTTCCTACAATGGAGTAGCACATTGTTGACTTTCCAATATTTTGTTGAAAAAGTCCAATTATTACATCGCTACATGAAATATGTAGGTATTTTTTCTCTATTTTCCTTGAATAGAAATCTCGGGTTCCACCCTAAAATGAAATCGCTTTTGATAGAGAATGCTTAACCTATTATAATATATTACTTAAATAAGTCTAGTCTATAAGTAATAAATGTTAACTTGAAAATAATAATAATTAATATGGAGTCAATTCCCTAAATGGTCATTGAACTTGTGCAAATATCCCACTAAAGTAATTTTAGTTTTTTTTAGAAAAATATGATCATTGAACTATGTATATCTTTCCAAAATAATGAAAAACTAAGAAATAGTTAAGGCCATGTTTGGAAAGCCACAAGAGAATTGAAATTGAATATAATTAGATGTAATAACACAATTTGACATATTTATTTGCCCATATAATTACAACTTAAAGGAAAATTGGGTATAATTACATCGTCTAATTCTCAAGGAGGGGCTGAGAATTGAGTGTAAATTACAAGGTTACTTTTTTTTTATTTCTATTATTTTAATTTATTTATATTTTTACTTTTTTTCAAAATTTAATTTTTTTTATTTCTTTTCTTCTCATTTCCCAATTTTTACTTCTTATGATTCGATATAATTGCTCGTATCTTCCATTTTCTTTGTTTAGCGCATAACTGTATTATTATTCTAGTGTTTAAATTAAAGTAGAATTTCATTATTGAATAAGGTTATACATTTATGTTTTCCTTTTGAATTATATTTACTTAGGTTATGGGGAAACTTATTTTTTTATAGTATGTTGATATAAGAGTATTATACATTTTTTTAATTTTGAATTTAAGTTATATTTTATGTTCTAATTTATTTACTTTAGTAGTATTAACTTGTTATTTATATTGTATGTTATGTCAAACTGTGTAATTACATTCAATTACACCTAATTTCAATTCTCTTGTGGCTTTTCAAACATGACCTTAACTATTTCTTAGTTCTTCATTATTTTGGAAAGACATACAAAGTTCAATGACCATATTTTCCTAAAAAAAACTAAAGTTACTTTAGTGAGATGTTTGCACAAGTTCAGTGACCATTTAGGGAATTGACTCAATTAATCTGCTATAATATGGTCAAAAAATCGTTATATTAGTAGTGTATATATGTAGCGTAAATCTATCGAGTGAGTTGACTATTGTTTAATACTATAAATTTGGAACAATGGCATTTTTGGTTTCTGTTTAAGTATATTGAAAATTTGACTTATTAAAATTCTCCTTTTTAGACCCTTTTCACAAGAAATATGCTATATCAAGGCATATTCTAGAACTATAGCAATCAACAATCTGTTTAATATACAAAATTAGCAAGTAAATGAATAAAGATAAATATGCGCAGTCGAAAATTACAATTCACAAATGTCAAATCTAACTTATTCATTAATTAAGGGGCACAATTTTAGAATATACACATTGAAAATTGCCAAACAAATTGGGACAAATGGTGTATGAATCAAAAGCACTTCCAAGCAAATGAGAAGGAATTAAGCAACAATTTACTTACTTCTCAATTTTTTTCAAATTGATGTATCCATATATCTTCTAAACCCAATCACCGAAAAATATGTATTCTAGAAAGATCAAGAAATTAAATGTTTAAATAAACATGGTCCCTAAATCAGAAGAAGAGTACTAAAAAGTACTCTTTTCTCTCCATCTCAGAAAAAGAACAACTAAAGGGTACTCTTCAAGGTTTAGAAGTTCAAGTCTTCTCCGGGCTTATAGATTCATATCTCTATCTAATGATTTACTTGCGATCTTGTGTGGATTGTTTAAAGTTTTTCAACACTAACATCTATGAAAAAAATACATGTCTTCAGAAACTCACAATATTTATCTAAGAACGATATTGATGACTTCTATCTTAATGATTAAAGATGTGATCATTGTATTTGTATTTAATTTTTTTTTTTGGATAACTGCATTTAAATTTATGATAATGCCATTAATCTAAGAAACGTAACTTAGGGTGTGTTTGATTTTCCATGGAAAATGTTTTATGAAAAACAAGTTGGTTTCTTACTTATTTTCTCATGTTTGGTTGGTGAGTGAAAAATATTTTTCAAAATATATTGTACAATTTCAAATAAATAAGCTCACGCTTTGATGAAATATTTTATTTTATCCATTCTATTTATATTAATTCAATCTGTCTTCGATTGAGAAATTTTTTAATCCGAAGGTGAAGGTTAGGTCCAAAGATTCGTAAATAGGTATGAGATTTCAAGATCAAATTATAGCGGGGGAAAAAATTATTGTGTTTAGGTCCTTTATTTAAAGTTTTTGTGAACGAAGTTATTCAACACTTGTATTGGTGAAAGATATAATATTATTCAATAAAATAATCGAGATGGCGACACAATTATCCTAAAACTAAAAAGAATAAGAAAAAAGACGTAAAGTAATTTATTGGACAATTTTCTTTTCAATCTCCATGTGGGGTCTTTTCCTTTTGACAGAGAAGAGAAGGGGACATGGAGTATTTTGAAGGAATTTCATATATTTTTTTCAATGATGAATGAAAACATAGATGAGCGCTGTAAAATTAAACTGGTACATCATACAGGGAGTTTTGAAGAAAAATGAACACCTTGTACCAAGCCTCACATTACATTTTACAGAAAAAAAAAGTACATCTTCAAACTTGAGTAATATAGAGGGGCTAGGTCCTACAAACATAAGAAGGAATTTCATATAGTATATACCAGAAGAAAGAAAAAATAACTAAAAAACTAATAATTTTAAAAGTGAATGTAAAATGTGATATAAAAGCTCTGATAGTCTGCACGACCTACTGATTTAGTTGTTTAAATCTATTAGTTACCTATCGATGAAACAGGTTGCCTAACGTGATTCAACAGTGAGAAAACAGTAACTGAATGAGACAGTAATTTTTACGTGAAAAATCACCCGGCTCACAAAGGTGTAAAAACCACGACCTGTACCACTACAGGATTTAAACCCCACTTCACTAACACAATGAGCTTCAACGAAATTGGTTACAACTCGATGTAATCTAGGAATTATAAACTCTAACTCCTAACAACACCAACCACCCAAGGTTTGTGGTTTTCAAATCTTCGAGTTAACCCTACTTGAAGATAAACAATCCTACTTCAGTTTATAACACACTGAACTATGATTACAACTCAAAAAACAACTCCTAATACATTACTACTAAGATGCCTTAGCTAAACTCTGTACTTAGGACCAGGTTCTTCAATGTGTTTCTTCAGTCACCTTTGCTGCACTTGCTGAAGTCAATCTCACAATTGCCTTTTAATCTCTGTAAGTGCGTGATTGCTTTGGATAGCAGCTCTGCTATTTAAGCATATTCCTCAAGGAGTTCTTGTTTCACTTCAAACTCCTTCTTGCAATCAAACTCTACTTGCATAGAATTCTTCTTCAAGTAGGATTCCTTCTTGTAGTCAAACCCGTGCCTTAGTGTCGTAGTTGATCTTGACTTCAACTTCGTATACACACCTCTTTGCTGACTTGGTTTCATCACACTTTTGTCCACGTGGAGTTTCCCAATACCGTCTTCTAGCATGCTGACGTGGATCACTCCATCAAATGAGCTTTCAGGACAGTTTTGGCTTTATTGAGATCATGCAATGATGGACCAGCTTTACTTACCTGTTTCATGTCACTTTGTCATTAATCAAAACCTCACAGAACCCAACAGATTCCCCCTTTTTGATGATGACAAACTCTTTGCCTCTGAGCCCTGTTACATGCAGCTAGAGTTTGAAACATATGAATGAAACATGTAAGGTTATGGGTTATAAATACTACATGACCCCTTTTTCCCCCTTTTGGCATCATTGAAAAGCTGGTGCAGTGCAATAATAAAGTAGCCAAGGAAATATAGTTAGTCAATTCATGGCCACGGGGGCTATCATCAATTCTACAGAAAGAGAACAAGCCCGCACAATAAAAGAACATGTTATGTGCGCAAAACTAGTCATTTCATATATCCTTGTCAACGCATGATTTACAAGGATTTAATCTAGCATGTCCCAAAATTAAACTAACAAAACTGAGCATTAGAAAGACAAGAACATATAGGAAAAGCACTAAGAGGTGGAGGCAAGAGGGGATGGTGGAGCAGGTGGGAGTAGCTGTGTCAATCGACGGACAGTTTCAGCATTCTGGATTCTTTCACGGTCAAGTTCAGCTTGCAAGGCAAGGATCCTAGCCTGAAGGGCATCCTTTTCTTCAGCATGAGCAGCCTCCAATTCATTAGTTTTGTCAGCCAAGGCATTCCTCAGCCTCTGCACATGAGTATCAGCCCTCCTTATTGAAGCAGGTAGAGCGACGTGGTTCACTCTCCCAAGAACATCCTTCATGGTCTGGAACGTCCACACTTGGACAGGGACGGAGTAATCATAAAAAATTTGTCCCAGACAAAACCCACAGGGGAGAGCATGCCCCTTGTAATCTTTCACAAGCACCCGATGCATGTGCTTAATTATCAGGCTTGGTAGATCAATCTTCACCTCAGTGTCCAAGAGCTCCATGATAGTCTAATCCAAGTAGTTGGCCTCAGTTCTTCTCTCCTTTCTAGGCGTGATAACCTTGTGGACCAAGTCAAAGTACAATTGATGCAATGGGAACATCTCTCTTTTAAACACCCTTCTATGCTGAGTAAGAGTTGGCCGGCCAGAGAACTTCCTGGTAATTTCCAAAGCTGAGGCCATGTTATCTAGGAGGGGTCATTCAAACATAACATAGTGGTCCCAACCCTTAGTGGGAACCCCTAAAATCCTAGAGACATTTTTAGCCACCAATTCAATAGGCACACCACGAACAGTGGTTGAGAGCATTGAGCCTTGCTCAGCCCCATTGGTATAGAATTCTGTGACCCTCCCAAATTTCCTTTGAACCGTTCCTTGAAGGAAGAGTTCAAACCAGCCTTGAGCTTCTAGCTTAGCCAACACAATTACCATCTTAGGGCCACCAAACCCTGTTACAACCCTTTCTCTAAGAATAGAGCAACGTTGGAAGTGGATAATGTGTGGCATATGAGGATCAGTGATGCCTGAGGTGTCAATGTCAACACATGCGTTATCATTTGAAGCCTCAGAGTCAGATTCACCAGATGGACCGGGTCAGTCAGAGCGTTTCAATGGATGAGATTTAGGTGTGGATTTTGTCTTGGGGTTGGATTTGGGAGGGTTCTTTTTCTTGGTTCTGGATTTGAAAGGAGTAGGTGTCCGAGCAATAGGTTTAACTAGAGAGTGATTTTGCACTTTGGAGTGATGAACTTGACTTAGAAGAAAGTCATCATCGGAGGGGATGGGCTGTGGAGACGGAGAAGTGCGAGTGGAGCGCTTCTTTTTGGAAGCCTTGAGAGCATCACTGAGGGCAACATCTTATTTACATTTCTTATTTCTGGTGTGGGGAGATCTAATTGGAACAGACGGAGAAGGTGATTTAAGAATGGTTTCATCTTCTGGTACAAGAACAAGTTCCCTAGATTTTTTCTTTAGTCGAGATCGGGTTTTTGTGGGAACCAATTTTGCAATAGGAGTCCTTTCAGTAGAGGTCATCCAGAGAGGAGGGATATCCAATCCAGGGGATAATGGAGTTTAGGGGAAAGGGGGGACATCTTGGAAGTCGGTGAAATGATTCTTGAAGTTGTTCCGGGCCACAAAATCGGATAATTTGAAAGAGAGGGACGGAGGAATTTCTGGGGCAGGCACTGCGCTTTCGTGCAAAACTATCTCCAAAAAACTAGAGCTCATAGACTCAGTAGGTTTTGGGGAGGTGGAATCCATTGTTATGGGTGAGATTAGTAGAGAGGCAAGAACTTATTTGAACTGTTTGTGAGAAATATGGAGAGAGAGAGAATGAGTCTTTTATAGGGAAGAGAGGAGATGAACTATGTTGGTCTGAGATTTTAGCATTAAAGAGAGACCAATTAGAACAAAAGATGTGATTGTGATGTGAAGGCGGTGACAACTCTTTGAAAAAAGGTGGAGACGGTTTGGAGTTTGGCAGTTATAATGTGAGATTCACACTCAAAAGACAATTAATGTGTGGAATATGAGTGCTCAACTGTTTCATTTTCTTTTTGGTACATACTAACAAATCATGAAGTGAAGCATACTGACAGTAGGAGCTTGTGAAACCACGTTTTTGCTCACTTGGACCAGGTCTCTGCACAATCTTAACATAAAATTTTGTTAGCATAGTAAACTATCTGGAATTGGGACACACAACTAAATGTGTAAGACTGAGTTGACCATTAATTTGACTAATAATATTAAGCAAAAACCATATAATCTAGCCAATCATTGAGGGTGAGTCATGCAATCTTAATCGTCCCCAAGTCTAACCTATTCTTTTCAAAGTGTTCCCTACTCAGTGCCTTGGTAAAGATGTCAGCTATTTGTTCCTCAGTAGGACAGAACATAATTGAGATGAGACATTTTTCAACATTATCTCTGAGAAAATGGTGCCTTATGTCAATATGTTTTATTCTCTTATTTTGTACAAGATTCTTTGCAACGTTTATGGCACTAGTATTGTCATAAAAAATAGTAATACAACCAACATTAATACTAAAATCCAGCAGCTGTTGCTTGATCCAAAGAACTTGGGCACAACATGAACCAACAACTACATACTCAGCCTCAGCAGTGGAAAGTGCAACAGAGTTTTGCTTCTTAGTAGACCAGGAGATTAAACATGATCCAAGGAAGTGTGTCATATATGTGGTGCTTTTTCTATCAACCAAATAACCTATATAATCCGCATATTTATACCCCACAAGTTCAAAATTGCTTCCTTTTGGGTACCATAACCCCAAATCAGTGGTTCCCTTGAGATATCTCAAGATTCTTTTGACAGCTTTGATGTGGGATTCTTTTGGATTTGCTTGAAATCTTGCACACAATCCCACACTAAGGACTATATCAGGTCTACTAGCAGTAAGATACAAAAAGGACCCAATCATACCTCTATACAGTTTTTCTTCCACAGATGGACCTATTTCATCCAAGTCCAACTTGGTGGCAGTGGCAATAGGTGTGTCAATCTTCTTTGTTTCCTCCATTTTGAACCTTTTGAGCAGCTCTTTCACATACTTCTGCTGATAAATCATGGTTCCAATTGGGGTTTGCTTGATTTGAAGTCCTAGAAAGAAGTTGAGTTCTCCCATCATGCTCATTTCAAACTCACCATTTATCAACTTTGCAAATTCTTGAGTCAGTTTTGCATCAGTTGATCCAAAGATAATGTCATCAACATACACCTGTACAATCAGCAGATCTTTGCCATTATTTTTCAAAAACAAGGTGTTGTCAATTTTACCTCTAGTATGCCCATTTTCATAAGAAACTTGGACAATCTTTCATACCAAGTCCTTGGGGCCTGTTTCAGTCCATACAGTGCCTTGTCTAATTTGTACACATGATTTAGGAATTCTGTGCTCTCAAATCTAGGTGGCTGCTTCATATATACTTCCTCTTTGAGATTCCCATTCAGAAAGGTACTCTTCACATCCATATGATATAGAATGAACTCCGTGAATGCAGCAAATGCAACAAGTAGCCTGATTGCTTCAAGTCTGGCAACTGGTGCAAATGTCTCATTAAAGTCAATTCCTTCCTCTTGATTGTATCCTTGGACCACTAGCCTTGTCTTGTTCCTTGTAATTATTCTATTTTCATCAAGCTTGTTCCTTGATGTGCCGCGAGTTTGCGGCACTTTCGATGTTTAAAACTTGGAATTGGAGTATGTTTTTCAGCGATCTTTAGTAAGATTTGATGTGTTTTGGAGTCTTGTGCAGGAAAATAGGGTTCGGAGACTAAGTGAAAGAAAAGATGAACATTCTGGGCTGAAACTGGCTTCTACGACTCCATCCTACGAGTCGTGACAAATTCCACGAGTCGTGGAAGTCAGGCATGAAAGAAGTACTGAAGATTAAGTTGTGTCTTGAGTTATACAAAGGGTTTCCATGAGTCATGGATATGTCCACGAGTCGCGAACCTTGTCCGTGAAAAAATATCAGAAACAGAGAAAAACAGCCTGAGTTCCATGGAAGGTTCCCACGAGCCGTGGTCTTATTCACGAGTCGTGATTCCTGCTCGTGGAACCAGATCAGAGAAGGGGAAAAAAGCCTGAGTTCTACAAATCAACTCCACGAGCTATGATTCAAGTCACGAGTCATAGACTGCTCTCGTGGAAAGGAACCTGTAGAAGAGCAAATTATCTGAGTTTCACGAGCACTTTTGACAAATCGTAGAAGCTTCCACGAATCGTGGAATGGTCTCGTGGAAGCGGACGATTCCAGTTTTCCTAGTTTTGTTAGGACGGGATTTCCATTGTCTATAAGTACTTTTCCTAGAGTTATTTTACATTTTTTTATGCACGTTATTTTGGGAGAAACATATTCTAACATTGTGATCTTGGTTTTGAGAGTTAAATTCATTCATAGTTCATTGTTCTTGATTCCATCTTCATCCATTCAAGATTCCGAATTTCCTTAACTCTTATTGTAAGTATACGATCATGAACACACTAATAACTCTTGATTGTTTACTTATGAACATGAGTAGCTAAATCCACAACTAGGGTTGTGGGAACCATGAAAGATTAACAAAGTAGGCAAAGTACTTGGGTATTCTAGGGCGGTATTTATGCATGTATTGTTCTTCTCTTCGTTTTGATTGCTTTTTAACGGTGTGCAACGTTAGCACTCGCCTTATCCTTACTTGCCGGACCAAGGAGGTAATGGATGGGAAAAGGGTTGCTTAACAATGGAGATTTGAGTCTACCAATCCTTATCTAATAGCTTGACCTTGTCCGGGAATAGCTAATCTGGGATCCAGGGTAAGGGTTAGTAAAGCATACACCTGTGGCCGGACCAAGGCGTGTGGTAAAATTCACCTAGTTGCCGGACCAAGGAATTAGGTGAACCTAACTTACCGATTCTGCATGCTAAGCACCAAACTAGTTTACTAAGTACAAAGCCTTACTAAGTTATGATCTCATTGGGAACACTACCCTAGTCATCTCACCCATTGATTACAACTCTTAAAAATGTCACGTGTTACTTGTTTACATTCTAAGTTCAATTACTATTTTTTACTATAACCCCCCCCCCATTTTGCGAGAAATAAACGACTACGAGCACGAGTAAACACTAATTAAACATAGTCCTACCATATTCCCTGTGGGATCGACCCCAACCTTAGTTGGGTTCTATATTTGAACATCGACCGCTTACGCTTCTTTTAGAGGTGTAATTTGGGCGTATCAAATTTTGGCGCCGTTGCCGGGGAATATGGTTTAGGATTAAGAGAGATTGTGTTTATTTCACTATTAGTCCTTATTTCCTGATTTTACTTTTAATGTTATTTTTGTTTTGTTACGCAGGTTGCACACTTGTGCATGCCCAGTACAAGTAGTCAAGGCAATCCCTTGATCCCATTCGATCCTGAACTCCTTAGGACTCTGAGAAATATGTCTAAAGAGGGAGAACAGGAGACACCGGAGCAGATCACTGCTAGGCTAATAGCAGAAGAGGAACAAAGGAAAAAGGAGGGTAAAGACGCCCTTGCTGCTGAAGATGCTTAAATTTCAAGAGATCTCATAGCTCTAAATGTTGCAGCTGAGAAAGCAAGGCAAGGAAGACAACAGGTTGTCCGGGACGAGGCAACAACTAGACGAAATGTGCCACATAATAGGGGCCGACAGATGCAGCATCCAAGACATGCCCATCGCTATTATGATGATGAGGATGATGATGATGCTGAGGAATTTGGAAATACTGTACCCATAGTGCTGCCACCATTGGCTGACGGAACAAAGTTTGATATCACCAGTGCCATGATCCAGCTACTGAATCTGAAAGGACTTTACTCAGGAAAGCCCACGGAAGACGCAATTCTTCATGTGCAGAGTTTTGTGGGGATTTGCAAATCGTATAGTATGCCAGGAGTGGGGAAGGATACTATCAGACTAAGGCTATTCCCACTTTCAATAAACGGTGAGGTGACTGCATAGCTCTAAGAACTGCCCGATAACTCCACAGACACATGGCATGAGCTCAAGATTCAGTTCCTGGAGTGGTTCTTTCCTCCATCGAGGATGTTGCAGCTGAAGCAAGTGATCTACAATTTCAAGCAGCTGCCTGCAGAGGTATTATATGAGTCTTGGCTGAGGTTCAAGAAGAAGTTGAAGCAAGTTCTGAGAGACGGAATTCCTTCAAGGCATCTGATGGAGTTCTTCTACAAAGCATTAAATGCTAACACTAAAGCGGTAGCTGACACTGTAACTGGAGGAGTATTCATGGAAAATACATATTATGAGGCTGCGGAGATACTGGACAAGTTTATGAAGACCAACCGAGCATGGCACACCAGAGAATCAGAGACCCCAGCAGGTACATACGCAGTTGGTAAGTTCTTGGATTCGCTTGAATTGCAAGACATTAAACAGGAAGTTGCTGAGCTGAACACGACACTTGGGTTTCTTGCAAAGAAATTCCTGGCTTAGGGAGTAGAGAAGGTAAAAGCCATCAGTTCACAGGGTAAAACACCTAGGCCATATGGTTACTCATCCAAATAAGAGGTTAGTTATCTGAATGATCAAGGGATGAGTTTTCGGGCTTCTGGCTAAGGAAATCAAGGTTGGAACAGAGATAAAGATGATTACTACAATTGGTCCGATTATAGAGATGGTGACTGGCAGAAAGGATGGGTATAAGAATGATAAAAGTGGTCTCTACGTTCCACCTGCGACTCGTGAAGAGCGGGCTAGACAACCTACCATGAGGGAATTGATCAACAAGGTGTTCCAAAAGGTTGACTCCACGGATGCAAGTATGAAGGAGATAAAAGCTGAACTTTCAGGTATCAGTCAGAAGGTGGAGTCTCACTCTGTCTCCATAAAATAGCTTGAGACACAGATGCACCAGTTGTCAACCAGCATGAATCCGCGCCAAAAGGGTACTCTCCCGAGTGACACCATTCAAAACCTGAAAAATGATCGACAAGTTATAGTGGTGACTACTCAGAGCGGAAAGTAGACTGTTGACCCTCCCATGCCTATAGTTGTTCATGAGCCAGCCAAAGCTGAGAAGGATGATGCTGAGATTATAGTCGAGTCTGAAGAGAAAGATAATGGTTATGGGTCATCCGAGAGACAGTCTTCTGAGCTGAAAGCGAAGAGCAAAGAGGTTGCACCGGTCCTGAAACCCATACCATTGCCTCCTCCACCTTATCCCCAAAGTTTGAAGAAAAAGGTTGAGGACGACAAATTTCACAAGTTCATCTCCATGCTAAAGCAACTATCAGTAAATATCCCTTTGGTCGAGGCATTGGAGCAGATGCCTGGTTATGCTAAATTTATAAAGGATCTGGTGACTAGGAAGAGGACGGTTAGCTTTGAGCCAACCAATAATTTACACCACTGCAGTGCGATAGAATCTCGATCTATGGTTCAAAAAAAGGAAGATCCTGGGGCCTTCACAATTCCTTGCACGATTGGAGCCTTCTACTTTGCAAAAGCTTTATGTGATCTGGGTGCTAGTATAAATCTGATGCCGCTAGCAGTATATAATCAACTGGGCTTGGGAGCCCCAACTCCGACTATAATGCGGCTACTTATGGCAGATCACACAGTGAAGAGGCCTGTGGGAATTCTATATGATGTATTGGTAAAGGTTGACACTTTTATCTTTCCTGCAGATTTTGTGATTCTGGATTGTGAGGTTGACTTCGAGGTGCCCATTATCTTGGGGTGACCATTCTTAGCCACTGGACGCGCTTTGGTTGACTTGGAAATAGGTCAAATGAAATTCAGGCTGAATGATGAGGAGGTAACTTTCAATGTGTGCAAATCCATGAAGCATCATGATGACATGCGAGTGGTGTCAGTCATTAGTGTTGTTGATGAGGACCAGCTGGTCGTACCTATTGAGGAGAGACTTGGTGTCAAAGCCCTTGCAGCCATAATTATGAACTTTGATAGTGACGACATTGAGGAGTATGATGAAATGGTAGCAGCGCTCACAAGTTTGTGATCTTACAGCTATGCACCAAAGAAGCTGGACTTGGACTTGAAGAATAGGCAGACACCACCTGCCCACCCATCTATTGAGGAGCCTCCAGTCTTGGAGCTCAAAACACTTCCAACACATCTTCAGTACGTATTCTTGGGAGCTAATGAGACTTTTCCGATAATCATTGCTGATGATCTAGGTGAAGCGCAAGTTGAAGCCCTGCTTTCTGTCCTGAGGAAGTTTAAGAGAGCCATTGGTTAGACCATCGCAGACATCATCGGGATTCTGCCTGGAATCTGTACACATAAAATCCAGCTTGAGCCAGATTGTATTCCTACTATTGAGCACCAGCGTAGGTTAAATCAGCCTATGCAAGAGGTCGTCAAGAAGTAGATCATTAAGTGGATGGATGCATGTGTGGTTTACCCTAATGCTTATAGCATGTGGGTGAGCCCGACTCAGTGTGTGCCGAAGAAGGGTGGGATTACTGTAGTCCCAAAGGCAAAGAATGAGTTGATTCCAATGAGGCCAGTCATAGGCTGACACATATGTATGGATTATAGGAAGCTGAATGCTTGGACTGAGAAGGACCATTTTCCAATGCCGTTCATAGGTTAGATGTTAGACCGCCTTGCTGGTAGAGGATGGTATTGTTTTCTATATGGTTATTCGGGGTACAATCAGATCTTGATTGCTCCTGAAGACCAAGAGAAAACCACTTTCACCTGTCCATATGGGACGTTTGCATTCAAAATAATGTCATTTTGTTTGTGCAATGCGCCATCAATGTTTTAGCATTGTATGATGTCCATCTTCTCAGACATGGTGGAGGACACCATAGAGGTATTTATGGATGACTTTTTGATGGTAGACGACTCTTTTGAAGACTGTCTAGATCATTTGAGCTATGTATTGAAGCGATGTGAAGAGTGCAATCTAGTGCTGAATTGGGAAAAATGTCACTTCATGGTGAAAGAGGGGATAGTGCTTGGCCACCAAATTTCGAAAAAGGGCATAGAGGTTGATAGAGCGAAGATCGAGGGATTGAAAAATTGCCTCCACCAATTTTTGTGAAGGGAATTCGGAGTTTCTTGAGGCATGCTGGCTTTTATAGGAGGTTTATCAAGGACTTCTCCAAAATTACTAATCCGTTGTGCAAGCTGTTGGAGAAAGAGGTAAAGTTTGTGTTTGATGATGCATATCTGAAGGCATTTGAGTGACTTAAAGAGAAGTTGGTCTCAGCTCCCATCATTATCTCTCCTGATTGGTCTCAACCCTTTGAGGTTATATGCGATGATAGTGGAGTGGCGCTAGGAGCAGTCCTAGGCCAAAGGCGTGAAAAGATCCTCCATCCTATATACTATGCTAGCAAAGCATTTAACCCAGCTCAGAGGAATTATACTGTCACTGAATAGGAGCTGCTTGCTGTGGTCTTTGCGTTTGAGAAATTTAGATCTTATTTGCTTGGCACCAAGGTGGTGGTGCACACTGACCATGCAACTCTTCGTTATCTTATGGCGAAGAAGGATGCAAAACTGAGGCTGATTAGATGGGTGTTGCTGCTGCAAGAGTTTGATTTTATGGTCAAGGACCGAAAGGGTACAGAGAATCATGTAGCAAACCATTTATCAAACCATTTGTCTAGGCTGAAAGAAGAGGCAATGCTGAAGATGAATGATGAGCAAAAGATTGATGACTGGTTTCCTGATGAGCAAGTGTTGGCCGCTTCTCAAGATTTGATCCCATGGTTTTCCGACATTGCTAACTATTTGGCAAGTGATTTAGTGCCTGATGATATGACGGTCCACCAAAGAAGAAAGTTCATGTCCGATGTGAAGAAGTACTTCTGGGAAGAACCATTCTTGTTTCGTGTGTGTACTGATACATTGATTTGGAGATGTGTGCCTGAAGCTGAGATGATGGAGATACTAAACGCTTGCCATTCATCCCCTGTTGGAGGTCATCATAGTGGTTTTGGACTGCGCATAAGATTCTACTATGCGGCTATTATTGGCCGACTATTCACAAAGACGCCCATGAATTTGCTAAGGCTTGCAGTAGATGTCAAAGGGAATGAGGCATATCAAGGAGGCATGAGCTTCCACTTAACCCTATCCTTGTGATCAAGCTATTTGTGGGGTATTGACTTCATGGGTCCGTTTGTGCTGTCCAATGGAAATTGGTACATATTGGTGGTTGTGGACTATGTGTCTAAGTGGGTGGAGGCGGTTGCGCTTCCCAGTAATGAAGGCAAGTGTGTCACAGCGTTCTTGAAAAAGAACATCTTCTCCAGGTTTGGTACGCCAAGAGCAATTATTAGCTATGGAGGCTCTCACTTTTGCAACAAACTATTTCGAGCTTTGCTTGAAAAATATGGAGTTAAAGACAGAGTTGCAACCCCTTATCATCCTCAGATGAGTGGGCAAGTGGAGGTTTCCAACAGAGAGATAAAGTCAATTCTGTCCAAGACTGTCAATGCAAATAGAAAGGGTTGGTCGTAGATGTTAGATGATGCTTTGTGGGCATACCGGACTGCATTCAAGACCCCAATAGGTATGTCACCATATCAGCTTGTGTTTGGTAAAGCGTGCCATCTTCCGGTTGAGTTAGAGCATAAGGCCATGTGGGCATTGAAGAAGCTGAACTTGAACTGGTATGAGGCATCATTGCAGCGGCTTGGGCAGTTGAATGAGTTGGATGAGTTCCGTCTAAATGCATATGAGAGTTCAGCACTGTATAAAGAGAGGATGAAGCTGTATCACGACTGGAAGATAGAAAAGAGAGATTTCCAGCTGGGAGATTTAGTCCTGCTATTCAACTCTAGACTTCTCTTGTTTCCTGGTAAGCTGAAGTCCAAATGGATTGGACCTTTTAAGTTGGTACAAGTGTTTCCTCATGGGGCTATTAAACTCGAAAACCATGAGGGAAAAAGGTTTAAGGCAAACGGGCAGCGGATTAAAGCCTACTTTGGCACAGTGGAGGAGCTCAAAGCAATAGAATCCTGGAACCTTGATGAACTAATCCCACCTAAGGAGCTTGATGAAGTCTGAGTAATCAAGCAACCTGCGTCGTGCCGCGATGATAAATCAGGCGCTGCATGGAAGGCAACCCATGGATATTTTCTTTTTATTTTGGTATTTTTGCATTTGTAGAAGTATTTTGGCGAAGTCTGAGTAGCCAAAACATTCGCGTCATGCCGCGACGTTAAATCAGGCGCTGCTTGGGAGGCAACCCAAGGTTAATGTTTGCTATGTGTGCAGGAACAAGTGGAGGGAGAATTCTGGAAAAGATAAAAACTCCGAAAATGGGTAAGTCAGGTTCCACGGGCAAAGTTCATGAACCGTGGTTCATTCCACGGGTCGTAGACCCAACTCATGGAATGCGGGTAAAAATGGCCAAGTGCAGAACAACATCTATGAACTAGTTCAACGATTCGTGATTCAAATCACGAATCGTGGTCTTAGGTCGTAGAAATCAGAATAAAATAAATGTGACATGACTTGTTCCACGGGTCTGTTATACGAGCCGTGGTTACTTCCATGACTCGTGAACACGACTTGTGTAACTCAGGTAAGTTTTCTTTTAAAATCACTATTTATCCGCCTGACCCGACCCGACCCGCTACTCCTATTGTTTAAATTACCCTAAAATCAAATCTTTCCCCCATTTTTTCTTCAAAACCGACTACCACCGTCTCCTATTTCCATTCCAACACCAAATCACACCAAATCCGCCACTCAAATCATGAAAATTTCACAAAATCACTCCCAACTTCTTTACCCCACACGCCGTGCTGCTATTTCTTCACCAAGCGGGTCTGTGAGCTATGTAGGTGGTCGTGGGTCGAGGTCGTTGCTCCTAATCACAATCACTCACTCCCATTCTTCCCCAATTTCAAAGGTATGAATCTATTTCAAAACTTTGTTTGAAATTTTGGGGAACACAACTTGACCTAGGGTATGAATTTGGGTGATTTAATTGTGGATGACGGTTGTGGAATGGGTAAGTAAAATGTGTTTGAAATTATGTATGAATGTGTTGAGGGTAAAAGAAATTCACAAAAGAGATATACAAGTTGGTTTTCTGCTGTACAGTGGTCACGAGTGCCTTTTACAGGTCGTGGTTCATTCCACGAGTCATGGAAAGTACCCATAGAAACTGGAACAAACACCTGTTCTCAGGTCTGAGTTTCACGAGGGTCGTCCATGAGTCGTGGTTCATTACACGATTCGTGGATGGCACTCGTGAATCTCAGACCTGCAGGCAGTAAAAGAGGTCTGATTTCCACGAGAGGCTTCTACAAGTCGTGGTTTCAATCAAGAGTCATAGAAGCAACTCGTGGAACTCAAACCTGCAACCACATGATGCTTCCCAGCAATCATAAGGGGTTTTCACGAGTCGTGATTCATTTTATGGTTCGTGTAACCCAAGTTCCCAGTCTAAAGAGGGAGAGGGGTCATCCGATGAGGGTGATGGTAGCCAAAATAGCAACACAGGGACCGGAACCGGAGACGAAGAGGCTTCTAATAATAATGAATCTGCCTCTGGTAATAAGAGATCTTCTGATCCGGCTGTCCCGGCAGCTGCACGCCCAACACAGGCAGGTTGATAGAGCACAGAGACCGGAGGCACATGCTAATTGGAGATGGTGTCTTTCGGAGATGCATACCATATAAAAACAGGGAATTTCTCAGTACAACAGGGGCCTACCCAAAAAGGGTTTTTTTGAGGAGCCACAGATCTGAACTGAGGGCTTAGCATCCATCCCAGAAATTCAGGCCACATTCAATCACTACCGGTGCGGTTGGATGGCTGAGCCCCAGGTAGCTATTGTCCAGAAATAGTTCGGAAATTTTATGCATCTTATAAGGCCACAACCACTCGACTACTTGGACCGAGACAACGATATGCAGATCTACCTCCACTCACAAGTACTTTGGTGCGGTATGCACCTGTGGATATCTCTGAGCGGACTATTCAGAGGTTCTTGTTTGGACCAGAGCATGAGTTACAGGTCAACACGACAGATTTTGATAGCAAGATGAATATTATCCGAGATAAAGCAAAGATGAGGGACCTGGTTCAGCGAGCAGATTTACTGAAATGGGCTGCGGATTATATAGCTGAGAATGGTGAAGATGCAGAATGGGTTCACGGAGGTGACATAAAGAGGGCAACATTAAATTTTGCCAACAAGTTCTGGTGGGCCATTGTCCGGTCCCACATCTATCCGACTCAGGCGGACAATTCCTTGACGCCTGACCGTGCAGTACTAGTGGCCAGCATCATGGCAGGATATGAGATTAATTTCCCACACTGCATATTGGAGGAGATACATGAGCGGGCATTCAGACCGCACATTAGCATACCCTTCCCCTGTTTGATTCATCATATATGCATGGAGTAGGCAGTCCCGCGGATGCCTAATATTGACCACACTAAGGAGGTGACTAGGATTCATGATGCCGTGTTGATTAGGGATATGACTAACCCGGTTGCACACCAACGAGCGTCATCCTCCATTTCTGCTATCACTTTGCAATTTGAGGGGTTCTCCATAGCACCAAACCCAATAGACTTGCACGATATGGGGGTAAGTGTAGCCGCAGAAGGTGCCACAACCACAACTTTAGCTACATCACCTTCGACCTTTCAGCCACCAGCAAGCACCCCTACCTCGCCTTTGCGCCCAGCTTCTTCGGGTAGGATTACTATTGATGCTGAGTTTCTCCTGAAGCTGGTTTCTCGCTAGGCTGATATGCAAAAACAGGTGAATGATTTATTGGACCATCTCCAACCACGAGTACGATCTACTGTAGCGGCCGCAGAGGAAAAGATAAAAGTTGAGATCGATCGGATTGCACGAGAGATAGCAGCAAGGGTTGATGCTTTTGAGCGTCCAGTGATTACTCGATTACAGTCCATACAAAGCCTGGACTTGGGACATATTCAGGATGAGCTAGCACGATTTCTAGAGGAGGTTAGATCTGTCGACGCGCCGAGTTGTTAACTTATTTACTAGGATAGAGCTGGCACCCATGAGTGATAGAACAAAGCGAGTGCGTCCTGAGAGCACCCCTAGGTTTGAGGAGGACCCTAAGAGATTTAAGAGAGACATTTCCATGGCCACACAACACTCCTTGGATGATATGCGTCTCCTTGAGGAGACAAAGTGGCAGAGGCATAGGGTTGCATCATCTAGTTCAGCTCTCGGAGGTGGATGAGCCGCATCTTCTGTTCTTGGGAGTCTAGATTTGGTTGCTACTGAGAGGGCGTCTACTGATGTCCCTCCTACTATTGAGACACTGAGCGCAACGGCCACCGCCATCATGACTAACACTGCGATGGATGCCATGTCATCGGCCCCGCACACTTCATCGGACGTCGATGCCTAGGCGCCACAGGTATGTTACTGCTTCCCTATGTTTCTACTTTTCTTGATGCATTGAGGACAATACACATTGCTTTTTGGTGGGGTGGCGGCAGCAGTTGTTTGTATTTTGGTGGGTCTTTTGGCGATGTCTGAGTAGACAAAAGACCCGCATCGTGCTGCGATGTTAAATCAGGCGCTGCATTGGAGGCAACCCATGAGGGTACTCACAAGGTACCCGAGTCCTTGGGGTTTTTTTGCCTGTATTCTTTCCCTAAGGATTTTTATTTTCTGTTGAACCGACACGTTTAGTATAGGCTGTGTATAGTAAAAGAAGAAAAGGAACTTAGTGCAGTCTATGGTATAATTTTGAACTGAAATTTTGATTGAAAAATAGAGACCCCTCCAAGTTTTTGTGTGACATATTAGTATCTATATTTGATAGACTAACCATTATGGATCTGTGCATGACATTAGGTTAATCAATCTGATGAACAACTTAAGCTAGAGTATGAACCAGATAGTTAGCATGTGACTGTTATACTCTGTGCCATGTGTGTGTGAGCTACATTCGTACTATTCTTGCATTGTGTGTCAATATAGAACTTGTCGGTTAGTCTTGCCTAGGTTGTAGGATGGTTGGTTGGGAAAGGATCATAGGCCATTTTTTGAAATAGTCCACTTAAGCCTAAAATACCATCCAAATGATGTGAATATCCTTTGATTCCTGATTTTGAGCCTAAATTAACCCTTTTTATTGTTTAGCCTAATCACCTTCCCTGTTTTCTATGAACTTTCAATTTGGCCCTGGTCCCTCCTTGGACACTGTGCACCTCAACTCAGGCAAATCGCCTAAGTTGAGGGTGGCTACTGTGAAGGTAAGTGTGAAATATGGGGTATGAAAAGATAAGGTTAGTGATAAAGAGGGAAATAACGGGTGTGGCGAATGTGCTAAAAAGAGAAAAAGAAAATGAAAGAAAAAAAATAAACAAAAAGAAAAAGAAAAAAAGAGAAAAAAAGAAGAAAAACAACAGAAAAGAGAGAGATATGTGATTAAAAAAAATTAGTCTGAAATAAAAGCCGCACCCGTCACTTGATGAAAAAGAAAGAATAAAAAGGGATAAGAAAGGAAAGAAGGAATAGGGTTATTCTTGAAAGGTGGAAGAAATATAGAGTAGTGTCAAGGAGGACTTAGTCACTATTTCCCATATCTACCTACCCATCCTTGAGCCTACGTTACAAGCCGAGTAAAGTCCTATAGTGATTCTAACCAACCATTCGAAAAATGATGTGGCGTAGAAACACGCCACTTTCGACGCTTAATACTTAGGATTTTTGCAAGTTCTTTAGCATTTTATTGGTAAATTTGATGCTTTTGGTTAAGTGTGCAGGCAAAATATATTCTGGAGACAAGTGTTGGAAATTTAGCAGAACCTGGGCTGTTACAGTGAAGACTAGTCACTTGACGGGCCGTACTTCCAAAGGATGGATCCGTAACTGTGACTCGTGGTTCAAACTTCAGAAAAGGTGCAAGGCTGGAAGAGATGCACGACTGCGTTGACGGGCCATACTTCTAAAGAATGAACCCATCACTATTAAACGTAGATTGAAGTTCAGAAGTTGTGCTAAGTCTTGAGGAAAGGATGACTCAGGCTACAAATTCCTACTCTCAAACGACGAACCGTCTCTGTGAAACGTAGACCTGAGTACTGCAGAGGTGAAAAAGAGTAGCAGAAAGCATGGCTCGATGAACGGACTGTACTTCCAAAAGATGGTCCATCTTTGTGAGTCGTTATCACTGAATCAGAGAGGAGACAAAAAGGGACCAAGAAACCACGAGTCAAACAACGAGCCGTCATTCAGAAGTACGACTTGTGGTTCCAGTCGTAGTTTTTCAAGCTAGAGGCCATTGACCAGCCAGGACCACGGTTGACCCCAGCAGACCACGAACCATCGTTCCAAACGACGGATCATCATCCAACTCGTGGTCCCTGCCGAGCCCAGTTTCCTAGTTTTGTTAGGACAGGATTTCCATTGTCTATAAATACTTTTCCTAAGTTTTCTTTTACGTCTTATGCACGTTATTTTTTAGGAAACAAACTGGTAACTTTGTGACATTGATTTATTATTGGTTTTGAGAGTCTAATTCATTCATAGTTCATTATTCTTACTTCCATCTTCATCCATTCAAGATTCCAGATATCTTTAACTCTTATTGTAAGTACATGATCATGATCACACAAATAATTCTTGATTATTTACTTATGAGCATGAGTAGCTAAATCCACAACTAGGGTTGTGGGAACCATAAATGATTAACAAAGTAGGCAAAGTATTTAGGTAATCTAGGGCGATGTTTATGCATGTATTGTTCTTTCCTTCATTTTGATTGCTTTTTAATGGTGCGCAATGTTAGAACTTGCCTCATCCTTACTTGCCGGACCAAGGAGGTAACGGATGGGAAAAGGGTTGTTTAACAATGGAGAATTGAGGCTATCAACCCTCATCTAATAGCTTGACCTTGTCCGGGAATAGCTAATCTGGGATCCAGGGTAAGGGTTAGTAAAGCGACACCCACGGCCGGACCAAGGCGTGTGGTGAAATTCACCTAGTTGCCGGACCAAGGAATTAGGTGAACCTAACTTACCGATTCTGCATGCTAAGCACCAAACTAGTTTACTAAGTACAACGCCCTACTAAGTTATGATCTCATGGGGAACACTACCCTAGTCTTCACATCCATTGATTACAACTCTTGAAACTAGCAATTGATACTTGTTTACTTTTGATTTACAAACATTACTTGTTACTTTAAAACACTCCTCCCCCCTTGCGGGAAATAAATGACTAAAAGACTGAGTAAACACTAATTAACCCTAGTCCTACCATATTCCCTGTGGGATCGACCCCAACCTTTAGTTGGGTTCTATATTTGAACATTGACCGCTTGCGCTTCTTTTAGAGGTGTAATTTGGGTGCATCAAAGTTTGGCGCCGTTGCCGGGGAATACGGTTTAAGATTAAGAGAGATTGTGTTTAATTCACTTATAGTCCTTATTTCCTGATTTTACTTTTTCTGTTGTTTTTGTTTTGATCACAGGTTGCACACTTATGCATGCCAAGCACACGGAGTCAAGGCAATCTCTTACGATCCGGAGCTCTCCAAAACATTATGAAACATGTCTAAGGATGGAGAGCATGAGACTCAATAGCAGATTACAACTTGGTTACTAGATGAGGCCGAGCAAAAGAAAAGGGAAGAAGCAGCACGCCAAAAGGAAGGCGAAGATGCCCTTTCTACTAAAGATGCTTGAATTGCAAAAGATCTTACTGCTCGAAATGCTACAGCTGAGCAAACAAAGTTAGGAAGACAGCATGCTGTCCGAGATGAGGCAGAAACTAGATGCGTGCCATATAATCGGGGTCAATAGATGCAGCAACAAAGACATATTCCTCGGTATTATGATGATGAGGATGATGATGATGATGAATTCAGAAGTACTGGGCCCATAGTGCTGCCGCCATTGGCTGAAGGAACGAAGTTTGATATCACCAGCGCCATGATCCAGTAGCTGAACTTGAAAGGACTTTACTCAGGAAAGCCCATGGAGGATGCAATTACACATGTGCAGAATTTTTTGGGGATTAGCAAGTCGTACAATATGCCAGGAGTGGGGAAGGAGGCTATCAGACTGAGGTTATTTCCATTTTCATTGACTGATGAGGTGACTGCGTGGCTCTCAGAATTGCTTGATAATTCCATATACTCATGGCACGAGCTAAATAATCAGTTTCTGGAGCGGTTCTTTCCTCTATCGAGGATGTTGACACTAAAATAGGAGATCTATAATTTCAAGCAACTGCCCGTAGAAGCATTGTATGAACCAAGGCTAAGGTTTGTTGTCCGTGCAGATGAGAAGGAAAAGATCACCACTGCAAGAGTTCCCAGAAACCATGATTTGGTTTACGAACTGTCCTTTCAAAGGACGGGTCATCGATCAAGTCATGGTTCCTAAAGTGGCAAGGATAGGTCTTTGGAAATAGACCACGACTCACAGAAATGGTCCATTTTCCCAAATGATGGACCGTCATTCAAGTCGTGGTCATTAGGAAGAAAACCAGGTCTTTGAAAGAATAATGACGATTCTCAGAAATGGTCCATGGTTCTTAACTACGGATCCGTCGTTTGATCCATCATTCCTGGCAGCTGGTAAGGTCAAAAATCGAAGACTACGGGTCTAACAACGGACCGTCTTTCAAACGACGAACCATCATTTTGACCCGTAAGTCCCAGGTACAGTAGAAGCAGTCGGGTTGGCCCAATTTTTAATTTTTAGAACTCGTCCCGACCGCTACCTACTTCTTCCCCTCTAAGAAAGGAAACCGCCATTTTCAAAAGGAAAATATCAAAATTACTCCCTCCTTCTCTCCTAATCCAACTCAAACTCCTAAATATATTCCCACAAAGCAACTTCTCACAACTCTTGCACGCACAAAGTCGATCACACAGTAGTCTTCACACACGAACAAGACTAAGATTATCAAGGGTAAGTTTTCTTTGTGTTCTTCATGTTATTAATTTTAAAGGGATGTTGTTAGAGTGAACAATCCCTTTTTAAAACCCTAAGCAACTGTGTGATGAGTTTGTGTGATGGGCTATTTAAAATTCTAAATAATGTGGGGGTTTTGAGTCGTGAAAACTGATTTAATAGTGGAAAAACGAAGTAGAAGGGAGTTTTGATCATAATTGTTGGTTGCCCAGAAAGTACGGGTCAATCTACGGACCGTAGTTCTGAACTACGGTCCGTCAAATGACTCGTGGTCACTGAAAAGAAAAAGAAAAAAATATTGATGTCTGAACCTGGACGACGACTCACAGGACGGATTCGTGATTTCAAACCACAGCCCGTCTTTGGAGCCATCATCCCTGAACTGTAAACTGTGACTGATTTTTTTTCTTTCTGTTTATGTGTATTGCTTATGTTCCGTACTAATGATGTCTACCCCGCAGGTACCATGCCTCCTAAGAACCCTCAAAAGAAGACCCCAGCTAAGGACTCAGAGGCACTAATCCGAAAACAAAGGTAAATATGAGATGAGGCCTCTGAGTTAGAAGATAGTCTAACCCAGAAGCCATACCCCGGACCATGAGGAAGCAATCAAAAGTCAAATCAAAGGCCACTCCTCCCCAGTCTGAAGAGGGAGAGGGTGAGTCTAGTGCCACACAGTAAGAAAGCAGGCCCGAGGGGTCAGAATCTGGTGAGTCTTCAGCCTCGAGTAGCAAAAGGGATGATGGGTCAAACTCAGACTTCGAAAGTGCTAGCCTGAGCGTTAGTGGAGCTGCTAACAAGCCTGCCGAGAAGGTTCCTACAACTATGGAATTGCAAGTTGATAAATCTGTTCCCGTAGCTCCACCCACCTTCAGATGTAAAAATACCAGAGTGCGGCACATGGTTCGGTGAGCCATCGAGGGTACATCCCGGCTCTATCAAGAGGGTTTGACATAGAGCATTCATGAGGAAGTTGAGATCCGGTCTATTGGTTTGGATGATATGGCCGACATTAAAGCACTATATGATCACTATGGTTTCCAGTGGATGAGTCGACCGGGTGGCCCATACAATCTGGTGCTTGTCTATGAGTTCTATACCGCCTACACAACCACATTGACAAATATGTGTGAAAAGGGCAAAAGTTTGAGGTCACAGCCAGCCCTAGAGAGAGTGCAAGTTCGGGTTGTACAGGTTGACATTTTAGAGTGCACCATCCAGCGTTTTATCTATGGCCCGAACTTTGTTGCACCAGCTTCCCAGCCCGACTTGGATTCCCGTATGGAGAAAATTAGACAAAGAAAGATACCTTATGGGTGGATCGCCTCACTTATCACAGATGGTCATCCACCATAGTTGAACGCGAATATAGTAAAGATCACCAAGGCCTCGCTGAGTGTAGCCGAAAATTTTTGGTGGTCAGTGGTCAGACACCGGTTGATACCAACAACAATAAATAACACTCTCATTCATGACCGAGCTGTCTTGGTTGCTGCGATCATGGCGTGATACGACATTATTGTCGCCCGCATTATTGAGAAAGAGATCAGAGATCGGGCACTGCGTCCATCCACCACCCTGCCTTTTCCATGCCTAATTACTCAGCTTTGTCAGGTAGCTGAGGTGCCCGAGATGTCAGGCATCGACCAGACTGTACAAGCGACCAGCTTTCAGGATATAGCACTGATTAGAGACACGACAAACCCGGTGGCATGGTCTAGAGCTTATGCTATAGCAGATGATTTTCCCGAGCCTAGTGGAGACTTGCCACCGGATGTATTGGTTGTATTTGATGAGCAGGCTAGACCGTCTTGCGAACCATCGACCTCAGCACCCAACCCATCTTCATCCGCGCAGTCTGGGCATTCTAGTGAGCAGGGTCAGTCATACTTCTTTACCAGCGAGATATTTAGCAAGGTCGCCCATGCAGCCTTCCATGCAGATAAATAGATAAAGAGGTTTTCAAACTTGGTGAAGCCGCTGATCCGAAGAGAGATAGCTGATGTTATGGTTCCAGTCCAGAAATCGCTTGCCAGTCTGAATGCAAGACTAGACACCATTGATATCAGAGTCAGTGATAGGCTTCGAGACTTGACCATTCCTGACCTCACCGCCCTTCTTACTGAGCTTGCAAAGGTCCGAGCAGATGTTGATACTATCCAGAAGAGGCAGGTGCCAGACATTCATCTACCGTAGGTTGTGATCGCGGAAGATGATTTCATTGACCTATTGGTACACTCCCCTCCTCGAGAGTCGGCTGCGGATCCCAAACCCAAAAAGAAAAGGAAGCAAAAAGACAAGAATATTGCAGGTGATGATGCTCCTCTTAGTCCCAAATCTCAGAAGAAGAAAGAGTATCGAGCTGAGAAGAGGGCACGAAGAGAGCTGAAGAAAGCAACCCAAGATTCCTTGGCTACACAGCAGATAGAGGTGGATGGCATTGGCCGAGGTAGATCAGGGAGTGGTACTGTACCTTTTTTAGACCCCAGTGCAGGAGTGGTTGATGTTGGAGCTGCTCGAGCGGCTGTTACTACTGATGAGAGGGTTGCAAAAGCAGCCTCTATTGATGCGAGCACCATGGGCACCGATCTTAAGGGCCCGAAGGATGTGACACCCGACACCGGCGCTTAGGCGCCACATGTAATTTTATTAGTGCATTGAGGGCAATGCGCATCACTTTTTTGTGAGGTTGGGGTAGCAATTGGATGTTATTTGTTTTGATGGGTCTTTTGGCGAAGTCTGAGTATCCAAGAGACCCACACTTGGCAAAGTCTGAGTATCTGAGTGACCCGCATCATGCTGCGATATTAAATCAGGCTCTACATGGGAGGCAACCCATGAGGGTACTCAAAAGATACCCGAATCCTTAGTGTTTTCTTGCCTATGTTCTTTCTCTAAGGATTTTCATTTCTGTTGAACTGGCACATATAGTATAGGGTGTATGAGTAGAAGAAGAAAAGAAACTTAGCGCAGTCTGTGATATAATTTTTGGAACTGGATTTTTGATTGAAAAATGGAAAAATGAAAACCCCTCCAAATTTTGTGTGACATGTTGTTCTTGATAGACTAACCATTATGGATTTGTGCATGACATTGTAATGTAATCGATCTGATGAATAGCTTAAGCTAGAGAGTGAACCTGATAGTTAGCATGTAACTGTTTAACTCGGTGCCATGTGTGTGTGCTAGGTCATCTATTGATAGTATAATGTCATCCGTGGATCCTCTTGTGTTGTCATGATAACACGGAACATCTGCACTGGTTTTGCATTGAAAAGGGAGGGGATTACTTGTTATGAACTAAACTGCTTCATGTGACTGCCATAATTCCTAATTTTCTTTTGCTAAAGCGTCATGTTATATTGGTTTTCTGTTATCGCTTGAGGACAAGCAACAGTCTTAAGTTGAGGGTGTTTGATGTGGCGTAGAAGCACGCCGCTTTCGACGCTTAATAGTTAGGATTTTCGCAAGTGCTTTAGCATTTTATTTGTAGATTTGATGCTTTTGGTTAAGTGTGCAGGCAAAATAGATTCTGGAGACAAGTGTTGGAAATTTAGCAGAACCTGGGCTGTTACAGTGAAGACTAGTCACTTGACGGGCCGTACTTCCAAAGGATGGATCCGTAACTGTGACTCGTGGTTCAAACTTCAGAAAAGGTGCAAGGCTGGAAGAGATGCACGACTGCGTTGACGGGCCATACTTCTAAAGAATGAACCCATCACTATTAAACGTAGATTGAAGTTCAGAAGTTGTGCTAAGTCTTGAGGAAAGGATGACTCAGGCTACAAATTCCTACTCTCAAACGACGAACCGTCTCTGTGAAACGTAGACCTGAGTACTGCAGAGGTGAAAAAGAGTAGCAGAAAGCATGGCTCGATGAACGGACTGTACTTCCAAAAGATGGTCCATCTTTGTGAGTCATTATCACTGAATCAGAGAGGAGACAAAAAGGGACCAAGAAACCATGAGTCAAACAACGAGCTATCATTCAGAAGTACGACTCGTGGTTTCAACCATATTTTTTCAAGCTAGAGGCCATTGACCAGCCAGGACCATGGTTGGCCCCAGCAGACCACGGTTGACCCCAGCAGACCACGGTTGACCCCAGCAGACCACGGTTGACCCTAGCAGACCATGAACCATCATTCCAAATGACGGATCGTCATCTAACCTATGGTCCCTGCTGAGCCCAGTTTCCTAGTTTTGTTAGGACAGGATTTCCATTGTCTATAAATACTTTTCCTAAGTTTTCTTTTACGTCTTATGCACAATATTTTGTAGGAAACAGACTGGTAACTTTGTGATATTGGTTTATTATTGATTTTGAGAGTCTAATTCATTCATAGTTCATTATTATTACTTCCATCTTCATCCATTCAAGATTCCTGATTTCTCTAACTCTTATTGTAAGTACATGATCATGATCACACAAATAGTTCTTGATTGTTTACTTATGAGAATGAGTAGCTAAATCCATAACTAGGGTTGTGGAAACCATGAAGGATTAACGAAGTAGGCAAAGTACTTAGGTAATCTAGGGAGATGTTTATGCATGTATTGTTCTTCCCTTTATTTTAATTATTTTTTAACGGTGCGCAATGTTAGAACTCGCCTCATCCTTACTTGCTGGACCAAGGAGGTAACGGATGGGAAAAGGTTTGTTTAACAATGGAGATTTGAGGCTATCAACCCTCATCTAATAGCTTGACCTTGTCCGGGAATAGCTAATCTGTGATCGAGGGTAAGGGTTAGTAAAGCGACACCCGCGGCTGGACCAAGGCGTGTAGTGAAATTCACCTAGTTTTCGGACCAAGGAATTAGGTAAACCTAACTTACCGATTCTGCATGCTAAGCACCAAACTAGTTTACTAAGTACAACGCCCTACTAAGTTATGATCTCATGGGGAACACTACCCTAGTCTTCACATCCATTGATTACAACTCTTGAAACTAGCAATTGATACTTGTTTACTTTTGATTTACAAACATTACTTGTTACTTTAACCCCCCCCCCCTGCGGGAAATAAACAACTAAAAGACTGAGTAAACACTAATTGACCCTAGTCCTACCATATTCCTTGTGGGATCGACCCCAACCTTTAGTTGGGTTCTATATTTGAACAGCGACTGCTTGCGCTTCTTTTAGAGGTGTAATTTGGGCGCATCAAAAACCAAGGCATAGAAAATAAGGGAGCCTATGGTATTGTGCATGCAGTGTTTGAACATCTTTGAGAGTGTGAGTTGTTCTAGTTCAGTCCCAGATATGAAATTTACTATTGAGTAAGTGGGACTTCTTAGTGGTGAGGGCACTAGAGTAACTTTGACTGCTCAGATGTATATGCTGTGTCATCTATTGATAGCATGATATCATCCATGGATCCTCTTGTGTTGTCTTGAGAGGCGAAATTTGTCCACTTGTTTATAATGAAAAAGGGGGGAGGGGTACTTGTTGTAAGCTGACTTGCTAAATCATATGACTGTCATAGTTCCTAGTTTTCTTTTGCTCAAGCGTCATTCTAGGATAGTTTAATTTTGTCGCTTGAGGACAAGCAACAGTTTTATGTTGAGGGTGTTGATGTGCCACGAGTTTGCGGCACTTTCAACGCTTAAAACTTGGAATTTGAGTATGTTCTTTAGCGATCTTTAGTAAGATTTGATGTGTTTTGGAGTTTTGTGCAGGAAAATAGGGTTCGGAGACTAAGTGCAAGAAAACATGAACATTCTGGGATTAAACTGGCTTCTACGACTCCATCTTATGAGTCGTGACAAATTCTACAAGTCGTGGAAGTCAGGAGTGGAAGAAGTACTGAAGATTAAGTTGTGGCCTGAGTTCTACTAAGGGTTTCCACGTGTCATGAACCTTGTCCGTGAGAAAAGATTAGAAATAGAGAAAAACAACCTGCGTTCCACAGAAGGTTTCCACGTGCCATAGTCTTATTCACGAGTCGTAATTCCTGCTCATGGAACCTGATCAGAGAAGGGAAAAAAAGCCTGAGTTCTACGACTCAACTCCATGAGCCGTGATTCAAGTCACGAGTCGTAGACTGCTCTCGTGGAAAGGAATCTGCAGAAGAGCAAATTGTTTTAGTTTCACGAGAACTTTTGACGAACCGTAGAAGCTTTCACAAATCATGGAATGGTCTCGTGGAAGCGGCCGATTCCAATTTTCCTAGTTTTGTTAAGACAGGATTTCCATTGTCTATAAATATTTTTCCTAGTGTTATTTTACATTTTTTATGCACGTTATTTTGGGAGAAACATATTCTAACATTGTGATTTTGGTTTTGAGAGTTAAATTCATTCATAGTTCATTGTTCTTGATTCCATCTTCATCCATTCAAGATTCCGTATTTCCTTAACTCTTATTGTAAGTATACGATCATGAACACACTAATAACTCTTGATTGTTTACTTATGAACATGAGTAGCTAAATCCACAACTAGGGTTGTGGGAACCATGAAGGATTAACAAAGTAGGCAAAGTACTTGGGTACTCTAGGGCGGTGTTTATACATGTATTGTTCTTTCCTTCGTTTTGATTGCTTTTTAACGGTGTGCAATGTTAGAACTCGCCTTTTCCTTACTTGCCGGACCAAGGAGGTAATGGATGGGAAAAGGGTTGCTTAACAATGGAGATTTGAAGCTACCAATCCTTATCTAATAGCTTGACATTGTCCGAGAATAGCTAATTTGGGATCCAGGGTAAGGGTTAGTAAAGCATACACCTGCGGCCAGACCAAGGCGTGTGATGAAATTCACCTAGTTGCCAGACCAAGGAACTAGGTGAACCTAACTTATCGATTCTACATGCTAAGAACCAAACTAGTTTACTAAGTACAAAGCCTTACTAAGTTATGATCTCATGGGGAACACTACCCTAGTCATCTCACCCATTGAATACAACTCTTAAAATTGTCACGTTTTACTTGGTTACATTCTAAGTTCAATTACTATTTGTTACTATAAAAAAAACCTTTTGCAGGAAATAAATGACTACGAGCACGAGTAAACACTAATCGAACATAGTCCTACCATATTCCCTGTGGGATCGACCCCAACCTTAGTTGGGTTCTATATTTGAACAGCGACCGCTTACGCTTCTTTTAGAGGTGTAATTTGGGCGTATCATTCCTGTACACCTATTTGGTGCCAATTATAGTTCTATCACCAGGTGGAGGGACCAAGTGCCACACATTGCTTCTTTCAAATTGATTGAGTTCCTCTTGCATAAACATTATCCAGTCTTCATCAAGGAGTGCTTCCTTTACCTTTTTTGGCTCAATCATTGACAAGAATGCTTAAAAGGCACACAAATTCTTAAGACCTGCTCTGGTAGTGAATCCAGAAGTCAGATCTGTGAGAATATTGTCAATTAGATGAGAATCGTGATACTTGTAATTTTTCAGAACTATCCCTTGCGAAGGTCCAGAAGATGAGTCATGGCCTAATGTTCCCCCTGTCACTATGCCATCAGTTGTTCCCCCTGTAAGTGTGCCAGTAGTTTGTCCATCAGATGGACCGGGTTGTGGAACCTGTTCCTACAGACTGTCATCAGTACCACTTTCAACCTGCATGTTAGTGTCAGTAGTAACAACAGATTCATCGAAGACTATATACACGCTTTCTTCAACACATCATGTTCTTTTATTCAGAACCCTATATGCTTTGCTATGTGAAGAGTATCTTAAGAATGTTCCTTCATCACTCCTAGCATCAAACTTACCAAGATTATCTTTCCCATTATTATGCACAAAACACTTGCAGCCAAAGGATCTAAGGTGGGAGATATTTGGTTTTCTTCCTTTAAAAAGTTCATAGGGAGTCTTATCTCTGAAGGGTCTAGTCATGCACCTATCGATGATGTAGCAAGCAGTACTTATTGTCTCAGCCTAAAGATTCTTTGCAATATTTCATGCTATCATCATTGTCCTACCCATATCCTCTAGAGTCCTATTTTCCTTTCAACCACTCTATTTTGCTGAGGAGTTCTAGGAGTAGAGAAGTTGTGATCTATACCCTTAGAGGAACAGTATTCTAGGAAGTTGGCATTTTCAAATTCTGTTCCATGATCAGACCTTATAGAGATCAGGGAGGAGCCTAGTTTCTTCTCTATTTTCTTAACGAATATGGTGAAGACCTCAAAAGCATCCTCTTTGGAGGCTAAAAATAGTGTCCAAATGTACCTAGAGTAGTCATCAACAAGAACATATACATACATTTTGCCTCCTCTGCTTCTTACTCTCATGGGTCCACAAAGATCCATGTGGATTAGATCAAGACCCTTGGTGGTACCTACCATGTTTTTTGCTTTGAAAGAAGACCTTACTTTCTTCCCCCTTACACAAGCACTGCAGACTTGTTCATCCTTGAACTTGGTTTTAGGCAAGCCTATAACTAAGTCCTTTAAAGCAAGTTTGTTCAACTGTTTCAAACTAGCATGCTGATGTGCTGGGATTCTACGGCACATTTGACGCCTTTAACTAAGAATACTCGAGAGTTTTCAAGCAACTTTTGTGGTTTTTGATGTTTTATTGTTATATTTGCAGGAAATGGAGCTAGAGATGGAAACAGAAGAAAAATGGTTCAAAAACCTCAACTGGTTAAGCCTGACGGCTGGCATGACTGACCGTCACACCTGTGACTGGCCGTCAACCAGGCTGCCAGGACGAGACAACAATTCATCGAGAACTGCCTAGGAGTGACGGACCATCACCCATGCCACCAAGATTAAACAAAGAAAAACACTGTAAGTCGTCACTGGGTGGACGACTTACCAGAATTTACCAGCAAGTCGTCACAGGCCCGACGACTTACCAGAATTTTCCAGCAAGTCGTCACAGGCCCGACGACTTACCAGAAAAATTGCCTGGGAGCTCACTGTTTAGCTGTGACGGCCCGTCACATGCGTGATGGTCCGTCAGGCGACCCGTCAATGCGACACGGGATTCCAAAAATTCTATTTTTGGACTTTATTTCCTGGACTACTATAAATACCCTGTGTTAGGGTTATTTTATTATTCATTACCAATATTTCTAGAGACTATTTTTGAGCGACTTTTTGAGAGGAAAACACGACACAATACGTTTTCTTCTTCTTCTTCGATTGTTCTTGGGATTTTCACCATTGGTGCTTGGATTCTACGAAGTTCAAAGAAAAGTAATAATTTTCTATTGTAAGAATTCTTTCTTCTCATATGAATACTATTATTTATTTACTTCGTTTTGTTAGCATGAGTTGTGGGATCCATGGCAAGAGTAACAACGTAGATTTCGGGTAGCATTGGGTTCAATTTATATGTTGTCACGTGGTTAATCATTCGTTATTAACGTTTTCTAGTGGTTGCAAACATTAGGACATGCCTAGGTTTAATTTGCTTGAACAAAGAGATTAAAACCGGGAAATTTGATTAACTACGAGGATTCGAGACTACCAACTCTCGTCTTATGATTAATGCTGTAACTAGATTAATCTACTTGATGTTTAGGATTGAAATAAGAAATTTCACCTTTTCAAGTTCGAGAGAATTGAAAAGGAAATTCATCTATTTGGTTGAGAAACGTTTAGATGATACCATTAATTCAATCACATCGTGATATACATATAGAAAGAACCCGGTTAAGCTTTGAGTCAAAATTGTTACGATGCCATGGTGAACACTTCCCTAGTTCATCTCTTCTACTGAATTTTACTCGTTAAAACATGCAATTTGTTATTTGAAACAATCAAAATTTTATCCATACAAACCCCCCCATTTACCGAAAACTATTGATTATTAGTCATCTAATTCACTAACGACTTAATTTGCACCTTATTCCCTGTGGGATCGACCCCAATCTCTGTTAGGTTCTATATTTGACGACGACCGCTTACGCTTCTTAATTTGAGGTGTAATTTGGGCGTATCAAATTTTGGCGCCATTGCCGGGGACTATGGTTGTTTATTAAGTACGGTGTGTTTATTTGACTCTTAGTCATATTTCCTGCTTTTACTTTTATTTGTTGTTTTTGTTTGTTATAGGGTACATAGTTGTGCATGCCAAGTACCCGACGCTCGGGTGAACCAATATTACCCTATGACCCCGAGCTCGCAAAACGCTAAGGCAAACCATGAATGTACAACAGCAGGAGGCAACAAGGCTCGCTGCAGAACAGCAGGCTCAACAGGCTCATCATCACTTGAATGATGAGGATATCGACTTGGATGGAGTTGGTGCTACGGGCGCCATTGTTCTTCCTCCGCTAGCGCCCGGGGCCAAGTTCAACATTACTAGCATAATGATTCAGCTGTTGAATTTGAGAGGAGTGTTCCGTGGTGTTGCTGGTGATGATCCAAACCGACACCTGATGAATTTTGTGGGTATCTGCAAGTCGTTCGAATTGCCTGGAGTAAGTCAGACAGCGAACAGGCTCAGGTTGTTTCCGTTGTATTTGTCTGATGAGGCAGCATTATGGTTGACAGAGCTAACCCCAGACTCTATCACAACCTGGGGAGAGTTGAAAGGAGCTTTCCTAGAAAGGTTCTTTCCTCCCTCTAGGATGATACAGTTGAGGGATGAAATTAGCAACTTCAGACAACAACCTCATGAGGCTTTACATGAGACTTGGTTGCGGTTCAAGAAAAAGCTGACACAATGCCCAAACCATCAGTTGACCGACAATTTTTTGATGCAGATATTCTACAGGGCATTGAATTCGGCTACCAAGCCGACACTGGATAATGCAGCAGGTGGAGCATTTATGGGTCTCACTTTTATTGAGGCCACAACTATTTTGGACCGGCTCACCAAAACCAACAGGGCCTGGCATACATGAGATATTGAGGTAGCAGCTAGCACTTATGCAGTTGGTATGTCAGCAGAGCAGCGCAGGAAGGAGGAAGAGCGGGACCAAGATATGGCCCATCTAAAAACACAAATGGACCTACTGACAAAGCATTTGTTGTCAGGAGGTATTGAGAAAGTGAAAGTTGTGGGTTCCCAAGGTAGAGCAGCAGAGTTTGAATCTGATGTGGAGGCAAATTATTTGGGTGGTTTCCAGGCTTATGGCCAAGGAAACCAAGGTCGGAACAATTACTATGAAAAGCCGGGTAATAAGAGTCGAGAACAAGGTGATTGCAGGAGCAAAGACGATAGCGGTGGATTATACATACCACCTGGGAATCGTGACAAAGCTAGCAATGAGTCAGGGACGTCCAAACTAGAGAATATGATGGCTAAGATGCTGCTGAAGGTAGAATCGACTGACTACGGGGTAAAGGAGATGAGGACTGAATTATCAGCAATGAGTCAGGTAGTGGATTCACATTCCACCTCGATCAAGTAATTAGAGCAGCAAGTGAGTCAAATCTCGGCGTCTCTAAATCAAAGGAAGACAGGTACCTTGCCGAGTGACACCATTCAAAACCCGAGGAATGACGGGAGATGTATGGCGATCACTACAAGAAGCGGTAAAATATTATTGGAATCAGATCCGGTAATTCAGACTAAGAAAGGTGATGATGCGGATGAAAATGTGGTAGAGGATGGTACTCAAAGGCTCACGGATAAAAGCAAGGAAGTTGAAAAACTTCCAACTATGATGCCTCGGCCACCACCTCCTTTTCCACAACGGTTGAAGAAGAAAGTGGAAGATAGCAAGTTCCTAAATTTCATGACCATGCTCAAGCAGATATCAGTGAACATCCCACTGGTGGACGCTCTTGAACAGATGCCCGGATATGCCAAGTTCATGAAGGACTTGATTACCAAGAAGAGGTCAGTGAGCTTTGAACCAGAAGATAACCTCCACCACTGCAGTGCTATTTCTTCAAGATCGTTAGTGGAAAAGAAGGAAGATCCAGGTGCTTTTACTGTTCCTTGTACTATTGGGAAATTCAACTTTGAAAAAGCCTTATGTGATCTTGGTGCTAGCATCAACTTGATGCCTCTAGCAGTCTATAAACAATTGGGTTTGGGAGCTCCCAAACCAACTACCATGAGGGTGTTAATAGCTGACCGTTCAGTAAAGCGACCGGTGGGAATATTGTCTGATGTGCTGGTAAAGGTTGGTAAGTTTATATTCCCAGCTGACTTTGTAATTTTAGATTGTGAAGTGGACTTTGAAGTTCCAATAATCTTGGGACGACCATTGTTAGCCACTGCAAGAGTGTTGGTCAACATGGAAAGAAACAAACTAACATTCAGATTAAACAATGAATTGGTCAAGTTTGATGTGTTTAAATTGATGAACCCACCAAGAGACATGAGGGTGGTCTCAGTTATCAATGTTATTGATGAAGCCCCTACGGATGTACATATTGAGGAGAAGGGTTTTGTTGAGACCGTAGCTGTTATGAGAATGGTGTTGGGATCGTAAGAAGAGAAACCTATAGAGGAAGGCGGTGAGAACAAATCAAGGAAAAGAAAACACCGCAAGAGAACCAGCAAAGAAAAAGAGTTAGAAAGAGTAAATAAGTTGTCTCGACTAGCTGAGGAGCCGAGAAAAGAGAAAGTTGGAGCTCAATAGTATGATGTCACTTGCACCTATTCCAGCGATTGCTCCTACTTTGGATACCCTGGCGGTCTCCAACATCATGCCAGACTCTGAGTCCTATGGGCTTCACAGGTATTCCTTTCTCTCACAGTTTTAGCTTTCACATGTATTCATTAGGGACAATGCATGAGTCTAAGTTGAGGGTGCTGTTGAGATACCTGTGAGTCTTTCACCATCGAGGGTTTTTGTTGCCGTGTTTCTTTTCCCTCCGGTGTGCTATCTAGTAGAACCGGCATATTTAGGTTGTCGTTTAAATTTTGGTTGTGTTGTGATGTCTATAGCAAGCATGGCTTTTTGAAAGTTGAACTAAAAGGAGCCCCTCTGAAAAATTTGATTTTGTACTTATGTTTGAAATGATTGACTGTTCTGGATCCTTAAATGTCATTGTGTGGTTGTGATTGTAATAATTATGCTTAAGCCGAGCTGATGTTTTGATAGTTGGTAGTGGTATGGTTTCTGGGTGCCAAGTGTGTGTGAGCTTATTGTTAAAAACTCTTACTCTGTGCATGCATCTAGAACTTGCCCGGTCTATTTTGTTAAGCTTGAAGTTGGTTGCTTAGGAAAGGATCACAGGCCCTTTTTGTGTGCAGTCCACTTAGCCTATAAGACCGTCCAAATGCAAATAATCCCTTTGATCCCTGTTTGAGCCATAATTGACCCTATTCTTTCAATAATTTGTCACCATTTCTTTTTAACTTTGAATCCCTATTTTGGCCCTGGTCCTTCCTTGGACATCGTGCACCTCAACTCAGGCAATCAGCCTAAGTTGAGGGTGGCTACTATGATAAGAAAAATAGGATGGATAAGATTGGTTGTGGATAGAATGAAAATTTCGGGTGTGTGCCTAAGAAAAGAAAGAAAAAGAAATGAAAAAGAGATGAAAAAAAAAAGAATTGTCAAAAGAAAGAGGCCGCACCTATAGCTAGAAAGAAGGGAACAAAAAGGTGAATAAGGATGGACGAAGTAAAGTTAAGTGGAAATAGTAGGTCGGTGATTCCAAGGAGGGTTTAGTCACTATTCCCCAAACGTATCCTACCTGCACCCGAAGCCTCATTACAAGCCAAAACAAGTCCTGTAGTGATCCTGAGCGGCTTTCTGAAAAAAAAAACTGAAATAGAATAGCAAGGGCAAGCTTATGGCATCACATGTGCATTGTTTGAAATCGTTTGTGAGTGTGAGCGCCTTACCTAATCCCAAATCTAGTGTGTGGGACTTCTTTGTGGTGAGGGCACCGAGATTTCTGTATTATCTATTGACTGTTGGGATAGCTGTTGTGTGTGTATGTAGAATATTCTATCATATCGGAATGATATGTTTGGATCCTTGCAAGTTAGCGTTTCATACATTTGTGTGCTACCGGGGGGCTTGATTTAAATTTAATAAACTGTTGAGTGGCCATGATTTGCCAGAGATATGTGTTTGTATTCTTAGTTGAGTCATCATTTTGTTTTTGTTGTCATGTTGCTTGAGGATAAACGAACGTTTTAAGTTGAGGGTGTTGATGTGCCGGGATTCTACGGCACATTTGACGCCTTTAACTAAGAATACTCGGGAGTTTTCAAGCAACTTTTGTGGTTTTTGATGTTTTATTGTTATATTTGCAGGAAATGGAGCTAGAGATGGAAACAAAAGAAAAATGGTTCAAAAACCTCAACTGGTTAAGCCTGACGGCTGGCATGACTGACCGTCACACCTGTGACTGGCCGTCAACCAGGCCGCCAGGACGAGACAACAATTCATCGAGCACTGCCTAGGAGTGACGGCCCGTCTGATGGCCCGTCACTGACCTGACGGACCGTCACCCATGCCACCAAGATTAAACAAAGAAAAACACTGTAAGTCGTCACTGGGTGGACGACTTACCAGAATTTACCAGCAAGTCGTCACAGGCCTGACGACTTACCAGAATTTTCCAGCAAGTCGTCACAGGCCTGATGACTTACCAGAAAAATTGCCTGGGAGCTCACTGTTTAGCTGTGACGGCCCGTCACATGCGTGACGGTCCGTCAGGCGACCCGTCAACGTGACACGGGATTCCAAAAATTCTATTTTTGGACTTTATTTCCTGGACTACTATAAATACCCTGTGTTAGGGTTATTTTATTATTCATTACCAATATTTCTAGAGACTATTTTTGAGCGACTTTTTGAGAGGAAAACACGACACAATACGTTTTCTTCTTCTTCTTCGATTGTTCTTGGGATTTTCACCATTGGTGCTTGGATTCTACGAAGTTCAAAGAAAAGTAATAATTTTCTATTGTAAGAATTCTTTCTTCTCATATGAATACTATTATTTATTTACTTCATTTTGTTAGCATGAGTTGTGGGATCCATGGCAAGAGTAACAATGTAGATTCCGGGTAGCATTGGGTTCAATTTATATGTTGTCACGTGGTTAATCATTCGTTATTAACGTTTTCTAGTGGTTGCAAACATTAGGACATGCCTAGGTTTAATTTGCTTGAACAAAGAGATTAAAACTGGGAAATTTGATTAACTACGAAGATTCGAGACTACCAACTCTCGTCTTATGATTAATGCTGTAACTAGATTAATCTACTTGATGTTTAGGATTGAAATAAGAAATTTCACTTTTTCAAGTTCGAGAGAATTGAAAAGGAAATTCATCTATTTGGTTGAGAAACGTTTAGATGATACCATTAATTCAATCACATCGTGATATACATATAGAAAGAACCCGGTTAAGCTTTGAGTCGAAATTGTTACGATGCCATGGTGAACACTTCCCTAGTTCATCTCTTCTACTGAATTTTACTCGTTAAAACATGCAATTTGTTATTTGAAACAATCAAAATTTGATCCATACAAACCCCCCATTTACCGGAAACTATTGATTATTAGTCATCTAATTCACTAATGACTTAATTTGCACCTTATTCCCTGTGGGATCGACCCCAACCTCTGTTGGGTTCTATATTTGACGACGACCGCTTACGCTTCTTAATTTGAGGTGTAATTTGGGCGTATCACATGCCCAAGTCTTTTGTGACATAGTAAGGGGTCACAGTCAATTGCACTAAGACAAGTTAGGTTAGTGCCAGGCATTCCCAAGATATCAGCTTTATATACATTCTTATACCTTTGTACAGTCAGAACAACCTCTTTGGTATCCATCTTCTTGACCTTGCAACCTGTAGAAGTGAAAGTTACCTTATTACCTTTGTCACATAGCTGAGAGATGCTGAGTAGATTGTGCTTCAGCCCATCAACATGGTACACTTCTTCTACTGCCTTTGCTATGGATTTTTCAATTTTTCCAACTCCAGTAAATCTACCATTTTTACCTCCTCAAAATGTGACATTCCCCCCTTTGATTGAGGTGAGTGAAAGGAACTTTTCTTTGTATCCTGTCATGTGTCTTGAGCAAGCACTATCCATGTACCAATGCTTCTTGCTCCGTTTCACTTTCACATGCAAAATAGTTTAAGGGTTAGCCTTAGGAACCCAGATAAGCTTGGGACCTTTCTTATGCACAAAAGGATGAATCAAATTTATTCTAGCCCATCGTGGCAACAGGTTAGTGGACCTGTTCCTTAGCAAAAATTCAGAACTATTTCCTTTTGCCAACCTAATGTTTCTGTTTGTGAACCAGGCTGCAGTTGGACATTCAGTAGTGGGATGCCCCATGTGTCCACGAATGAAACACAAGTCTTTAGTAGAAGCATTTTCTTTATGAAATCCTAACCCAGCCTTTTCACTATGAGTCCTTTCTCCTAACTTATTCACTATTCTAGATGAGTTGGTCCACCTATTAGCCTTTTCAAGATCAAACTTTATCCTGGAGTTTTCTAGATTCAATTTTTTCACCCTTTCCTTTTCATAGAGAAGATTGTCTTTACATTTTTTTCAGTTCCAGTTCAGCTATCTCTTGGTTGTTACTCATTTTATCTTTGCCCTTTTCAGAGCTTATATATTTTAGATTTTATGATTTTAGACTTAGGTTGCTTGAATCCAGTTGACTAGCTTGTTCCTTTAGGATACCATTCTCTTTGTCAGTGGCAATCTTACATCTCTCAAGATCAATGTATTCAAACTTCAGACTTGCAAGAGCACTGAATAATTGGTTCCTATCAGAAGTTTGTTCAACATAGTCTTCAATCAGTGCATTCATTAGAGAAATGAGTTTTCTTTTAGAAAAAAGATGCAGCTTATTTTTAAGTTCAATAATGCTTAATGCTTACCTCAGAGTCAACCTCTTCTTCTTTCAGATTTGAGTCTCCAATTGCCATGAGTACAGTTTCATCTATTTCATCATCATCAGACTCCTCAGTTCCTGATCCCCAGGCAGCTACCATGGCATAGTCTTCCTTTTCTTTCTTCTTAAAGTTCATCTTTTCTTCCTTCTCAGCTCTTTCCTTTCTCCACTCAATTTCCCATTGTGGATAGTCTTTAACTATGTGGTCAGTCTTTCCACACTTGTAGCATCCTCTCTGGCTTTTGTCAGTGGACCGCTTCTTGCTACCCATTCCTTTCTTGTCATAGCCGCTTCCTTTCTTGAAGAACTTCTTGAAGTTCTTAGCCAGAAATGCAACTTGATCTTCATCAAGATCTGAATCATCACTTTCAGATGCTTTGAGTGCTAGAGACTTTTCTTTGGATCCTTCCCTCTTCTTTGTATTTTCCATGTTCACTTCATATGTTTTCAAGTTTCAAACCAGTTCATCTAAGGACATATCAGTGAGGTCCTTTGCTTCTCTGATGGCAGTGACTTTCACATCCCATTTTGACTTGGGTAGGATCCTTAGAACCTTGTCAACTTGCTCCTCAGTGGTCAAAACCTTTCCTAAGGATTATGGTTCATTGACGAGGGTAGTGAGTCGAGTGATCATGTCTTGTAGTGACTCATTTTCCTTCATCTTGAAGGTTTCATACTCCGTAAACAACAAGGCAACTCTGAATTTCCTCACTTGACTTGTTCCTTCATGAGCATTCACTAGAGCATCCCAGATCTATTTAGCAGTAGTATAACTAGATACTCGGTTGTACTCATCAGGACCTAGTCCACAGACTAGGATGTTTTTGCCTTAGCATTTTTCTTGAGAGCAATGAGCTCATCAGGAGTGTATTCACTTCTTACTTTCTTCACAAAAAATCCTTTAACATATTTCATAGGAATAGTTGGACCATCAATGATCCTGTCCCATAGTTCATAATCTTCAGCTTGAATGAAATCCTCCATTCTAGCTTTCCACCAAATGAAGTGAGATCCATTGAAGAGGGGAGGCCTGGTGGTGGATTGTCCTTCAGAGTGTCCAATTGCTGGTGCAAAATTCATTTTCTGAATCTTGTTCTTAAAGTGTTAGCCTTTAATTAAGAAATCTGGCTCTGATACCAATTGATAGTCTACACGACCTACTGATTTAGTTGTTTAAATCTATTAGTTACCTATCGATGAAATAGGCTGTCTAACATGTTTCAATAGTGAGAAAGCAATAACTGAATGAGACAGAGATTTTTACGTGGAAAACCACCCGGCTCACAAAGGTGTAAAAACCACAACCTGTACCACTACAGGATTTAAACCCCACTTCACTAACACAATGAGCCTCAACTAAATTGGTTACAACTCGATGTAATCTAGGAATTATAAACTCTAACTCCTAACAACACCAACCACCCAAGGTTTGTGTTTTCCAAATCTTCGAGTTAACCCAACTTGAAGATAAACAATCCTACTTCATTTTATAACACATTGAACTATGATTATAACTCAAAGTACAACTCCTAATACATTACTACTAAGATGTCTTAGCTAGACTATGTACTTAGGACCAAGTTCTTCAATGTGTTTCTTCAGTCACCTTTGTTGTACTTGCTGAAGTCAATCTCACAATTGCCTTTTAATCTCTGTAAGTGCATGATTGCTTTGGATAGCAGCTCTGATATTTAAGCATACTCCTCAAGGAGTTCTTGTTTCACTTCAAACTCCTTCTTGCAATCAAATTCTACTTGCATAGAATTCTTCTTCAAGTAGGATTCCTTCTTGTAGTCAAACTTGTGCCTTAGTGTCGTAGTTGATCTTGACTTCAACTTCGTATGAACACCTCTTTACTGACTTGGTTTCATCACACTTTTGTCCACGTGGAGTTTCCCAATAATATCTTCTAGTTTGCTGACATAGATCACTCCATCATATGAGATTTCAGGACAGTTTTGGCTTTATTGAGATCATGCAATGATGGACCAGCTTTACTTACCTGTTTCATGTCACTTTGTCATTAATCAAAACCTCAAAGAACCCAACAAGCTCTTTTCTAGCTTTTACACACTATAGAAGAGAGCGGAACGACTCTCCATGTCATTTGGTCCTCGCATGAGCGGAGCCATTTAAGATGAAGGATGGCTCGGTGTACATTTTTCACCGAAAAATTATATGATATATAAAAATTAAATATTTATTATTATGAGTGTATATTTAATTTTGGACACACTTAATATAATTAAGAATAAAATTTTCATATTTTCATTAATTTTCTGGCTCCGCAACTAAGTCTTTGACTGTATAGGGGTAACAACAATACCCCATGACTATTTGTAATAACAGTACCTCATAATTATTTGTAATATAACAATATTCCATAATCTTAAGTAGTCCCTTCGTTTCAATTTGTTTGACATACTTTCCTTTTTAGTTCATTTCAAAAGAATGCCTCTTTTTTTTAGAAACTCTTTAATTCCAACTTTCCACATGACATATTTTAGACCACAAGATTAAAGAATATTTTAATATATTGACATATCTTTAATTTAAGATCACAAGTTTTAAAAGTATTCTTTACTTTCTTAAACTCCGTACCAAGTCAAAATAGGCCAAATAAATTGAAACAGATGGAGTATTAAACTAATAAAATATAAATAATTTAAGGGAATTTGAGATATTAAAGTCAAAAAGAAAAAGTAAGTTTAGAAAAGGGAAGGCGAACAGCGACCTAATGGCAAAGGGCAATTGTGGCTCAGTATTTATCCTCTTCTTCCCCAAAAAGGTGAGAATCGAGATCAATTTTCAAGTCAATCAATGGAGGTAATTTACTTAAAAGAATATTCTGTTAAGACTAATTTTGCTGCTGTTGCTGCTTCTTCCTCCACATCATCTATTTGATATAATTGTAATGACTGGATCAGGGGCGGAGTCAGGTAGGGCCAATGGGTTCATTTGAACCTATACATGATTATTTTTATAGATATCTAATAAATGTTGAACTCATTTAGTTTCTTCATATGTTTAGTTCTTGACTTAACACATAATCAACTCCTTAAACTTGTTAGTATATTTTATTTAGACACTTGAATTAAATCACCTTTCAGTTGAACACCTCAACTCGTAACAAAGTGTTACAATTAAGCATTTTTTGTTCAAATTTTGGAATTTCTTTTTACGTGTATTCTCATTCATCTATTCGATAGTTAAGTTAACCACATAATATATGTCATTTTCCTTTCATTATATGCATTTGCCTCAGTAAGCCATAAAACCCTAGATATTTTTATACTTGAAATTGATATGCATAATAAAAGGAGATGATATATTTTATCTGATTAACTTAACTATCAAATAGACGAATGAAAACATAAGCAAAAGTTTTTTAAAAATTTGAATCAAAAGTATCCAATTGGAACACTATTGGAAGTTCAGCTGTTCAATTGAAACAAGACTTAGTTCGAGTGTCTAAATGGAATATCCTGAAAAATTTAAGGGGCTAGCTATGTATTAAGCCTTAGTTCTTCCTATTTTGAAATCCCTTAGTGAAAGTAAAAAATCTTGTCTTCATCACCGTAGTGGATCCAATCTCCACTGGACCGTTGTTGATTGTTTATGAAGTCTCCACGTTGTCGGTGATGAAGAAATTACTGGGATTTATTCATCCTCTTATACGTTTAGCTGTCCATTGTGTACATATTACTGTGGAATTTAGAGCCACAGAGGTGGGTCTTCTATTACAGTTCAAAGAGAAATTTCTTAGTACTTAATGGATGAATAATATTCAATGAAAGTGTACAGTTGACTGGTCCAATTGCAATAATTCCATTGGAGTAGACCCCATCTTCATTGAAACTTTTCTTATTTGAAGTCCTATATATAACTTTGTCCCAGATATCATCAATTTTATCTATTACCACAACCACAATATATATATATATATATATCCAAACACTTCTTATCTCTCTTCTCAAATTTGAACAACGTCTTAACTGAAGCCATGGCATCAACTTTTTCTTCTGCGAGTAATTCACAGTACTGTCCTCGATGGAAGTATGATGTCTTCTTAAGTTTTAGAAGTGAAGATACTCGTAAATCAATTACAGGTTACTTGTATGAAAATTTGACAAGGAGGGGAATAATCACATTTCAAGATGATAAAAGTCTAGAGCATGGCGATTCGATCGCGGAAGAACTCTTAAAAGAAATCAAAGACTCTCAAGTTGCCCTCGTCATTTTCTCAAAGAATTATGCTACATCCAGGTGGTGCTTGGATGAACTAGTGAAGATCATGGAAAGCATGAAGGACGAAAATGAAAAAATAATCATACCGGTCTTCTATGTGTGGATGCAACAGATGTTCAAAACCTGATACAACTCCACAAACTTAGCTAAAATTAGAAGGAAAAGAAGAGAGAATCCCTGAAGAACTGCTCCTCAAGGCTACTCTAATTTGAGAAATTGGAAAGGAAAACTAATACTTCTTTAATTCTCTTTCTAAAAGATGAGGTTAAACCCCTTGGTTACACACATTTATACAGATCCTCTTCAGCTCTACAATACCAGAATTCTGGCAGGAAAATAGTTATAATATTTTTTAGAATGAACAGTAACTTCTAACAGACTCCTAACAGACTTTTGGACTGTTTTAACTAACTACTTATTTTCAGCTCAGCTAATCCTTTAATCAAAAGAAAAGCAACTAATTCAGAAAATAAAAGGAAAATAATTACAAATTGGATTATAACAATGCCTTCCCCTCAAGAATCCTTGTCCTCAAGGATTAAAGTCTGGGAACTTCAACTGAAAATCCTGCAGATCCTCCCAGGTGCTGTCCTCAACAGGAGCATTGAACCATTTAACCAGGACTTGAGTTACAGCTCGACTATGCTTAGGGGTCATCCTTCTGTCTAGGATTGATTCGGGGGCTAAAATCACATGTCCAGAGTCATTGTGAACAACTGGTAAGTGGATGGAGACAGTGTGGTAGCCTAGCTTCTTTTTGAGATGAGAAATATGGAAGGTAGGGTGGATCTTGGAGTGAGGGGCAACTCCAATGTGTAAGCAACAACTCCTACCCTGGCAAGTACCCTAAAAGGCCCATAAAACTTAGCTGACAACTTCTGAAAAGAATGATCTTTAAGAGATAACTGTCTATATGGCTGCAACTTGACATAGACCAGATCACCAATGGCATAAGACCTATCAGTCCTTCTCTTGTCAGCTTAAACTTTCATCCTGCATTGGGCCTTTCCCAACTGAAGCTTCAAGGTCCTAAGGGTAGCCTCCCTAGCTTGCAAGCTTCTATCCACAGTCTCCAGTGCTGAGTCAAAAGGCATGTAAGGCAACAAGGGGGGGTTTCTGTCTATAGACAACTTCATAGGGAGTGATCTGACCTGAGGTATGGAAGGTTGTGTTATACTACCATTCAGCAAGGGGAAGCCACTGAGGCCACTGCTTAGGTTTCTCAAAGGTCATACACCTGAGATAGCATTCAAGACACCTATTCACCACCTCTGATTGCCCATTAGTTTGGGGGTGATATGTTGTGGAGGTAAGGAGTGACACCCTCTGCAACCTGAAGAGTTCCTTCCAGAACTTACTTGTGAAAACTACATCTCTATCAGACACTATAGTTTTGGGCATGCCATGTAACCTGAAAACAGTGTCCATAAATGTCTGAGCTACCTCTAAGGCAGTGTAAGGATGCTTTAAAGCCATAAAATGAGCTGCTTTACAGAGCCTATCAACCACCACAAAGATCATCTCTTTCCCTGTTGCCTTGGGAAGACCTTCAATGAAGTCTATGGAGATGTCTTGACATACCCTCTCAGGGATAGGGAGAGGCTGCAGCAATCCAAGTGGTGCCACATTGTCATGCTTGCATCTTTGACAAGTGTCACATTCCCTGACAAAGACATAAACATCATTCTTCATCTTTTTCCAAAAGAAATCTTGCCTTAGCCTTTTGAGGGTTGCATTTATTCCTGAATGACCACCTGAAGAACTCTCATGATAAAAAACTATGAGTTGCTTATTAATGTCTGCATTATTTCCCACCATCATTTTTCCTTTCCTACTCAAGATTCCCCCATGAAATCTGTAGTAAGGCTTAGGAGGAGACCCATTATGTATGTCTTGCAACAACTTCTGTAGTGATGGATCTTGTATCCAAGTGGATTTGACCTGATCCATGAGCTAAGCCTGCACCCTAGATATGCTGCAAAACTAAACTAAGTTGTCTCTTCTGGACAGAGCATCAGCTGCAATGTTCTCCTTCCCCTTCTTATAGTTGATCTCATAATCATAGCCTATCAGCTTCACTAACCACTTCTGCTGATTGGGGGTGGTAATTCTCTGCTCAAGTAGAAATTTGAGGCTGTGATGATCAGTTTTGATGACAAAGTGCCTCCCCAGCAAGTAGGGTCTCCACTTTTGCACTGCAATAACCAAGGCTAGTAACTCCTTCTCATACACAAACATAGAGATGTTTCTTCCTGACAGACCTTGGCTGAAAAAAGCTATAGGTCTATTCTCCTGCATTAAAACAACACCAATGCCCTCCCCTAAGGCATCTGTCTCCACTACAAAATCCTTAGAGAAGTCAGGAAAAGCTAGTACAGGAGCAGAAGTAATAGCTACTTTCAATTGCTCAAAGGAATCTGTAGCTGCAGAGTTCCAGTGGAAATTGTTCTTTTTCAACAGATCAGTCAATGGCCTGGCAATACTTCCATACCCTTTTATGAACCTTCTGTAATAACCAGTGAGACCAAGGAAACCTCTGAGACCCTTGACAGTAGTAGGTTGAGGCCAACTCAAGACAACTGAGATCTTGTGACTCTCCATAGCCACCCCTTGAGCAGAAATAACATGGCCCAAGTAATCTATTTGAGATACACCAAAATCACACTTACTCTTCTTAACCAACAACTGATTAGATCTTAGTAACTTAAAAGCTTCTTCTAAGTGTTGTAGGTGATCACTCTAGCACGCACTATAGATGAGAATGTCATCAAAAAAGACAAGGATAAACTTCCTAAGATAAGATTGGAAGACCTGATTCATTAAGCTCTGAAATGTGGAGGGGGCCTTGGTTAAGCCAAATGACATTACTAGGAACTCATAATGACCATGATGAGTTCTAAATGCTGTCTTTGGGATATCATCCTCCTTCATTCTGATCTGGTGGTATCCAGATCTCAAATCCAACTTGGAGAAAAGAGTGGCACCATGTAGTTCATCAAGTAACTCCTCTATCACAGGAATGGAAAACTTGTCCTTGATGGTGCAATTGTTCAACTCTCTATAATCCACACACATCCTCTATGTACCATCTTTCTTCTTTACCATGAAAATGGGGGAAGAATAGGGGCTGGTATTGTGTCTGATAACTCCAGAGGTCAGTAACTCTTCCACCATTTTTTCTACCTCATCCTTTTGGATCACAGGGTACCTATAGGGTCTAATGTTTACTCGGGAAGAGCCTTCCTTCAAGATGATCATATGATCATGTGATCTGCAAGGTGGAAACCCTTTGGGAATTTCAAATAGGTCCTCATAACTATCCAAAACTAGCTGCAATTCAGCAGGATTTTCAGACACTGCACCTTCTCCTTCTAGAGACAAGAGACTGGCATTTTCTTCTAGATCTGCCTCCTTCAAAATCCCCACAGAAACCATGCACAACTTAGTTGGTTGAGCTAATAACTTGTCCATTTTCCCCTGATGAATCACCTTAACAGCAGGTGGTTAAATTCCCTTAAGTTGTACCATGTGCCCCATGAGAGTGAACTCCATTTTCAACAACTTGAAATTCCACATAATGTCTCCAAGAGTTATCAACTATTGTATCCCCAGTACCATGTTACAGCCCCCAATAGGGAGTATGAGCATGTTGGATTCAAACCCTACACCCTGTATTTTCCAAACCAACTCTTTGCAAATATGATTGCAACTCACCTTGTTGCCATCAGAAACAGATACAGGAAAAGGATTGATGTCTGACAAATAACATCCCAACCTTTTGGCTGTGTTAAAATCCAGGAAATTGTGTATACTGCCAGTGTCAATCAGAACTTGGATTGCCTTCCCTTTCACAGAAGAAATTACCCTCATAGTCCTGAAGTCATAGGTACCATTCATGGCATGAACTGAGACATGGGGCATCACTGCCCCTTCAGCATCAGTAGCAAAACCCTGAGCCATCATAGAAAACATCTCCATAGAGTCTAATATGCAGTCTTCACCCAACTCTTCCTGCTCTACATGTTCTTCCAATTCTAGGTAAAATAGCTGCCTCTTGTTTTTACACACATGACTAGCACTAAACTTCTCATCGCAGTTGAAACACACGCCCTTGTCTCTTCTCTCTTCCATCTTATGAGGACTCAAGAACCTTGGTTTGAAACATCTGGGATTTGGTGGTGGTGATTTTGGTTGAGTAGGTTTGGGTAGAGAGTAGCTGGGAGTAGGTTGAGAGAAATTGGGAGGTTTTGTAATAGCCTTCTTATCCGAAAGAACCTACTATCGTATACTCTTCATCAGAAACTGATGTTCACCATTTCACTTGCAAAATAATTTCATTTTGGAAAAACCAGAAGTTTCTTACACATTGCATAACTTTAAGTGCTAGATTTCAATTTCTTGCAAGATATTGAGTGCTAGATTTTTAAGTCCTTTGCTCAAGACTGAATGCACTTAATTCATGATTGGATGTTGTGATCGTTTCGGATTGACATTCATCTTGAAAAAGTAATACTCCCTCCGTTTCAATTTGTTTGTCTTACTTTCCTTCTTATTTCATTTCAAAAAGATTGCCTCTTTCCTTTTTTGGCAAATCTTTAGTCCCAACTTTCACGTAGCATGTTTATGACCACAAGATTAAAGAGCATCTTGGTACATTCTACATATCTTTAGTTTAAGACCACAAGATTTAAAAGTCTTATTTACTTTTTAAAACGACGTGTCAAGTCAGAACCAAAAAAGCAAATTGAAACGGAGGGAGTAACATTTTATTTCTTATTATTTTAAGTGGTTCTAACAAGTTTTATTCTGCTTTTGGATTACATTGGCAGAGCAAACTGGGAAGATGGTACTTTGAGAACGGAACGGGGACACTGCCTATGAAGGGATATGTTTCCTCTGCCTGAGAAAGAGATTCGCGAAAGAACTTGGGTATGCAATTGTTCGTTCTTTTTAAATTTCATTTCGAAATATAATAATCACATTTTCCATTTGCTGAAAGTAGTTGGCCCAAAAAACAAATTGCTGATGAATTGCAAGATAACTTTGCCAAAACGGGTGGATGAAAGAAGCCTCGGAACTATTAGTAAGTCACCTCACATCACAAAACAAATGGACCAAAGGGGGAGTATTTCCAGGAATCCATTGTAGGCCCAACGCTCGAGCTAAAATAATTTCTCCCTCACAACCAAGTTCTACTGAAGAAGCGTAATCTCCATTCACATCTACTGTCCAATGTTACATTGTGGAAGCAGCTTGTGAATAGGAGTTGAGTACTGAAAATGGTCAATCCAGCACGCGGATTAAGTGATGGAAAACATATGCACATCGGAAGCATAAAAGAAATATACTGCTTACATGAATAATAGATAACACATTTATTTATGCTAGAACACATACAATCATGCTAGAACACATAAACTTGCTGAAATTTAATTCGATAAATACCTCTCGAAGCGTGAACACATGTCTTCAAGCAAGTCTGCAAGTCCGACTCCAATTCTGCAGTCTTCTGCAGTGATCCCAAATTCACAACCGAACTCACTCAATACTTGGGTGGGCAAGTATGGCATAGAAAACTGATCGACTTTCTAGGTTAGGAGAATCCCTATTTATAGAGATACTTTTCCTAGTCCAAAAAGGAGAACAAAAACCCGTTTATTTTCTTACAAGAAAATAAACGCCTGTTTTCTTCCCTTTTCCCTAGAAAATAGGATTCTGAGTTCTAGTTAAATATGGGCACTGCAGGGACCACGAAATTAATTACTGAGGCTCCCTATTATGGAAATAATTCAAAATTCTGATTTGAATTATTCTTACCATAATAAATTACAAATCATTCCACTAAAAATTCGTAATTGCACTCCTCTATTTATATTGTGAAATTCTCATTAAACACTTATGTAATTCCCCATGTTAAGATTACAGATATTAATCAATAAATTAAATTACTGACGAATTCAATCTAATGATTAATTTCCTTTTGAGCAGTGCTTAACTTATTTCATGTGTCGGATTCATAAAATCCACTTGCAAGATTTGACACAGTAAAAACTTATAAGCTTCTCAAAGAGGCATATTATCAATCTCTATACCGAGACATGGAGTCTATCAACTAACTTATTATTTCACCAATATATATTATTATCATCCAATCTACTAGGCATATTGACCCATCTCAGGATCTCACCTTTTAATAAATCAAAATGATAATTAATATATACAACTCATAATAGTTATATCAAGATTGAGAATATAAGTGCATTTAATAGTTTAGAGAATATATTTTCGCCAGTCAGTCTAAAACATCTATCTCTGCTCGATCTCGTTCAATACATACAAAATGTACTAGCACAAGAAGTCGGAACTACACCGTTCTCATAATCAAGATAAATTATATTTAATTTTGAGCTACAATTATACCGATGGCTTGTCCAATTTCCATCCTAGATTGCGAACAAAAATCTTTATACTTATAAGAACCGATGATTTAATCCTCTGTGTATAAGCTAAAACTCTATACACTAAATCATCTACTATATAAGTAAACAGACACATAAATAAATACATGATCTATTAAATCTTTTATTAAAATTGATTTAATAATTATTCTGTAATAACTACTATATCTAAACACATGATCAATAGTATATATATCATGGTTAATAGTATATATCTCAACAATCTCCCACTTAGACTTTTAACCATCATAATTGTTATAATATACTATATCTAAAAGCATTGTTAATAGTATATATCCTAACAATCTCCCACTTAGACTTTTAACCATCACAATATACTATATCTAAACGCATGGTAAATAGTATATATAATCTAACAATCTCCCACTTAGACTTTTAACCATCACAATATACTATATCTAAATGCATGGTTAATAGTATATATCCTAACAATCTCTTACTTAGAGTTTTAACCATCATAATTGTTACAATATACTATATCTAAACGTATGGTTAATTGTATATACCTTAACGATTTTCTACTTTAACGTTTCACCTTTGACAATGGATAGGATACTATGTCTTAATACATGATTAATAGTATATACATTGACAATCTCCCACTTAGACTCTTAACAATGCATCTATAACTTTCACGGATAATCCTTTTATATTACTTATCAAAAGGATCTTACTAAGTTGTTTTCTTATGTAACTTGTCTAGTAGTGCTTTATCGTAACTAGATCTTCAAGTATCCTATCATGAAATACTCAATGAGTGTGAGTTCTATCATGAAACTCTCTAAAAATTACGTAACAAATCAATCTTTGTTATGATTCTCCCGCTACGACTAAGTACTACTGTTACAGTCACACTTTCATGTTCTAGAGTTTCAATATTTTCTACAAAACCTTTCGGTATTGAAATGCTAATGACTTCTTCATGTAGTGTTCTATACTCACATCATTTCCACTCAGATATAGAGTATCACTATCTAAGACATAGACTCTTTCTTATATTTATTAACGTTTCTTCCACTACTTAAATGTAATGGAACGTCAATTCTGACATGTCAAGAAGATGTTCTTGAGCATCTGAATTTTTTAGCTGACTCATTTGTTATTTCTTTGATCAGTTCCTGTAAAGGTAGCTTACTTATAGGAAAATAGTTTATTAAATAGTCCTTTTCTAGAAATCTGATATTTGTGTTAACAATTATCTTATTTTCTTTAGGACGTTAAAATAAACCTTCTTCCATTCTTTTTGGATATCCAATAAGCATATACGTTGTTAATTTCAATTTGTTTGTTCCTTTCTTTTAGCATATGTACTGGACAATTCTATACCCAAACTTTTCACAGACTAGACTTGCGTCAAATCTACAATTCTATAGTTGTCAAATAAACTGACTTGGAAGAAACTAAATTCAGAACGTAATATGCAGTTCTTAAGACATGTCCCAAAATGAAAAGGAAATAACTATGAATAAGTCAATCATTAATCTTATCATCTCCGTAAGAGTCTATATCCTTTCTCTTTTACACCAAACTATTATAGAGTATCAGGTGTAAACAATTGAAATATAATCACTCTATCAGATAAGTGATTAATGAACTCTGCAAAGAGGTATTCACCACTACGATCAGATCGCAATGACTTAATATATTTCTCATGATACTTTTTCATTTCTGTCTTAAATATCTTAAGTTTATCAAGACATTCAGACTTATGAAGCATCAATTAAATATATTTATATCATGAGTAATCTTTAGGGAGTGTTCTGTAGTACTCAAAATAACCTCTTGACTGAATGTTCCTTTTTCTACACAAATCAAAATGGACTATTTCTAACTTATCGTACCTCTTTGTTATATTAAGAGGAAAGATCTCTTAGTTATTTTTTCTTCTTCTTAATAAGACTCACAAGTTGGTAGTGTCTTCACTTTCAATGAACTTTGAAGTTCATCACATTGACCAACCTAAAAGTCCTATCTAGAAAAAAATAACATAGACGCTACCGTACAGATAAGTTTCATTCAATTCTAAAGAATATTTTCTCTTTTGAGATAGATTAATATTTTTTAATTTATGAGCGATAGCAATCATTTATAGTCAATGCATCAATGCACAACAAGAGATAAAATATTTATCAAACTCAATAGCTCAAGAGTTACAAGAAAAATAAATTAAGTATCCATCTCTTATTTAGTTAGAAACTAAAATTAAATTCTTTCTAACATAAAGCACATATACAATGTATTATTTGGGTTAAAGTCTTATTTCTAACAAAAATTATTAAACAGTAATAAGTGGACCAGTAAAGTCTATTGAAACCTTGAAATAACGTATTAAATAGATCATAATATATCGAATAACCTGAATAATAAAATTCAAGGCTCATTAAGTACATATGTATTCATGCATCTTGAATAGCCAATCGATGAGATTGGAGAACTATCCATACAATACACATATACAATGACTGATTATTCACTCCATGAACTTTTACAGACCTAACTCAGATGGAGAGGCCACTGTTAGTTTAAGTCAAGTGAAAATCAACTCTAGTTTCATTGATCCAATCATATATTACTCAGTTTAGGAGAGTTAATATAAATTATCAAAACTAGCGATTAAATACATAGTGACTTGTATTAATTTCATCTGATATGGAGAAAGGTTTAAGCCAGCACATGAACTTAATACTTCACTACTATTTAATCTTGGTGATGATGGAAAGAATTCCTATCACCAAAAATGACCAAAATTCCATCTAAACGGCCCAAATCGTCAAAAATGACATAAATTTCTAACTAGGTCATTACTGATGAACCTACCGAATTTCAGATCAATCAGAGTCATTTTTTTTGAATTCTAAAATCATGATCAATTCGATTGAAAATGTTATTTGGCCAAAAATAAGATTTAAAAAATTTTCTTCAATAATTTTTATCACATACTATTAACATACTAATGTACATGAATCAAGAACAAAGAACAAATTTTTAAACCTATTTAAATAATCTCAATACTATTTTCAGAAAAATAACATATTTATATAATTATTTAATATTAAAATTCAAAATACACCATATTAGTATCCATGCATCTTGAAGAGTAAATTTCGTTGAGAAAAAGGTAATGTGAGATATTCACTCTAAGAAATTAAAACAAGAGCTAACCCGAATAGAGAGTATACTGTTAATTTAAACCAAGTGAATATCACTATCTCTAAATTCATTGATCCAATCATATATTACTCAGTTAGGGAGAGTTAATATAGATTATCAAAATTAGAAATTAAATCTAGTGACTTGTATTAATTTCATCCGATATGGAGGAAGGTCTAAAGCCAGCACATGAACTTAATACTTCACTAAAATTTAGTCATTGAAGATCATAGAGAAAAATATCTATTACTACTAGATCATAGCTGGGTTATTTTCCTTCTAAAAAAATAAGATTTATCCAAAATACCTTGTATACAACTTCAAAAAAACTAACAAAATATCAGTTACTGTGAAACAAGGACTATTTTTACTGGGTTATTATCGATGAATCTATCGAATTTCAGGTCAATCGGAGTTCGTAAAATTTTAGATCTCCAAATCTATGATCAAATTTGAAAATCAAGTGACTTAAGCACCTTTAGGAGTTGAACATATGAACTACATTCTTATCATATCTCAATTCATGCTAAATCACCATGTGTAATCATGTTCCAGATCTAACATAAACAAAACTGATATAAAGAATAGTTTTTCACGTTCAAATCAAATTTTAATCCGATAAATTATCTAAAACTCATCCTTTCCGATGAATTCATCAAATTTCAGGTCAATCGGAGATCATGAATTTCATGACTGCCAAACTATGACCAAATCTGGAGAACAACTGTTTTAGCGTAATTTGAGGATTAACTAATTTGATTAAGGGTTTGATCCTTCTTATATTATTCTATGAGCACAAGGTATACGTTGTGTCCTTCCTTTGGCTAAGATACACAACACTTTCTTATAACAAATTGTCCTCTCGTTTAATATACATGAGAACCCAAGATACATTTTCTTCTTTTGAATGAAAACTTCGATATCTCTTCTGATGAATCAATTGAGTGTTACTAGCATCTTAAGATAAATCTTTACTCAAGTAAATAAACTTTCAATACCAGTACACTCATACAGGATAATTTATACATGATACATTGAGCATATTTCAATGACTCAAATAAATAGACCACTTTTGTAGATCCTATATATTAATCATATTTCTCAATTCATATATTCAATAATATCACATGTATAAAATTATTAAGAATTTTTAATGATTATAAATAAATAGACCACTTTAACAACACTATTTATTAATCATAATTTCTTAATTTATACATTATTATATACATATGATGAGATAATAATAATACTCATGTAATCAACGCGCACATGGATTCCATGGAAAACTGAGTTAAAACACAATGTTCTTGGTGATTTGCTAACTCACTGCCCATTACTTTAAGCTACAACGAGCCCAACTATTATCAATTCTTTGTTTTAATTAGCCAACCAAAACAAGCCAAAGAAAAAATAGAAAAACAGTTGGCAATATTTTTGTAATCAAAATTGACATCCTTTGTCTATTTTTAAGTTGAAATTCTAGCCATCACCCAAAAGAATCGCTACTAAATTTCCAAGTCTGCCTTTCCAATTTGTTTATTTATAAATGGGTTTGATCCAATCTCAAACTTGGTACATGGAAAGAAATAAATCAACAAAACACTAACGTTTTTTTTTTCTTTCTATCTAATGGATTATTAAACCTATTTCTGCTGCCAAGAACCCGATCAGCGACCTTCAAATTTTAGCAATTTGAACCCTTAATCAGGTTTCACCCAGCCGCCTCGAAGTAGGAAGGCAACAAGCAAAAAACTTTTAAAACATGAATCGTATATATAAAATTTCAAATATATACTTCATCTAGATTATCTATACAGATGCAAGCATGGCTCTTGATGCCAATTGATGAAAAACATATGTACAACGAAAACATTCCAGAAACATACTGCTTACATGAATAATAGATAACACATCCGTTTATGCTAGAACACATACAATCATGATAGAACACATAAACTTGTTGAAATTTAATTCGATAAATACTTCTCGAAGCGTGAACACATGTCTTCAAGCAAGTCTGCAAGTCCGACTCCAATTCTGCACTGATCCCAAATTCACAACCGAACTCAATCAATACTTGGGTGGGCAAGTATCGCATAGAAAACTGATCGACTTTCTAGGTTAGGAGAATCCCTGCTTATAGAGATACTTTTCCTAGTCCAAAAAGGAGAACAAAAACCCGTTTGTTTTCTAACAAGAAAATAAACGCCTGTTTTCTTCCCTTTTCCCTAGAAAATAGGATTCTGAGTTCTAGTTAAATATGGGCACTGCAGGGACCACGGAATTAATTACTGAGGCTCCCTATTATGGAAATACTTCAAAATTTTGATTTGAATTATTCTTACAATAATAAATTACAAATCATTCCACTAAAAATTCGTAATTGCACTCCTCTATTTATATTGTGAAATTCCCCATTAAACACTTATGTAATTTTCCATGTTAAGATTATAGATACTAATCAATAAATTAAATTACTGACGAATTCAGTCTAATGATTAATTTTCTTTTGAACACTGCTTAACTTATTTAATGTGTCGGATTCATAAAATCCACTGGCAAAATTTGAAACTTATAAGCTTCTCAAAGAGGCATATCATCAATCTCTATACTGAGACGAGACATGAAGTCTATCAACTAACTTATTATTCCACCAATACATATTATTTTCATCCAATCTACTAGGCATATTGACCCATCTCAGGATCTCACCTTTTAATAAATCAAAATGATAATTAATATATACAACTCATAATAGTTATATCAAGATTGAGAATATAAGTGCATTTAATAGTTTAGAGAATATGTTTTCGCCAGTCAGTCTAAAACATCTATCTCTGCTCGATCCCGTTCAACACATACAAAATGTACTAGCACAAGAAGTCGGAACTACACCGTTCCCATAATCACGATAAATTACATTTAATTTTGAGCTACAATTATACCGATGGCTTGTCCAATTTCCATCCTAGATTGCGAACAAAAATCTTTATACTTATAAGAACCGATGATTTAATCCTCTGTGTATAAGCTAAAACTCTATACACTAAATCATCTACTATATAAGTAAACAGACACATAAATGAATACATGATCTATTAAATCTTTTATTATAATTGATTTAATAATTATTCTATAATAACAACTATATCTAAACACATGATCAATAGTATATATATCATGGTTAATAGTATATATCCCAACATTAAGTAGTTTAGAGGACTGAATTTAGAGCAACTCCGGTTTTAAGGGAACAAAAGAGGTAGTCATAGGAGTTAGTTTTTGTTTGTAGTTTCAGAATTGGAATTGTGTGAGATAATAGAGAGATTTTTCCTTTCCCTAAATGCAGGGGTTGCTCTAAAGATGGCTGATAATTAGTGTTACATCAACGATTAACAAGAAATATGCTCAAAGTTAGGATTTGTAACCATTCAAGTTCATATATATATATATAGTCCTTTGTAAAAGCTAGCTAAGGTGGAAATGACAAGTGAGGCTTGTTGATAGGATATTTTTAATAGCAGAAGTACCATATAAGTCTGAGGGAGAAAGTGAGAGTGAGAGAGGGAAAGAAGTCTGTCTGGAGATTTATGTTACGTTGGATTAGGTCACACGAATCATCGTTGTCATGGATGTTATCAACAGAAAAAGGACTCGTCGAGCTGCAAAGATGCAATAAGGAGTGCACAACTCTGAGGTCAGGGTGCTTTGACAGCTGGTGGAGTATTCTGTAACATCTTGTGACTTGCATCACATATTGGTTTGTGATTTTCATGTGGAAGGATATATATTTGTTCCCTCCTTTGAAGTTCTTCTCATCAATCCACAAGGAAAAGGCAAAGGGCAGCCCGGTGCACTAAAGCCCACTATGCGCAGGGTCCGGTGAAGGGTCCGACCACAAGGGTCTATTGTACGCAGCCTTATCTTGTATTTATGCAAGAGGTTGTTTCCAAGGCTTGAACCCGTGACCTCCTGTTCACATGACAGTAACTTTACCAGTTACTCCAAGGCTCCCCTCTCTGGGGAAAAGGCAAAGGGTTGTTATTTGCCAAAGGTAGCCACTAATCCATGGGGGTTTAAAAACTTATTGATAATATCATTTTGATGCTCTCTTTAATTGTTATATTAGAGGTGATCTCTTTATTAAATACAAATATCTCTCATGTTATGACTAGGAGGTTAGGAAAAAAATAAAACAATTGAAGTTGCAGTACAGTGTAAGACAGTGGAGGAAGCTGGAGTTACGAGGTGAAATTGCGATTAGTCCCCCTCTTATTTCTATGAGAGCGTGCCACTTTTAAAGTTAACGAGTTTCCAAATACAGAAAAGTGTCATATTTTTTTTGGAACAGACTCAAAAGAAAAGTGTGTCATATTAAATGGAATAGTGGGGGTACTTTTAAAGGAAAAGGGTGAAAATAACCAACAGAGTCTTTGTATTAACTTGTCTATTACATGAGATAAATGACAACAGGATACTTTCTGTGGTAAATATAATGACTCATGACATTTTGGTTTCTTGCAAAATATTGAGTGCTAGATTTTTAAGTCCTTTGCTGAAAGACTAAATGCACTAATTCATGATTAGATGTTGTGATCGTTTTGGATTAGGAATACGTGATAAAGTAATTACATCTATATTTTGATTACTTTGTAAGTGGTTCTAACAAGTTTTTACTCTGGTTTTGCCTTACTTTTGCAGAGCAACCTGGGAATCGAGAACCAAAATGGTGATACTGTCTGTGAAGGGCACATGTTTCCTCTGTTTGTAACAGAACAACTTGACTCTTGGCCTGAGAAAGAGATTCACGAAAGAACTTGGGTATTCAATAGTCCATTCTTTTTAAACGTCATTTTAAAATATAATCGGATCTTCCATTTGCTGACAAGTAGCTTGTCCAAAAACCAATTCCAGATGAATTTATGCCAAACAAGAAAACGGTCAATCTGGCAGGCGGATTAAGTAGTCCAGAGCAAACGGCATCTGCACATTGGCTTTCGGCTTAGAAACAAAGTCTTTTTAGTAGTCAATGTTGGTTGGAATATCTACTAGTAAGTTTAATCAAGTAATGGGATATGTAAAGACATTGCTGTCACGACCCGATTTCTCGGTCATGATGACACCTACAACCCCCCGGTAGGTGAACCAATCCCCGTAGCCCAGGACAGTTAGTAATGGGCTACTATCTAACAAATAAGTGAAAGAACAATTTAATAAGCAAAAGTAAGAGAACAAGATGAAGAGAATAGGTAACAGGAATATATATACATATGCGGAAACTAAGCCATACCCCAAGACCTGGTATCATAGTATAGAGTCAGAACTACATACATGGAGTGCAAACGATCCAAAACAATATATACAGATGTCTCTGAATGGTAATAGAGTACATAAAGCGAAAGATAAACTAAAGCTAAGCTCCGATAGCCAAGAGCTCACCCTCAGTCTGAAGTAGTCCCCAACAGATCTACAAGCACGAATCACAGCGATCTAACGGCGATGGCCCACGCTAGGATCTGCACCAAAAGATGCAGGGGGTAGGGTGAGCACCAAATGTAAAGCATAACGTACCCAATAGGTATCATAGGCCGACTGGGCACATATAAGATAAAAGCGTAGTAACAGACATTATAGAAGCAAGTAGTCACAGAAATCAACAAAAGGTACACAGGAACTAGCCCAGAGGGAAATCAACAGAACCACATGTGAGGCCAGCAAGCAGAATATATACACCATAGGCACAAGTGAAAGTAAGAAACAACGCACCTGGGGTCTTTGCAATAACAGTGTATACATAATAAGTTTACGAAATGGACGGCATACCGGTAACCTCAAGTGTAAGAGGAAGAGGGAAAAAGTAATGATAGGCATGCTCAGAGACGGGAATCAAACTCAACTAATCATATCAATCTCAAATCCAGAAACTAACAGTCTAGTAGTAACCAATTTCATACTTAACCATAACAGGGAACAATTCTGTAA